>MU181933.1:213249-313901 GCA_016904865.1 Pissodes strobi | reverse complement strand
TATATATATATATATATATACATCTGCCTATTAGGCAAGCATTGTAGGAATGACAAAAAAGTGGTGCTCCCTATAAACTTACAAAAATTAGTACAAATGACATTTTTGATTTGAAAGCATAATGCTACCCAAATAGGAAAAATTCTATATTATGATATATATACGTTCTATGCACAAGGTAATTTTAAGTCAATGAGACAAAATGCCAAGCGTCTCAGGAGCCAAGAGCAGAGAACATTATTTGAGATATCTCTGCTTATAAAAAAGGTCCCATAGATTCAAAAAAAAAGAAAGATTCATTGGACGTCTGCAAAGAAAATGCTATACCTAATACCAGTATATTGACAATTTTATGAAAGTCTGTCAGGTAATTTAAAAGATAGAGAGCAGGAGACAGATGCTGAAACAGAATAAATTAAAACATATACTTTCTATTATTATTATTTATTAGATAACTAAAGAAACTTCTGAAATTTGTTACAGCTCAACTCATAAATTTTCAAAAATCTAATTCAATGGTGTAACAACTCATCACATTTCAAAATTCTGACAAGTCTAAACTTTAGAGTTAAAATCAAGATCACCATTTTCTTACTATAGCAAATTACATTTATTTAGTAGTCAAAATTATAATTCAAAATTGAATGACACATTTTTTTATTTTATTTATTTTCCAACAATTACAATTTTGGACATGTTACACTATTGTACTACGGTATCGCATAGATTGGGAATACCTCAGGGGTGTACTGGGCCTGATGATTTCCAGATTTTTTTTAAATTATTTAGATTATCTTACAGACTCCTTCACATATAGCATTAAGTACGCCGGTGATAAAAATTTATCCCTTATTGGGGATAAAAAACTTAATGACGTTTTATTTAACGCAATAAACTCCTTGGACATATAAGTAATGAGTTTACACAAAATAAATTAATTCGAAACAAGTCTAAAACAAACGTCGTTCTCTGGTCTTTCCACATAGACCAACTTTAAAAAAAATTAAGCTTAGTTTGGTATGACGTGAGAGTCGGTGACAAATGCATGAATAAATTGATACTAAAATTTATATACATTTCAAGTTTTCAATCTATTATTAATTATGGAATTATTTTCTTGGGTATACAGAGCCAAACCTAAAATATATATGTGATCCAAAAGCGAGTGTGGAGACTTGTTTTGGGTATGGCCAACTATAAATCCTGCAGAACGATTTTTAGGCTTGCTGGTATTCTTACAGTGTATGGTGTGTAACACTTACCAGGGCTTATTATTTTTCCTTAAGAACTTATACCTTTTTGAAAATTTTACTCATCAGTACAACATCAGAACACAAAATTTAATTTATTATACCTATCGTCTGTTACTTACTGAAAAAAGTCAACATTATGATTGAAATTATAAAACAAAGAGTCAGATAGTATTAAGCATATCCAAATTTAGGGCCGGTTTAAAAATTAAATTAAGAGGCTACCGATAAACATAGAACCATATAAGTTATATGATTTTTTGAACATGTACGGGGTGGCTCGAATTCGAGTCTATGTAAGTGGATCTCGAAAAATGTAAGAGATACAGCGTCGGTCGACTTAGGGTAAACTTGCGCATTTAGGTGCCTAACAATATGCCGTTTAGAAAGCTTTCAAATTCCGATTGTTTCCAGAGACATCGGGATAAAACCAAAATTTTGAAAAATCGTATTATTTTTTTTCCTGGGATTATTTAAAATCGGATTTCAAATTGAATTGCACCTTTGCAATGACATTTTTTCCGCTCTTTCCAATGGCCGTATGAAGTTTGGAATTCGACATGTCGTCTTCAAGGGGTCACCATCAACTTTCTTTTTTTAAATACGAACTTAAATTCTTTTATCGTTTCTCAGATGATATTGGGGTTATTAATGTGAATATATGTTTGTATTTTTTTATTCTTTTATTTCATTTTATTTTTTTTAAATTACTTATTTTGCTTTGGCGTAATTTTAAATAGTTTAAGTTACATTTGAAATTCATATATTCTATAAAAACATTTTATTTTGTTTTTGTGTTAAGTGAAAAATTGTAGCTTTTAAAAAATAGTAAAATTAAATAACCAGGTTCGTTTATTTTTTACTCCAAAGCAAAATAAATAATATAAAACAGTTAGAACTAATAATTAAAAAAAAATAAAAATACATATACGTCAATATCAACTGAAAAACGATGAAAAAAAATAAAGTTCGTATTTAAAGATAGAAAGTTGATTATGACCCGTTGAAGACAAAACGTTGGGTTCCAAACTGAATAATACCATTGGCTACAGCGGAAAAAGTCACAATGCAAAAATGCAATTCAATTTGAAAGTCGTTTTTAAATAAGCTCAGGCAAATAATAAAATAATTATTATTCAATATTCCGGTTTTTTTTAGGATATCTCCGGAAATATTGGGAATTTTAAAACTTCCTAAACTGCATATTGCTATAGGCAGCTAAATGAGCAGCTTTGCCCTAATTTGACCAACACTGTATAGTATTTGACGTAATTTACATTTATGTTTGTAACTTGTGACTTGAACTGAAATGAATAAAATAGAATAAAATAAATATATTTTTTACTTAGCAGTTGAAAATTTTGATTAAACTTGTGTATATACACTAACCCATCTAGGGCAAATTTGTTCCTCATATATTTGACTAGAGAATGCATTCATCCTAAATCTATTTTAACAATTGTATAAAAACTTTCAAGGTGATGAAGAGGAAGAGAATTGTTATTGTATTTATATTTTTATTTCACATATGAATAAATCACTATATACAGGGTGTCCCGGAAAATGTAGGCACCCTCTGGTAGTCAGATAGAACACGAGAAAATAACACGAGAAGTTCCTATAATTTTTTTTCCAAAGGCCCTCCCTACGGAGATATGGGCCCTAAAAGGACGCCCCTGAAAAACGTTTTTTTGTAAATAACTTGCGAAATGCTTGAAATACTTTAATAACATTTTGATATGATCAACACTGGTGACGATCACTTAAAATGATGTCACCGGAACACATTTGTCTTTTTTAGTTTACCAGGGACGGAGTAGCTGTTAAACATTAATGCTTATTTTTTCTAACACCCTGTACGATAGCGACCCAAAATACATATTTTTCGATGGCTTGAAACCTAAGCCAAAAAAAGGTACTCTTGCTCAACATCGACAGAATGAACCGTTTTCGAGAAAATAAACTAATTTTATTTCAATTAGGTGGTAATATGAAACAAATTTAGTTTCCAAAAGAAATAGTGTTTAATTAATTAATAACTTCATATGTAGGCTCAACATGGGCTTCTTGAACTCTGATACATTCACGCGCACGACGTATTGAGGATTGTTGCACTCGCTAAAAAATCCCTGCATTGTTTCTAAATTGTTCGCAATGAAACAAAATCCTCCCTAAAAGTTCCTCCCTGGTTTCAACAGGAGTTGAATACACTAAATTTTTTAATTGTCCCCATAGATAAAAATCCAATGGATTTAAGTCGGGAGAACGCGGAAGCCAAGCTACAGGACCGGCCCGGCCGATCCAATGATTAGGACAAACATTGTTCAGGTGTTCCCTTACTTCAACACTAAAATGAGGTGGAGCCCCATCGTGCCTGAACCACATGTTTTGTCAAATTTCAATTGGCACATTCTCTTACTTTTGCAGATTATTTTGTAGGAATTCTAAATAAAGTGGCCCATTCAGCCGTGCTGGCAATACGAAGGGTCCTAATAAAGAATTTCCAATGATTCCGGCCCAAACATTAATTGCCGGGAATTGATGTTGATACCGCGCAATAATCGTAGAATAAAGGTTTTCTTCTGCCCGTACATGCAAATTATGGGAATTCATTTATGCCATTTTTATTAAATCCTGCTTCATCCGTGAAAAGAACAGAGCCAATAAAACTAGGAACATTTCGTTGTTGTTGCAATACCCAGTTTGCATACACTGCCGTAGGCGGAAAATCGTTTGGCCTGGATTAAGTTCGTACACTTTTTGTGCACGAACTTAATCCAGGCGTGCACTTTTTGTAAATGGTAGGGGTATAAATGCTGTTCTTTAAGTACTTGAAATACTGTTGTTTCGGTCCCATGCAGCTGTACAGCAAGTTTTCTAACACTTATTGAAGAATCCACTTCTACAATGTTTAAAATGTTCTCTTCAAATTGTACAGTTCTGACCGTTCTTTGTACACCAGCATCATTAGCTCTTTTTACAAACGTTCCTAAAATCTTTAAAACGGCAACTTTAGTACTTACTCCTAATTAATCACTTCGGTTTTTATACCAGTCTCCCTTAAACGTTGGTCAATACGCTCAAATGTCCTTCCTATCTGGAATCCTACGGTTAGGAAACATATCCTGATACAATCGTGTTGCTTCCACAGCATCACAAAACGCACGACCGTACATCAAATGCATATCTGCGTACTCATTGCATGTGTATTCCATATTGCATTAATTACGAGTATTTACAGCCTAAGTTAGTTAATAGATTTACCTTCCTATTGTTAATCAACTTAAATGGGTACCTTCATTCTTTAAACACCTGAATCCCACAAAACAAAAACATTGAAATGAATTTTAGGTATGCAGACAAAACATTTATATTTTATTTATTTTCTTGAAAACGGTTCAGTCTATCGATTTTGAACAAGAGTACCTTTTTTGGCTTAGGTTTCAAGCCATCGAAAAATATGCTTTTTGCGTCGTTTTTGTACAGGGTGTTAGATAAAATAAACATTAATATTTAACAGCTAGTCCGTTCCTGGTAAACTAAAAAAGACAAATGTGTTCCAGTGACATCATTTTAAGAGTCGTCACCAGTGTTGATCATATCAAACTTTTATTAAATTATTTCAAGCCGAGGGGTAAACCACATCTGAAAATGTGTACACCATATTTCCATTTTTCATAATATTTCCACATATTTCAACATGAATTCCACATATTTCCACATGAATTCCATATATTTCCACATGAATTCCACATATTTCCACATGAATTCCACATATTTCCACATGAATTCACACATTTCCATATAAATTCCTCATATTTCCATATAATTTCCACATATTTCCATACATTTCCACTAATTTCCACTTTATTTCCACTTTTTCATTATTTATATGATGATTTACATTAACAAATAATATCTGGTGAAAAGTAAATCGGAGATTAAAACAAACACATTTGCCAGACAATATTTATTTATAAAAATAGCGTAAAACGCAACATGTATGTAGATACAAGCAAAAAGTATGGGATTTGCTCTATTGCATTGTCAAGACATAAGCGAAACTTTTATAAAGAATATTTTTTTTTCATTTATGCCTTCCCTTTTTGTTAATTGAGTGGTATATTTTAAAAAAGTACTTTTTAATCAAATCCGTTGCAATATGTATAAGGCTAGGTCGTTTAAGTTTAAGAAGTGTCACTTCAGATATGCACACATAGTATATACGCATCTATGATAAAATCTCTCTCAAATCTTCCAAATGAAGCGTGAAGCATTTTAAATTGCATCTAAACATAAACAAATGGAGATTTATTTTTTCAACTGAGGAAAGTGAAAGTCTGCTAAATTTTCTTTTCAGAGGGACATCTTCTGATGTAAAAGTTACCAACTATTGAAAGGACTTTTTGGCACTGATGCCATTCAACTCATGCTTCTATTTGAAAATTTTATAATTACAGTTCTGGGAGCTGGGGTAGTAATTACGAGTGGACACTATTTAAAAGATGTCCTTCCTGGAAATACATCTTGCAGTGAGTAGATATTTGACCAGTGCTGTTTCGAGTATTTAGTTTTAAAATAAACACCCTGTATATTTAGCAGCCAGCAAAATACACGGTTCTAATAGTAGACTTTAATTATTGATTTCTTATACAATTTTTATTATAAATGATTGGTAAAAAGTCTGAGGGAAACGTAGATTAGATTTTTCTAAAAGTAATACTTTCTAGACCATTGAATTTTTAAATTTTTCTCAACATTTTGGACATATTTCATATATGTGCGCTAGTGCCTATTTATACAGTGCAGCTAAAATAGTATCTAAAGCTGGAATTATATCTGCAAATAAAATGTATTCGTCAAAATTTTAAAACATGATTTATTTTCAATTTTCGTTAAATAGGAATATATTTCATAGTACAGAGGCTGTCACGCCCGTTTATTTTTAAATTCTACGGAACAGGGGTAGGGAGGTAGATTATATTTTAATAGTGTTTACTTCCCATAATGCAATAATTTTTGTTGCCATATTGACGATTGAAATTCAACTTTCTGCAAACTTTGGGAACCTCTGCATGGAATCTAAATGGACTGATTTTGAACACAAAAATTAAAATAATTCATTATAGTTTTTAGTCCTTTTTATGCCTTTAACTACCACTTAAAAAGTTGACGTCATAAATGCGTTGTTAATAAGCCCTTCGTTGAATTAACAAGCAACTAAATAATATACGAGGTCTTCAATATATACCATCAGCTTTTTTGTTAAACATGATTTTCTAAATTTGAGAATAGTCAAATTAAATCGACGTCTTCGAGCGAGACATTTCGGAATTTTTATAATACTTCGCATTTATATTAAAAAAAAAGGTACTTCTCTATAACGACGGCAAGTATGCTGATATTTGATATACGATATACAAACCAAAATTAATGAAACATACCAAAGCTGCGGCATCGTAGTACGCCAGCAATTCGGGATAGAATAACAAATCATATTCCATTTTAGAGAAAGTAAACAAATGTGATATCCTGGCTCTACCGTATCCAAAATACACAAATAATAATATCCCTTGCACAAACCGACACTCGCGATCGGAATAATTAACCGAATATATATGGATTTACGACGAAATTTTTAAATAAAACGCAAAACAAGTACAAAGCGACACACGCACAAAACGGGTTTTTCGAATCGCGAGTAAATTTTTCCTAAATAAAGTCCCGATATTCAGATTGAAGCCAACCTGAAAGGAGAGGCAATCTGGGCCCCAACTGGTAAATTGGAATAGTTTTTTAGTCGATCGACATGTTTGTTTATATTATCGCGTGCCTGCCGGTTGAAGTTAAGCATAACCCGAGTTGGGAGCGAGCGCGGCGCGATTTTCAGGCGTTTTCAGCCTCTGAAAAACATGGGACCTGCCGAAAGGTTGCTCCCGATCCGACCGATTAACTATTCCTCGAGTATTGGCAGAATTTGAAGCGTGTACTTGGCTTTCGATATTCGTGTAGTCGGAGCAAAATGGGGTAAAATTCTAAAAGAGTTAATCAGTGGATTAAGTTTTGGCCCCAAACAAAAGTATATCTTATGAAGTAATCTAATATGATTTTAATAATAATGATAATAATAATAATAATAATAATAGATGTATTTTATTGCAAAAGGTAAAATTTGAGTACAAGTGTAATAATACACTTAACAAAGGAGATTAATTTTATCATGAGAGAACCTGCAAAAGTTTAGCCGAATGGCTGCTCTTACTCAACCAGTGTAGTAGAGTTGCGAACCCCTTGAGGTTGGAAAACAACATTATTTTTAATTAATTAGTGATTTAGCAGCTGACTAAAAATTAGCTAGACTATAAGAAACATATAGCGGACCTTAATCCTATTAGGGGGGGGGGGTATAAACCTGCACTTAAGCAAAAAAAAACATAATCAAACATGATGATACAACGTTAACATCTGGTGACCCCCGGCAGACCCACCTCCACCCACCCTTCAACACTTAAACAACCACGCCCAGAAAGCACTAATTTAGCGTCCACACACTTGCCCACTTGGCAGATAAATATGATATTTATACTTAAATTTGTTAATATTAAATACTTTAAATTCGTCAGGTAACGAGATATGAAGTTTTATAGCATTGAACAAAAAAAATCGTTAAAATATCGCTGTACGATGCTGTGGCATGGTAGATTTGTTTTTATGTTTCACATTTCTATCATAGATGTTAGATTTAGGAATTAATTTATCTCTAAGTAAGTTGGAAGATAGTGGTTTTTTTTATAATTTTATGGATGAAATTGCCGAGGTGATGGACTCGACGTTTATTTATATTGAGCCATCTACATTAAGATATTTTTTCCGAAATATGATCGTATTTACTTAATCCGAACATAAGCCTACAACACGAGTATTGTATTTTTTGTATTCTACGTTTATCAGTTTCGCAGAGGATCATAGAGAAAGTCGCAATACATAAAGTGTGATAAAACTAAACTGTCGCAAAACATTTTCTTTAGATTATAATCAAGTAAATGTCGGTTGCTATAAATCAATTTAATGCCCCATAAGCTTTCCTGATCAAGCCTTTTATATGCTCACAGAAACGTAATTCCTCGTCAAGCACGAGACTAAGGTTTTTTGCATTAACGGCGTATTGCATATTTGCAATTTAATTTTTCTTTTATGACAGTTCTTCTAGCTTTACTGGAAATACAAATTAATTTGGATTTATTAGAAATTAAGTTTAAGTTGTGTTCTTTGGACAATGGCGAAGTTCAGTGGTGAATTTAGGCTTTTGGCCTGGGAGGGGCTGAGGTCATAAAAAGTTATATTGTCGTGACGTCTCCAAATTCTATTAGATTGAAATAAGGTGTTTTCTTAATCTTTTATTTATATGTTAGGTACTTGAATTAAGATTTTTAGAAACGTGATGATGAAATACAAAACAGTATAAATTTGTTTATTATTCTTATATTATCAAATAACAACACATATAACAAATCACAATATAATATTTATTCGACGCTAACGGCTTTTAGGCCAATTTGTTGAGCACCTCATCAACGTTTATGTCGATAATAAAATATATTTGATGTAGATATGTTCTATATTGTTGTGGAGGATTCATGTTTACATTACAATTGCTTGCCTTTGGCTCCACCTGTCTTTTCAATTTTGGATAAAGAGGTCAGCTCAGTTTTCCCTGTTGTATTTTTTAAGTACGTCTTTAATCTTCTCAAGGTACTGTAGCTCCTTTCCGAAGTTGCTGTTGTCACTGGTATTACTTCAACTATTCTAAGAAGCTCGTGTATGTTCGGAAATCATTATTATCTTTATTACATCTACTCAGCATTTCGATAAACGACGATTTGGTGTCTGTAAATTCACTCAGTTGGCTTTTCCACAGTAAATATTCAGCACGTACTTGTTCAGTATTTATAAGGGTACCATTTTCAAGTAAGTCATTTTCATTAAATTTGACCAATAGGTCAAAATAATTTATATTTCCGGAGCTAGATACCAAACAGGTAAAGGAAGATACAATATCTTACCAAGAATATTAAATCATATTTACAAAATATAAATATTAAATTATTAAAGTTAGTTTTATTATATCTTATGCATTATAAATTTATTTTCGAATTCTTCTATTCTCCAGAATGATCAACAAAGAGAGATTAAATAATGTAATTATTATATTTTTGAAAATCGAGCATTCAAACTACCGAGATATACTCATCTCGATAGTTCAATAATTAATAAGGATATATATTTATTAAAAATTAACACAGCAACAACCACATCGTAAAACTGATATGAGCAAAATATTATTTCATTGATTGGTATTATCGTTAATGTAATAATTAATAGTACAATCATTTTAAGTTATATTAAATGCTCTTGTGGTGGCAGCGTTTTTTATATTTTAAACAGGAATATTTATCTCCTCATTTTGAAGACGTGTTTCTGATAATAGACTGTGTGGGTACTAAGCTAATCGAGGGAACTGAATCATCATGACTTTGACTAATAGATTCTGGTACTGATGTTGAATGTGTAACGCCTTGGACCATAAGAGCATGTTTTTACTTGCCATTGATTGGTTTATATAGCCTTCGGCTACTGTGGAGGATTTTCAACCTCCATGCTCCTTAATAAATCACCACCATTTTCTGCAAAAATAGTTGCTGAAGTCCTTCTAAAGGAATGGCCAGTAGATATTTCTAAGTCTGATAAGTTTAAATGTCACCTTTGGTATTTTACTAGTTGTATTATGGCCAATGTGCCGTGTTGGTTTGTTGCCTCTAAATGAACAACTTTGGTATGTCTGTACAATATATTTTTAACAACTTGAATCCAATCAGGTTCCACAATAAGAAATTTTCTTGAAGAATTATTTTACTTGTAGAAATATTGACAATTATAATATCATCTCGAACATCCAAATTCCTTACATACATATTGCACAATTTATTATTTAGCATGTAGGACAGCATGCTCCAGCTCCAGCCACAGCGATGTCAAACACAACCTGTATTAATAAAGTAAGAGTTATTGACTAAAATTAAATACAAATATTTTAATAATATACTTTTGTCGATAAAAAAATTTCATCCGGTGCAAGTGTTCTAGATTGGTCAATTTGCTATTTTGTAAATACGGGAGATTTCTTTGCTTTATAATTGGTTCAAAAATGCGATAAGCCTACAAGATTTACTAATACCAATTTTTGTTTTTCAAAGAAATTGTAGATTTGAGCATTGAATATGTGGCCCATAAGTTTGATACTCTGTTCTTGAAAATATACCTACTAATAAAATATTTTCTGACATTTTCTCAACTTTCTTGGTTCGACACCAATCTTTGAAGACACTGTAAGTTTTTAAATACACGGTTTTAGATTTTTGAGGTAAAAGCTGATCAATAATTTCTTGTGGCTCCTTTCTTATTTCTATCATTAATATGTTCTTCCCTCATCGTACAAAAACAATTTGAAATCTGTAAAAATGAACACAAATTAACAATTTTATCAAATATCAAATCAAATGTTCTTGCAAAAGTTTAAAGAAAGATAACTTGACTCAAATAATATTAATAGATGAGCAATCTTATAAAATATTAATACATAATTGTAAATGAACCACGGTTTAGACAACTATTATTGTCTATCTAAACCTTGGTTAATAATATACTATTTAAAAACATGTAATACAATGGTTAATTTTTTTAAAAGAACGGCTAATTTTATCGAAATAAATGTAAAGTATCTTTTCTTAAAAGAGGAATGACCATATCATTTAAAAAGTCAGTTTTCAGCTCTATAAAATCACACCTGTAAAATTTTTGGCAACACGAGTGTGGTAGTAAGTCCAAGTCCATTCCAGACATCCCTGACGAAGCAAAACCTTCTATAGTATGGTGTTATGAGTCCTCATGGCCTACATAAACTCGGTTCAAAAGTTGGAGACTTTTGGGGCTCTGTATCTCGTTAATGGCAACTCTAGGATTTTTTTCTATGAAACATTATGGATGTTCTGACCTTCCTTATACGCTCCCGGAAGTATGCCGTATACTTACCGGCCACCCAGTATATAGCTAAATTATTTCCATTCACCCGTCCCTCTCCTCTTCCATCCCTGACTTTTCAAAAATCAAGTCGGATCCATGCCTGCTTCATTAGCTAAACATGTGTAAAACAGTCGACATAAAACTCGTTACCTTCGACGAAAATAAATTATTTTCCCGGCATTTCCAGTCGACTATCTTCCTAAAACAGACTGGCGAAATTATTCAACACGGTAAATCCAAAACAGCACGTTTCGATTCAGCATGTGATCATGTTTAAAATACGGCAATAGAAATGGCAAATTCAATTTGAGTTGGCATAGCGCTTCTGGCACAAACAGATCGTTGATAATGCAGGAAACAGGGACGAGATGATCGCGATACGAAATACTTTGAATCCCGACGCCATTATACGATATGTTCCGCCCGATAATTTAAGAATTAATCTAATTTTATTAGAAACACGGATGGATTCGACTAAATGTTGAATACAATAATAATAAGTTGCTTCGAGTGTCATTTGCTTTACCTCGAGTACAAAGCTAAAAGCTTGAACAGTAATGTATAGGTAAAGTTCACTACGTTCAAATAGTTTAAATAGTATATAATAGAACAAGAAATACAGGAAAAGAAATCAGTTAAATCGAAACGTCTAAATTGGATTGTGTTACTAGTCTAAAATTAAATTAGAGAATATCACTCTTGGGCTCTATAGGGAGGCCTAAACATCATTCTCGATAACGAGTCAAGCACTAGTATGAAACAATCAGTTAAAAAAGAGGTTTATTAAAAATAGGGATGTGTAAACTGTTATGATGCATGCAAGGTATCCCAACGAAAATTTTACACTTTGATTTTCAATCTTTAAATTGAAAATGTGGAAAAATGCTCGGACATGTCGATTATTCATTCGACAGGCACAAATTGTGGGTGATCAGTTCACATTTTTAAATCAATGTTGGATATGGTATTCCAACACCAATAATGTATTTGTAGTCTTATACTCTTCAGCATTAGTGGCTCCATATAATAGCGCGTGTTGATCCGAGGATTTCGGGCTTATTTGCGGAGTGCTTTTCCAAAGTCCATCCTGAAAAGTTATACGATGCTTCGGACTATCATTCGGTCCTTTTTCAA
The DNA here is from genome assembly GCA_016904865.1 of Pissodes strobi. Classification (NCBI taxonomy): domain Eukaryota; kingdom Metazoa; phylum Arthropoda; class Insecta; order Coleoptera; family Curculionidae; genus Pissodes; species Pissodes strobi. The sequence goes on along the minus strand of MU181933.1, from coordinate 301,437 downwards.
AGTTAGATCTATTTAATATATTTCAAAGATGCCTTTTAAGTTATGTATCTCTTGGCCATAATGGTATTCTCTGCGTACTTTTAAAAAAGTATATGTGTACTCTAACTTTGCCTCTGTAGTAACTTCTTAATGTATGACTGGAGATTACTCTGTTTCCTGAAATACTAAAATGGTTTTTTCTACGAGCGTGCGCAAAGTGGCTACTTTGCGCACGCTACTCTGTGCGCGAAGTAGTACTTTCCGGCACGCTATGCGGGAAAGTAAAATTCTCTAAAATCACCAGAGACAAGAACATGTTCATATACCTTTAGAAACTTTACACTTTTGGACTTTTTATACAATATAAGAAATCGTTTTAAGTCATAATTATACTCTTTTCCATAAAAATTTCCGTAATTCGCGATATTGTAACTTAAACCAAAAACCATATATTTTGAAATCCTCGGTATAGTAGTAAAAAATTATGTCAAGCAACAATACTTATAATTGTCAGATTGACAGATTTTAAACAAATCTAGGTGTAAAACGAAGTATCCCAAAAAACCGGCTCTTTTCTCTCAAAGCTTCCGTAATTCGCGATTTTACAACTTAAACCAAAAACCATATCTTTTTAAGTCATGTCAGGTCAACAATAATATTCATGTAAAGCAACAGTGGGTATAATTGACAGATACTTTTTCTATTATTTAAATATGGGTCATTATTATTCTGTGTTTGTTTGGACTGCGCTCGTAGAAAAAATATTGTTCCTAACACTTGCGCAAAGTGACTTTTCCGCACTCGACTGATTGACCGAACTCCGCTTCGCGTCGTTCGGTCAACATCAGTCGCGTGCGGAAAAGTATCACTTTGCGCACTTGTTAGGAAAATAACTATTATTGTCTCCATAAGGGTGGACGTAGACCGGACTCTATGAATTATTATATATGTGCATACAATTAACAACCTATTCCAGAAATATATGTTAACCTTATGTATGCCCAACTTTCTTAGAGATGTGAAGAGTTGCTGGGCGAAGAGCAGCATGGCTTCACCGTGGGTAAGTCCACAGTCACTAATTTAGTGATGTATTACACTGTCTTCTCGAAGGTGTTCGACATAGTAATTCGCCTAGCTATGTTTCACATTAGACTAGTGGAGCGGCCAAAATTTTTCTGTCAAACAGAAACTACCTTGTCAAATTTAAAAAAATATTTTGGAACAAATATTGAGGATTGATATAGTTTCTGCTTTTAAATATTTCTCATGTTTGATGTTTGTAGATCCTCTTAAAATATTTATACCCATTTTTAGCTATTTGGATATATATTTGTTGCATGAGGATGTAACTAGTAGTAACTTTTTATCATTTTAGGTAGGTAAATGTACTTTCATCGCCTTTAGAAGGAGAGACCTACATTATCATTCATAACCAAGTTTACATTATGACTAGCGCAGTGAACGTATTCAGCATTGGTTTGAATAGCTTTGATTTTTGTTTTCATCCCATTATACGCCTCGCTCATAATCTAGTACCATCGTATTCTTGACCATAACATTTCTTAATTGATATATTTTGGAAATCTAATATCGCCAATAACTCATTAGCCATGCCTTCAGCTGATCTGAAGTGACAAACACCTAAAAAGATTCTTCAATTTCAAAATTAATCGGAATAAGTTGTTCATTACATATAACATTGGCACTTCTTATTACAATACTGAGCTGATCTTTTTAGTTAAGCCTTGTCAGAGTTAAAAGAGGTCTACGAAGAACCTAAAATTGCGAAATTAACTTTGCGAAAACAAAATAAATCTACTTTTTTAAATATTTTTTGCTCGATTTCGCAACTTTTATAAGTTTTTTTCATCACTGTATTTGAAAATTCCGGCACATTAACTTGTAATTACCGGACACGGGACCAGACGCTAAATTCCGGGATTTTCCCGGACTTCCCGGCCATCTGGCAATCCTAGTTTCAATACATCAGCAATTGTTTTCTCGATTGATGATCATTACACTAATAAATTGCATAATTAAATGTCAATTAATGGTAAATATTGTGAATCTACTAAAGGATACTCTGGAAAATTTTAGATCGTTTCATAAAGAAAGCTGACAAGAAAACGTGTTTCAGTTGTTAAAATTACAACTTTTATATAAATCATGTTTTGAGTTGACGTTTAAAATGTTCGGTAACAAGTAAAACAATATTTTAAACCACCTCAATTCCAATATCCTTTGTATCAAGACTTTTAAAGAAACATCTGAGCAAAACCGCTTATTTTACATTACTTGGAAGACCCAATACATATGTAAGGAAAAAAAGAAAAGAAAAGCAAATCATAAATTGAAGTCGGGTGTACGAGGTTTTTTTATGGCATCCTCAACCGTGCCGCTCGAGAGCGGAGACAGAAAATCTAAAGCAGTGGACGGTTTATTTTGTGAATGTATTTTTGTGATGCAAGGTACTGGTACATGTGAGTAAAGTGAAGTTTATATTCATAATATTGGTATTTGCGTAATTTGTACAAGCATTTCTTATATTTTTATCCATAGTTCGTATTAGATGGTATAACATGTTATGTATTTAATGAAATCGTTTTATGCTGTGAACCACACAGCTTTAAATGAAAACAAAATAAATTATTTTCTGACTTTTCGTGCTGGGATTTTAGTTTTAGTGTGACTCAAATTATAAGCAAGGGACTTCTTCTAGTCTTAGTTTAAAAAAATAGAATATTCGGTGACTTGGTGAATCTACTAATATTTTCTGCCGGTGACTGGGGGAATATCCTAGCAAATATATCTGCAGTTTGGAGATATTGGCTCAAAATATGAACTATCGCTAAGTAGCCTCCCGCATGGGACCACAGTTCCTGCTGGCGATGTTTAGACAAATAATTTCAAACTCTTCCGTTTTAAATGTGTTGTCACAAATGTGGAACGAACAGTTTTAGCACGGGGACAGTAATTTAATTATTAATATTCTTGTAAATATTGTGCAGCATGATCCGGATTTTTTTTTAATTGTTTTTCACTACCGTGCTTTTTTCCTTCGTGGATTTCAGGCTGAGTATGGAACGTTGCTTTTAGTTACTTCTGGTTAGTTTAGGGTAGTCATTCATTCGAAACTTGGGTTTTCTTCTGAAAATTACTAGTGAGTTTCATTTAAGCAATTTTGAAAGATCAGAAGTTATTGAATACTCTGTCATGCTAAAATTTTAAAGGATTTATTAGGTCATATAAAACCAAATAAGGGCCTCCTAAAGCATTTTGCCTTGCATGATGAAAAAGCTGCATAATATTGCCACAGATATCATGTTAAGGTATTTAAAATATGATATAAATAGAACTCAAATGTATATTTATCGTTCTGTTTTTGAAACCCCTGATTTCGCGGAAAGTGTTTATATATCCCAAGATAACTAAATCTAGTTAATTTTCTTCCTATTCCATAATTTGTGTGTTATGGCGTTGATTTGAGTTAGTTATTTTTTATCGCTTTTAATCTGTCTAATGCATTTTATTTATAGGTATATTTTTAGTCACTGCCAATTTAATCCATTTGTAATTATTTTAATTACCATTGCAGCTCGTAGAATAAATTCTAGATATGAGTCTTATGCCATGTAAAACATATTATGATTAGGATTGCATCTCTGGAAAATTAAAAAGTTGAGATTGCAAAAAAACAAAGAAAATTACCAAAATAATGAAACAAAATAAAAATGGAAGAGGAATATTGCAAAAAAATAAATTTAATAAATATAACTGAGTTTAGATAAATGTTTAATATCAGTGTTACAACACTGATGAAATGATTTGTAATTATTACATATCGGGAAAACAAATAACAAATAAACAAAATATTTAAAATATATACAATAAAGAACAAAACACTCAACAACAATCAAAGAAAAAGAGAAGCAAATTATAAAAAACATACAGTGTTCCATAAATTGGTGGTGCATATTATTGATATATCTGGATATTTTAATCTTAGAAAAGCAGTTAAAGAGAAAAAGTTATTAACAATGCTATTAGCTTAGTAATTTAATAGCGTTTGCGAAGCGGCTGTAACTCTTTTTTAACTTATACAGCTGCATTGTTTTTGATTTTAGATTTTGAATATTGATTATTTTCAAGAACCAAATTTAGTTTTTAACTTCCATTCCTTAAGATCGACTTTTCATTTATTTCTGGTCTTGTCGACTAGTTTCTTTAGCATTCCGAATTAGTTATAAGTTTAGATAAAATTCACATGTTTCTCAATTAGAGTTAATGTTTGACTATGTACCTAACTCTCTTTTACGTTCCATAATTTTTTTGTTTTAAACAATAACCTCCATTTATACTCCACGAGGTTTTAATAAACGCAAGTAACTAACAGTGATAATTGAGAGAAATTTGCGTGGATCGGTGCGGCGCGGGTGGCGCGGCCCGGCGGTTCTGTCTTGAATTATTTGAATAATTATTTAGTTAATTAAATGTGATAGGATTAACGCTACCAATGATCTGTACGATAGCTTTAGCTCTTTTTTGTAGGACAAATTGTTATCTTTTCCTTCACTCGTTTTCTTGAATTTCTATATAGGTACGGCCGGTACGGACCTGACCCAACTAATTTAGTGACCCCAAAGAAGCTGATAAACTTAAGAAACTTAAAAATGCTTCACATTTCGAGGAACGTGCCTATTGTCAAAAACGAAAAATCTGAAAATAAAAACGACTAATACTTGCAATTACATGGTTAAGAATAGCCATAAACAGCTCGTGCACTTTGTCAATTTCAAACTCAAAACTTGACGAAATGCTTTTTACTGTTGTGCTATTCTTAACGTTATAATAATTATAAGTCTCGTTTTTGACAACGGGGACAGATTTGTTCTTCAAAACGTTAAACATTTTCAAGTGTGTTAGATTTTTCAGCTTCTTTAGGGTCACTATATTAGCACTTGTTCAATTTACACATTTAGGTCAGATTTGAAGCGGCCTTATTTAGAAATTTTAAAAAATCAAAGGAAAAACTGGTAGCAAGAATTTATGGCGACATCTGATAAATAACAAATCAAAATTTCTGTCGAAAACAAAACTCTCAAAAATAGCATAGTACAAAAGTGAGCAAATTTTGTATTAATAAAATTTTCTGTGTTCGATCTCTATAATTTGGATTACCATGAATTTACGTGAATTGAAAAAGTATTGCCACGTAGTCAGTCTGTACATTTTGCTTCTGCGAAGGACGGAATGACACAGAACCACTCATCCTTTTTTGCTATCTCGTTCAATTCGATTTCTCAATCTAGTTTAAGTGAATTTGTTATATAAATTAGCATGTAAATTTCCAAAAACACTCAAATTAAAATATCAAAAATATAAAGTAAATAATAAGTCGAATTCACACAGGCGCCTAGGCGGTCCTAGAATGTGAGAGAAATCTCCGGAATGCACATAAGTTACGTGAAAATAATATGGTAGCTTAAATTTTTCCTAAGAGGACCCCTGTATTATAATAAAAATTATAAAATAAAGTTTATTATGAGCAAGAGGCATACTTGTTTAAACTGTCTTACTACCCTTCATAATATGAATATTGATTAAATCTATGAAACTGATTACACGACAAATTAATGAGGGAATAGCCCCATACAATTTGAACCAACAAAATCCGCTGTAAGCCATCGAAGACGGAACTCCGGCTCGTTTCATTTAAATTACCGTCTAAATTCATAACATGGCAATTAAAGAAGGAACAAACACTATAAAGCCACTCACCCCTGATAACGTGGTTTTCTCATGCAGAGCGTTCTGGCAGTTGAGAGCGCTCTCCGGGTTGAAGTACGTTAGGAATGCGCAACCTGCAATTAAAATATAAAAAGAAATGAGGACGGTTGCTTGTCTTTGCATTTAAATTTTTATTTAGTTGGTCCGAGTGGGGAGGTCGTTGTTTGAACTCGGTATAAGTATGCTTATTAAGAGCTCTTCGCGGTGCACCTTGTTCTATAAATTAATTACTAAATTAAGTAAATTTCATTAAATATTTTTAAGCCCTGTATAAAATGATAATATATTATGGTAATAGTTTGCATATTATCAAATACGTAGTCACTATCTATTAGAAACATTCAATTGGAGACAGTAGGAATAGATGGTCGGTTCTGCCTCCAAGTGAAATTTGCCACGTGTGCTATGTGATAAACTAATAAAGTTGTAGCTCACGGTTATTAAAAACGTGTTAGCTCATATGGCTGAAGATGACAGATCACTTCTTTTCCCCCGTGACAGATCTCCTCTGGAATCAGAAGAAGCTTTATAGTTTCCAATTTAAGTCTTGGGTTATTAAACGTTATACGATTGGCTAATAGGCGAAGTCTGCTTATTTGTGCTACCGATACACTATCCAGATGACAAAATGACAAAAAAAATCCTGCCAATAGGCGCTCATGCATATAAACTAAGATTTCCAATTAAAAAATTTTTTTCACACAGAGCGTCTAAACGTAAAGATAATTTTAATTTCATCCGACTATATATATTCTACATTTTTAGAACATGTTAAATAAAAAAGTTATATAAGTTTTGTGTATGGGCGATGATACGTACATTATACATGTTTAAAGCTCTTTAGAGCGTTTACATATATCATTTTCCTATCTTTTTTCTATAAAGGAATAAGGAGCAAGTTGGTCGGGGTACAATACCTCTTTTAAAGTCGACACGCGACGCGCTTTAGCACCGATAATATGGCATCCCGCTGCTAAAGAATGATTGATTTGGAAATTCGGCCTTCGTGCTGAACTTAGGGCGTAGTGATCAGGGCTGTATTAAAATCGCTTTAAATCAGAATACCAGATTGATTTTACATTCGAGATAGAGTTCGTGCAAAAGAGTCGATGACGACACTAATTTGAACAATTTTCTTTAAATCGCATTTATATGCAAATAGAATAATGTTGGAGAATGGTTGTTTATGTGCATGTATTCGTGGCCAATTTCGTAAATTTCTAAGGAAACTCTATCAAGATCAGCTTGAATAATCAAGCTTTTTCAAATTATATTGTGAATGTATTTTGTTAAAGCTGTTCAGATATATTTACCTCTCGGAGATCTATACATTTTCAAGAATGTAATAATAGGGATAGCTATTTAATGATCCATCAATGTTCCAACATGCCTATGAACCAAGGGCACTTATTTGCCAAATTATCTGGTTGATAGATCAAAATCGCATGGAAGCATATGTGTTTGATGGAAATAAGCTATTAACCAGTTCAAATTTAAAATATTTCTACTTGCTTTTTATCAGTGTATCTACTGCATGATATTTTGAGAGTATCAACTACACTCTTTATCAAACACTTACCTTGGGATAATTTGTTAAGTCATCTCTAACTCAACTCTGTCTAGGGATAAAACGAGACATGATCTACTTTGTTAAAAACAATCACACATATTTAAACTGTTATCAAACTGGTTTCAAGAAGAGCTACCTACTTTCCGAAAGTTGATGGTAGATATATATTCCATAGCCCGTTAATTTTTAATTTCAACATGTTTGAATAGTCAACGTGTAGCTAACTGTAAGCTAATGCTGACGGAGATCCACAGTTATATTTTAAGATTAGTAATTAACAACATTTTCTATATAATGTCGACACGATCTTCTGTCGTCAAGTTCGGTAATAATTCCAGACGGGTGACTTTAGATTACACAAAGAAACTTAAAAAAAGTAAATCAGTCACTTGATAACGTGCATATTGCTAAAATGGATGGTAGTAAATTACGGTATTGACATTTCTTCCTTGTTCTCTTTCTTTTTTAGCCTAAATACTTACCTCTTACACTATCAATAATTTCTTTTAGGTACTATTCATTTTTTCTGTTGATCCATTTAGATGGATGATCGCCGCTTTAGCCTAGCTATACTTTTTATATCGTTGATCAATCCTGATGCATAAATTAACCTGGCTTATTATAAGTGTGCAAATTTAAACATATACCTCTACCACCGAACATAAACTATACGATAAGAAGATTCACTCTCCGCGGCGGCACGTCAATGGTATGCCTCCTTCCCCGCGCGTAAACTAGCATGATATTGGCAGGCGACCTTTACCCGGCGGCTAGTCCGCCAATCGTTACCTCAGCAACCAAGCAAAACACTACGATCCCTGTGTAGCTCTTCGTGAACATGCACATCAAAGTTGCCGCCGTTGAGCGGTCCTTCTTATCGTATAGTTATTGTTCGGTGCCTATACCCTCCAATCAACGATCTCACCAAAGCACGCCTACTGGCTTCCTAGCAACCAACATAATGGTTAAATTGATTACTAGAAGACCAGTAGACGGGGCTTGGTAGGATCTAGGAAGGGGATGCGTTGTAGCTATAAATAAAAAGGGCAATGCTTAGAATAAGAATGGCTAGTTTATACCATTTTCCGGCAATGCTATTGAGCGATTGGTCATAATTTTAGATAAAAAATTATACAGTTGGTCTGTATGTGTCTGGATGGTACGGAAGTTCAAGAAAACGTGAAGTTGTGAATAAAAATGTTGTGAATTTTCAGCTTATAAGTCGGAATTTGGCTTACGTGTCAAAATTTAACAATGCTAGGAGTTTTCACCAGCTTATATATAAGTCAAAGTTATGCTAACAGTTCCTCCTATAATTCGAAGTTTTGCTAAATTATAACTAGAACTTCGACTTATAAGTCAAAATTAGCAAAACTTATGCTTGCAAATCAAGTTTCAGTAAAATTTCGCCTTATGACTGGAAAATAATAAAACGTCTTATGGGTCGAAATTTAAGAACTTCAACTTGTAGGTCGATATTGGAAAAATCTTTGACTGTTGTTAAATGTTGACTAATAAGAGGAAGTTTTGTTTCCGACGTAGAAGTCGAAGTAGGTATTGTTAAATTTCGACTTACAGGACGAAGTTTTCCTAAATTTCTACTTATAAGTTGATATTTTCAGCACGCACCTGTATGTGGAAATTGGAAAAAATTTCGAATTTTGTTTATTTTTTACTTGAGCCCATTTTTTGATAAATTTTAACTTACAAGACAAAGTTTTGTTAAATTGCTAATTACAGGTGGAAGTTTTACAAAACCATCCCTTCACAATTGAAGTAGGTAATTTTTGTATTGGTAGAATAAGGTGAAGTTGACTTGAGCCACAGTTTTTGCTTCAAATTAAACGAAAAAATAATGTAAGCAACTGTAAGGGGCCTTCGTTAAGTGGAAAAATGATATTTTCTTCAAGTTCAGGTTCAAAAAATTGCATTTTTAACCAAATTTCGAAAGATTTTACTTGGAAGAGTTGAATCTACTGCAGTTTTATATACCGGTTGACTTCGTATAAACTAGCACTCCTCCCAACTTTTTTTATTTTTCATCATACAAAAAAATAAAATAAAACGGACATAATGGGAACATTTTTCCCTTTCCAAATTTGTATTCTAATTTCCGGTAATTTTGCTTATATACGGGGGGCGACAAAAAGTAGGTATATATTTTTAATGGGATGCTCTGTATACTTCTGGCTAAAATGAAATATATTTTTTTCTGAATTCGTATATACCTACTATACAAGTTAACATTTAGTTCAACCGTTTTACGTTACTTAATTTCAGTTACATTGAATTTTCATTATTTTGATATACGCTGTTCAAAAAGTTATTGATTTCGATGCAGCAATCAATATGGTTGCTTATATCAATATCATGCAGCTATAGAATTAAGTAACGTAAAGACGGCTGAATCAAATGTCAACTTATAAGCTATATTTGAAATCGGAAAAGCAAAAACTTTCATCTTAGTCAGATATATACAGGGCATTCCATTAAAAAATGAATACGTTTTGTCTCCCCCCGTAATATCTATGTGTCCTTATGCACTACAAGAATTGTTGGATTAAACCTACTGGAGATCGAATGATATATGTATTACGTACAGGAAACAAGGGTTATACTCTGTTTGAATTGGTGTAATTGTATTTGTGTGTGTTTCAATTGGTTCTTACTTTTGTTATGCTTCTTGAAGAACCTGCTTAAGAATGAGGAAGTTTCATAAATTTTTTTTATTGCTTATTTCGATAGCCTATGAAAAATAAGTGGATTCGTGTTTTTTCTTTTTTTTTCATAAGTCGAAAAATGAGGCAGATATAACGCCTTGAAATGTGCTTATGACGCTACAATACATATGAATTGCTACGTCGCGTCGCGTCGCGTCGCCCCATGCTTAATATACCTATACAGGGTGTTTCCTAACCTCGGTAAAAAAAAACTGAATCGGTTGAAACCTCACGTAATTTTAAGACGAAAATGTAGTATATAATTTTTTCGAATGTCGCTTCATTTTCAAAATAAAGGGTGTTGAAAATAGTATATTATATACCTAGGTTGAGAAGTAAGCCATTATTTACCGAGCACTTTTATATCCTGAGGCGCGGAGCGCCGAAGGATATAATGTGCGAGTTTAATAATGGCCTTCTCAACCGAGGTATATATAGAATTTTTTTTACTACTAACACTGATATATTACCATATTTGATTCGATTTGATTTTTATATTAGTCATTTTCTACTTATTTTTCAAATAGTTCGAAATATCAAGTAGCCTGGAAGTTCAGTTGTCTAACTGACAGATATCGTAACAAGAAGCGTTTTTTCGCGAGCTAACTACAATTAACCCCGGCATACTACAGGATACTACTTTGTTTTCACGAGGATTTAATTGTGGTAAGTGAGGGGAAGTTTCGTGACGTCACTATTACATCATCATTTTTCAACTACGGCTTACTACAACTTACATACGTGACGAGGTGTGGTACTCGAGGTTTGATGGAGTCATGGCGGATTAATTTTGAAACGTTAAACATGTGAAGTGTTTGTTTTTCCATTCTGAACAAGTTTGTAAATTATACGTTCATGAAATTCTTCTATAGAAGCCTCATACGCATCGGAATTCCTACACAAATGTGCCCCAAATGGGATTTGGGCAGCATAAAGTATCCTGAACATATTCATCGAAAAAATACCATTAGTTTGCTTATCTCCAGAGGCCACCATTCTGTCATTAAAAATATGAGTAAACGTTCTGCACTGATCAAACTGATCATTTTCAAATAAATATGCAAATATCTATATTCTTTTCTAGCAATGCAAGATCTAACTACGGTATTTTGGCGAAGACAGAAGCAGACAGTACAATTTGTGGTGGGGTGCCCGCTTGGCACTTACTTCAGTATTACTTGTAGTTAACCGTGGTTACTTGCCAAAAAACGCTAATAATCTCCTGACAGCTCCATACATACAAAGTACCTTCTCTCCATCTAAATTTTGACAAAATCGCATTATTAATAAGAATATTATGAGTCATGAAAAGTGAGTCATACTGTATATAATTTTTTTTACTAATAGCACTGATACAATCCTTATCATTATTTGAATTTATTAGATTTTGAAATTAATCATTTCCTACTCATTTTTCAAATAATTCGAAATGACAACTAGTTGTCAAACTAACAAGTTTGACATTTTGACATTTTCCGTTTCCGTTTCATTATTGACCTAGGTTTTTTTAAATATTATTATTTACCTAGGGTGAGAAATGTTACTTCTCATTTGAGGAATGGAGTAAATAATAGTGATTTATCATGTTAGTAGTAAAAAAAATGTTTTTTTCGTGTTTTCTTTTTATTAATAAAAAATGAGAAGCGACATTCGAATAATACTTGCACACCTTAATAAAGGGTTTGAGCACTTTATTTTGTGTTCATGTTGAACATCTCAACTAGTTCATTGGCGGAGATCCGGGTAACGTCTACTAGAATTTCGCAAAAAGCAATAATACGGGCCTGTTAAACACTCAAAATTCTTATTTTATTTGATAAAAAAGTTAATTTTGGTTAGTTTCCTTTTCTTGGGCCCCCGTAGAGAGCGGTAGCGAGCGGAGGGCCATACGAAAGTTGAAATATTACTTATTGTAATACGTACCCCTACTTTTGCCTGACACTCTGAGCTCCCTGCGGTCTGATCGCTAAAGGGGATTTTTGGAGGCCACGCATGAATCATGAAATATACCAGTTCTATGAGGAACCCAGAGTTTTAATGCATATAAAACCAATGCGACTGATATGGGCAGGACATGCTCAAAGAATGCCGGACGACAGGGTCCCAAAAAAGGTGCTCATAGGAAAACCTGAAGGAAAGAGGCCGGTAGGAAAGCCAGAGCTGCGCTGGGAAGATGGAGTACGGAAGGATGCTGAAGAAATGGGGGGTATAGGAAATTGGAGACGTGCAGTGCAGCGGTAGATCGGGACGAATGGGGAAGAAGGATTAAGGACGCCAAGGCTCGATATGGGCTGTAGCGCCAGCGTAATAGTAGTAGTGATACATGTATCCCTTGTTATTCCATTCTGCTAAAACTGTTAAACGGTTGTATTGATGCAAATAAATGGATCGCATTGTATTGTATATATTTCATATTAACGAAAATTTCAATACAGATTTGAAAAGAAAAAAATTTCCCCTGTATGACAGCTTTTTTATTTTTCCTGTGTAGTAAAAAATTAAAAATTACTAGTTTATACTGAGTTTCGGTCATAGCCTAAAGAAGAACAGCCGCGACACTCGGCTCGTTTAGTGGGGTACGGAATAAAAATTTCTCCCTGAAGCTCACTAAAGCGGGCACACTATGCAGTTGGAACTCGATGCCAATCATACCCGTTTACCTGGGCGGGAGTACAATAAATTTTCATAGGAATTAAAATTGAAAAAGATTTGTTGTTTGGGTAAATAGTCTATCGTTATGTGTATATGTATATTGTTTTGTTTGTATGTTATATAAATAAGTTAATGTTTATGTGTTAAAATGGGAAAAGGACGGCAGAGTTGTGCAGCTAGTTAGTTTGTTTATTTAAACTTAAATTTGATCATAAGTTATCGGAATCGGTTCAAATGACTAAAATAAATTGGAACTAACTGAAACTAACCGAAAATTAATTGAACCACTAACCAAAGCTAGCCAAAAGTGACCATAAGCACAAAAATAGGCTAAAACGTATCGTAACAGGTTACAAAAATTAAAGTAAGTTAAAACTAACCAAAAGGAAAGGAATTTAAGCGACTAACCAAAAACATTAAATTTGCTTATAACGTATAGGAACCGATTCAAATGACTAAAATAAATTGGAACTAACCGAAAGTAACCGAAAGTTGATTGAATGACTAACCAAAAGTAACTAATAGCACCAAAACGGGCTAAAACGTATCGAAACAGATTAAAAATGTTAAAGTAAATTAAAACTAACCCAATTTAACCGAATATTGGCAAGTAACCAAATACATTAAAATTAATTATAACGTTTCAGAACCGGTTCCAATGACTAAAATAAATTAAAACTAACTGAAAACCGAAAGCTGTTGAAACTAACCGAATTTTGAGGAGTAACTAAAATTAGCCAAATACATTTAAATTAATTATAACGTATCGGAACCGGTTCAAATGACTAAAATAAATTGGAACTAAGTGAAAGTTACCGAAAGTTGACTGAATGACTAACCAAAATTAAGTAAAAGCACCAAAACGGTCTAATACGTATCGGAACAGATTACAAATACTAAAGTAAGTTAATACTAACCCAAATTAGCCGAATTTTGACGACTAACCGAATGTAATCAAAAACTTTAAAATTGGCTATAACGTATCGCAACCGGTTCAAATGATTAAAACAAATTAAAACTAACTGAAATAAACCGAAAGTCGATTGAACGACTAACCAAAAGTAACCAAAAGCCCCAAAAGGGCTAAAACGTATCGCAACAGATTAAAAATATTAAAGTAAGCTGAAACTAACCCAAATTAACCGAATTTTGGCGACCAACCTAAATTAATTAAAAACATTTAAATAGGTTATAATGTATCGGAAGATCAAATATGAATAAAATAAATTAAAACTAACTGAAACTAACCGAAAGTCGATTGAACGACTAACCAAAACTAACCAAAATCATCAGAAAGGGATAAAACGTATCGTAACAGATTAAAAATATTAAAGTAAGTTGAAACTAACCAAAATTAACCGAATTAACTTGAATTGATTAAAACATTTAAATTAGTTATATCGTATCGGAACTGGTTCAAATAACTAAAATAAATTGGAACTAATTGAAAATAACCAAAATTTGATTGAAAGACTTACCAAAACAAACCAAAATTAACTAAAAGTACCAAAACGGGCTAAAATGTATCGGAATAGTTTAAAAATATTGAGGTAAGTTAAAACTAACCCAGATTAATTCAATTTTGGCGACTATCCTAAACACTAAAATTGGTACTAACGCACGGGACCGAAAGTAATCGAAAGTTGACTGAACGATCCAATTTTGGCGACTAACCAAAACTAACCAATAACATTAAAATTGGTTATAATGTATCGGAACCCGTTCAAATGACTAAAATAAATTAAAACTAAACGAAAGTTGATTGAACTAACTCAAACTAACCAAAAGCACCAAAACGGACTAAAACGTATCGGAATAGGTTACAAAATTTAAAGAGCCCAAAAATAATCGAAAATTAATAATACGGAAACATTCATATAATATATATGTATACACATTTTATATAAATAACATGTTTCTAATTTTTTTGTTAGTATTACAACCATTTCATCATTTAGCCATGTTGAATTTAGTTTGACAATATTTTTGAATTATATTTCAATATAAAAGGTCTCAAAAGAGTGGGACCTATTTTACGATTTTCGAATTCTTCTAAAAATTCTAGATATATTTCATGTAGCATGTGGAATAGCATTCCTTACATTTAAATTCAACTGTTTTCAACCAGTTACTTTGAAATTGTTGTAACTTTAAACCCCTGTAGAATTTGATCGGTTTAACTTAGAGTGAAACGATTTGCATCTTCTTATCTTAGTTATTTAGTATCTATCTGGAGATACCAAATTTTCGGTTTGGTGTGGAGTATTTTCTAGGTTGTGGTTATGTGGAAGATAAAAAAGTGCAAAACATTTCGTTTGACAATAAACAGTTCGAATTCTACAATAAAGGTGTAAGTCTTAAAAACATTGTTTTTGCTGGTTATTTTTCGTAAAAGTCGATCGTTATCCAGATATATCCATTATTTCAGATTTGATCAGCACCTTGCTAACATTTTGATTCACTGTAACTTCTTTGTTTTTAAAGATATCAAGGTAAACAAAAAAGCAAAATGTAGGGTTGGTAGCCAATTTTTTTCTAGGTTACATATAAAACAAAACACCAACAATTTTCTGACATAAAAGCCTACTCTATATATTTTTTAAATAGAACACCCTGTATATTACTACATTCCCAGGCAGCCTACTGACGTCAGTATGACGTGATTTTTTCGTCACATTACTACGTCATTTTGACCACAAAAATTACGTCATTATGACAATAGGATCACGTCATTATGTCACAGTCCAACGACGTCATTTTATGACGTGAAAAAAGCATTTTATGACGTAAAAATACGTATCTATGAGTAGGTACCCGGACCCTTGAGACCTACCCCTGGCATCCGACAGCTGACGTTTGTTAGTTTGTGGGGCGGCCGTTGGCAGTTGACAGGTACGTTCGGAATCTCTCGGCCATCCTCTGAAGTACCTAAATTAATAATAAAAGTCTAGGAGTCTTGCGGAGATTGAACCACGAACTTTGGGCATGCGAGGTAAACACGCAACCACTGAACCAATAGAACCTTGTAGAAAATTATACGTTTGGTTTGCTCGCTAAAGCAAAATATTCGAGGTGTTGGGGTACATAGGTAATTTAAATTTAATTTTAAAATCATAGGTACAACTTTAATAAAAAAAATAAAAAGTTCTTGTTAACCAACCCGATTTTTGTAAAGAAAATTTTCTTAAGAAATTTAGCGAAGATTAAAAACATTGTAATAATATGGTATGATTAACATTAAGATTTTAAATTGATTTACTGAGAAAATAAAAAATTTCTAAGTGTGAAATTCCGAAAAAATCTTGTAAAAAAAATGTGATGCCTATGACGTCTAACAGACGTCTAGAAATCGACGTCATAAATGACGTCATTTATTGGTCATATGACGCCTCAGACAAAAGCGACCAAAAAAAGACGCAACAATGACTTGATGGTATATGACGTCTAATACACGTCTATAAATCGACATCATAAATCCCGTCATTTATTGCTAATATGACGTCCCAGACCAAAACTGCCGAAAAAATCACGTCAAATTGACGTAAGCTTGCTGCTTGGGTTTTTGGACTCTCTAGTGAAATCTAAACACATGTCGTGTATAATATCCTATACCTATCTTTAGCTGTTTACGAAATATTGACTGTTGAAAGTCGAGCATTTTGACATTTTGACAGGCTTTAAAATCTAAACCGCACACGATCAAAGAAAACGGTTTGTACATCTCTATCTTAGGATTTTATAAGCTATCGAATGACAGTGACTTGAATTTAAATTCAAAATTACTGTCATTCGATAGCTCATGACAACTTAAGACAGGAATATGCAAACCGTTTTCTTTGCTCTCGTGCGGTTTAGATTTTAAAGCCTATTTCAAAATGTCAAAATGACCGACCTTCAATAGTCAATATTTCGTAAACAGCTAAAGATAGGTATAGGATATTATACACGACATGTGTTTAGATTTCACTAGAGAGTTCAAAAAGGTAGTAATATACAGGGTGTTCCATTTAAAAAAATATAGACTAGGCTGATATGTCAGTAAATCCTTAGTGTTTTGTTTTATATGTAACTTAGAAACTTGGCTACCAACTCTACATTTTGCTTTTTTGTTTACCTTGATATCTTTAAAAACAAAAAAGTTACAGCGAATCAAAATATTATCAAGATAAACTGAACGCACGGTACATTATGCATTGATTTAGCGTAATTGTGCACTTCATGCATAAACTAGTCCATGAACTATAGCCAGATCAAAAATTTACTTTCATTTCACCATATGGACAATATTTTTATCTAGTGAATAAAATGAAAAAGTTGTTACGAAAAAATATGCAAAATCGTACATAATACGTTTATAAAATTGTGCAGGTTGCTAAGAATCTATATAAAACAAAATTATGTACTTATATAAGATCTTTTTAAGGCTTAAAAGAGAACAACTAGATAAATCAAAATTTTCAAAATTATTATTGCAGATCTTCACAAGTTCGTCTAAAACCATAACTACTTGTGCAATATAATCCCTCATATAAAAAAACTTATGTTGTGTATAGATCTTATTGATATTTGAAGATTAGCTTGGAGCTTATATTTTAATGTAGTTATATTCATTTCAGTTTATTTTAATTTCAATTTATTATATGTGTGTTATAACGTTAAAGAACAAATAATTTTCTGCGTAAATGAGTTGTTTTATTGATCGCAATTTACCAGAATAATATGTAACTCAATTATAATATTTTTCTTTAGGTAATTGACTTTTCTTTCAAGAATGCTGTACTTACTACAAGTAGTCTACATTCGCCATTCTTAATTTCATTTCAAAAGACATTGTTAAATATTTCTTTCAGGTGAAATGTTTAAATAAATATGCGGCTCTCTTTATGTAGTTTTTTTGGTTCGTTAAAAAATTGGTTATTCTCTACTCGAAATAAGCAGTATTTTATAAATCATATATTTAAAATAATAGGGGAGAGTAACAATTTTAGTATATAAAGTCCCAAAAAATTTGAGTACGGCTCACTTCACTAAAGATTGAAGTGTTGACGTCAAGTTAGATTTATTTATTTCCTCCTCACTACATAGTATCCCAGATAAACCCACACCAGATACGAAACATCCCGCCTAACGCATGAAACAAGAATTCGTTTAAAGCTCCGCCTCCTTGAGATGGCCAGCCATCCCGAAAAATAGTCAGGGCAGAGTACAAATAATACCGAGTAGATTCACTCAGCAAAAATCGTTTCATGTTTTTGGATCAAAGGCAAAAGCCGCAGCACGGTAAAAAATTAGTTTTTACTCTACCTGCGGCATCGAGCAGTCTGTGAGGGGAGATTCAAAAAGTATTAGCTGATGCAAAATTATTTCCTCGGTTATTATTTGATACACGATATTTCAAAGGGCGATTAAGGTAATTTTTAATACGTGATTCAAATGAATAAAACTATGTAATAAAGTTATACAAAATAGTAACGTATACTAAATTCAAAAACATTATAAATAAAGGTAATACCTATTAAAATAATTTATTTGACAGTTTGTAACTTGATTTGTCTATTAAAACATGTATAAAGCAGAAGGTTCAAAGTACCTGACAAATATTGTGGGAATTTAAATATAAAAAGGACATATTAAGCTAGTAAAGTAAATTTATAGCTTCTTAAAGGTCTTAACACTTTATTACTCGCGCTATGAGTATTTTTCTCACATTTACTGCGAAATCGTCAGTTCACTACTCTAGCTGACTTATTTGGCGTCCGCTTTAACATGGCCAATTAACCGGGTGCATTTCTCAAGTGATTGGCTGCATTTGTGAGAATTTCTCTCATCGCGCTACGTTTGCCGTAGTACTTTTAACATTGAAAATGTTTCTGGTTTGCTGTTATGGGGCATCAAATTGCGAAAAAGTGCATGCTACATTTGGCACACATCGCACACCCGCAAGAAAACTGTCATAAGTCAATATTTTTAAAATTTCGTTTTATGGGCGCTTTTACTTCCAATTATATACATCTTCAATCAGGAAAAACGACACAAGTTATAACCCACTACTTTTCTGACAAACGCATATATGTCGCTATGAGTAATCCACATAATGCTCAATCGTTAAACATCGATACCGTCACTTTTCAGTCACATTTCGACACTGAGACATAAATGTGCCAATTTTCGCGGGAATACTGACACATTTCGAGTTAGGCTGTTATTCATGTTGCGATCTGTTCAGTTTAGTTTTAAAAAACTGACAAGAATTTTAGTTTTGTCCATATTCTTGTTTTGGATCCGGCACTTTTTATAAGATAGTGCTGCAAATAGTTGTCTTATTTTGTGTTGTGACTGTTTCCCTGTTAGATGTAGGGCAATTTATTCAAAATTAGTATTCAAATTTCGGTAAGTGTTTCTTTTATTTTCGATGTACTGGCATGTACGACATGTCACAGAGTTTCTATGATTTTACTGAAAAAATATATTTTATTTCTTATTTCTTTTATATATCACGGCAATATGAAAGAAATGCAAGCAGGATCACTCTCAAACTCTCAATATCTCTTACGTATACAACTATACCTTATTATCTGATTTTTAAATACACTCAAGCAACCGCAAAACGCTATTGCATCCGCCCAAACTAGATGCATCGGATGGCATTCAAGTAAATATTACAGCTTCTGATGCACTGAATAGTTGCGATAATTAAAAAAATATTCAAGTTAACTTAGAAAATGAAACATCCAATGTTATTGAAAATTTGTATTTGGCAAATCCACCAGCATCAGATCCAAGTGAATATTGAAATGATTGATGCACCAGATAGTCAAGCGATCAACGATACATTTTTAATATGTGGCCATACGCAGAATGAGGGAGATGCTGTTCATTCAGTAATAGAAAAGGAGAAAAACGCTTAAATCAGGTCCCATTTTCATCCCGCAGCGATACGCGACCACAATAGGAAGAGCCAAAACAACGTGGTCAGCCATACAATGTTAATGAGAAGTCTCATTTGGATTTTTTGACTTAACACATTTAAGCCTAAAAATAGCTATAGATTTTTAAATTATTTCAAGTATTTGCTTATGTTTCGTTGTATTTGTTGAGTTATTGATGTGTAAACATCTTACGCGGCGGTATGAGGGTAAATCTCGGCAAATGGGACGGAAATGTGCAAGCCGATGTGACA
This sequence comes from Pissodes strobi, assembly GCA_016904865.1. NCBI lineage: Eukaryota > Metazoa > Arthropoda > Insecta > Coleoptera > Curculionidae > Pissodes > Pissodes strobi. Next base: position 281,549 of record MU181933.1, on the reverse strand, counting down.
TCATAACCATGCGCAGTGATTAGGTTCTTTTTAAGCAAGAATATAGGCAATCATTTGCAAATAAGTGGTTGCCTATATTCAGGTGGCATTAGATTTTCATGTCGATGATGTCGATATAGGATATGTTTACACATCAGTGCCTCGAGTACTAGCAGACTAGATCAATTTTTTATTATTTTTTTTTGAATACCTGTATTCATTTTTATTACCATTAGGTAAAAAGATTTTTTTTCGTTTTTAAGTGTGTATTTTTTTAGGTAATGTCCTAAACTGCAAAAGTAGAAATAAATTATATATTTATCCAAGAAAAGAAATTAATAGTCCACTTTATTTACTCCGGAGGTGTCATAATCCAAAAAAAAAAATGAGACATATTTTTTTCAAAACAAGAAAAATGACACATATAAAAAAGGGCGTGGTTTTTGGGTTTTCAAAATAGCACTAAGAAAAAAAATATAAATGGCCTTCTAGTAGAGCTTAGCTAGAGCAAGTTTCATTAAACTTTGAATGCATTCAAGTTCATATTAGAACAAAAATCTAAATTAAAAAAATGTGCGTTTTTCTTTTCCTTTTCCTGAACAATTTACCGTTTTTGACTTGTGACACCTTTCTTGCGGGTGTGCGACATGATGTCATATGCGTGATGAACTACTAACCCAAACCAACCAAAGGAATCAAAAGCACCAAAAAGAACTAAATGTATCGGAACAGATTAAAAAAATGAAAGTAAGACTAACTCAAATTATTCGAACTTTTGCAGCTAACCAAAACTAACCAAATACATTAAAATTGATTATAACGTATCGGATCCGGTTCAAATTACTAAAATAAATTGCAACTAACTGAAACTAACCGAAAGTTGATTGAACAACTAACCAAAAGCACCAAAAAGGGCTAAACCGTATAGCGCAAATTAAAAATATTAAAGTAAGTTAAAATTAACTTAATTTAACCGAATTTTGGCGACTAACCAAAACTAACCGAAAACATTAAATTTGATTGTAACGTATCGGAGTCGATTCAAGTGACCAAAATGAATTAAAACTAACTAATTAAAGAAAAGCCTTTTTAACATTATAATATTTTTTAACACAATTATAAAAAAATATGAAGGCCTAAAAAATTACCCTCCACTTGCAGATAGGAAAATCTATTAATATATACCTAGCCATGACGTTGCGGTAAATAATAATTCTAACCTGTTCCGAATTGTTGTGCCCGTTCTTTCGCTTTTGGTTACTTTTAGTAGTTTTGTTTAGCCGTTGAATTAACTTTCGGTTAGTCTCAGTTAGATTCTATTTATTTTAGTCATTTGAACCGACTCCGATACGTTATAATCAAATTTAGTGTTTTTCGTTACTTTTGGTTAGTCGCTAAAGTTCTGCTCGTTTTGGTTACTTTTAACTTACTTTAATTTTTGCAACCTATTCCGATACGTTTTAGTGCTTTTGGTTACTTTTCATTAGTTTTGGTTTGTCATTCAATCAGATTTCTGTTACTTTTAGTTGGATTTTATATATTTTAGAATTTGAACCGGTTCCAATACGTTACGAGTATAATTAATTTTAATGTTTTTGGTTAATTTTAGTTAGTTGCCGAAATTCGGCTAATTTAAGTGAGTTTCAACTTACTTTAATATTTTTAATCTATTTTGATTTAGGTTTTCGTTTGTATGGTTACTTTTGGTCAGCTTTGTTGTTCAATCAACTTTCGGTTAATTTCAGTTAGTTTCAATTTATTATAGTCATTTGAACCGGTTCCAATACGTTATTATCAATTTTACTGTTTTTGGTTAGTTAAGGTTAGTCGCCAAAATTCGGTTAATTTAGGTTAATTTTATCTTACTCCAATATTTTTAATCTATTACGATACGTTTTAGCCGATTTCGGTGCTTTTAGTTTCTTTTGGCTAGTCATTCAATCAGCTTTCGGTTACTTTCAGTTAGCTCCAATTTATTTTACTCATTTGAAGCGGTTCCGATACATTATAACCAATTTCTATGTTTTTGGTAAAATTATGTCAGTCGCCAAAATTAGGTTAATTTGGGTTAGTTTCAACTAACTTTAATATTTCTAATCTGTTCCGATAGGTTTAATCGCTTAGTGCGTGCTTTTGGTTACTTTGGCTAGTTTTGATAAGTCGTGCAATCTACTTTTTGTTAATTACAGTTAATTTCAATTTATATTAGTCATTTGAACCGATTCCGATACCGGTACGTTTAAGCCTGTATTAGTTACTTTTGGCGAGTTTTGATTAGTCATTAGGTTCACTCGAGACAAATTTCCAATTTCGCCGACAGTTTTTACCTTTCGCCGACAGTTTTTACCTCCGAAGGGAATCCGGATCAATCTCGTTCGCGGCCAGTTGTGGCTACACTACGAGGGAGAACTTACGGTCAGTGTGCAAACGCCTTGATATTCTGTACTGTTGGGTCGCGTTGAATTAAATAATTATTAAGATCGCTACTATAGCGAGATATTGTTGTCCGGATAATTATTGTATTACAAAAGTGGGTGACGGATTTTCATTGCCCCAATGACCCTATCAGTTAAGATTTATAATAATGTTTGAATAATATGCAGTTTTTCAATTACACTTATAATCGATTTAACAAATATGTCTTTATTAAAATTTTATTATTTACCTAAATATGGATAAAGACAATAGTGAGAAAAGAAAACAAGTACGACAAAAATAAAATGCCTGTCACCACTAGCGTGAGCAAAAATCCGTTTATGTTTTAATAATTGCGAATTTTTCACATGATCTTTTGTGTTTCTAAAGCAACTCTTACGCCCGCCCGGTCCTACGTGAGCGATTTGCAGCGAACGCGAACGCGAATCAGTGGCGATGCCGTGCGACTATATTAACTTGTCGTACGGCATCGCCAGCGCTTCGCGTTCGCGTCGCCTGTAAATCGCTCACCTAGGACTTGGCGTTATATTTTAACATTGAAAATGTTTCTATTATCCTAGTAGGTATAGGGCCTCAAATAGTGAAAAAGTGCATGATACATTTGACACATGACATCATACGCGTGTGAGATCGTGTTAGTTTATTTACTTAAAGTTAAATTTGATTTATAAGGTATCGGAATCGATTAAAATGACTAAAATAAATTAGAACTAACTAAAACTCACCGAAAGTTGATTGAATAGGCGTTTGCACACTGACCGTAAGTTCTCCCTCGTAGTGTAGCCACAACTGGCCGCAAACGAGATTGATCCGGATTCCCTTCGAAGGTAAAAACTGTCGGCGAAATTGGAAATTTGTCTCGAGTGAACCTACCGTATATACTTATTTATACCGTGGTCAGGGCAAGCTCTAGTGTGATTCTAAACGCGAGCCACGCGAGTCTTTTGGTTTAGTCCGAGAGCGTTACGAAAAATAATTAATCTTTATTTTATTTTTGTTAAAAATGCCTGGTTATAAGCGCCTTTATTTGAATTGTTCTACTAGAAGCAGTGGCGATAAATCATTATTTAAATTACCCCACGATTTTGAAAGGTATGCATAAAAATATTGTTTAATGCACATTCCAGCACACTTATTTCCAAAATTATTGCATATTTTAAAATCGAATGAGCACGAAATTCAATTAAATCTGAAAACTGGCAGATACAAGGTTATAGTTAAATTTTTTTTAAATCCAACTAATGTTATACAGTGTACGCCAGAATATTGGCCACATACGGGAAAATTTTGTATTATTATAATATCGGAACATTTGTTTTAACCACCAATCAATTCTGCATGTCTGACAATCTAAAAATGCATTTTAACATTAAAAATGTTTCTGTTTTTCTAGTATAGGGCCTAAAATCGTGAAAAAGTGCATGCTACATTTGCCACATTCATGACGTCATACGCGTGAGAGATCGTGTTAGTTTGTTTATTTAAACCTAAATTTGATTAAAACGTATAGGAATCGGTTCAAATGGCTAAAATAAATTGGAACTAACTAAAAATAACCGAAAGTTTATTGAACGACTAACCAAAACTAACCAAATGCACCAAAACGAGCTAAAACGTATCGGAACAGATTACAAAAATTAAAGTAAGATAAAACTAATCAAAACGAACCCAATTTTGGCGACTATCAAAACTAACCGAAAACATTAAATTTGATTATAACGTGTCGGAACCGGTTCAAATAACTAAAATAAATTGGAACTAACTGAAACTAACCATAGCGCTTACGGGCTAAAACCTATCGGAATAGTTTACAAAAATTAAAGTTAAAACTAACCAAAACGATGCGAATTTTGGCGACTAACGAAAACAAACCACAAACATTAAATTTGATTATAACGTATCGGAACGGGTTCAAGTGACTAAAATAATTTGGCCCTAACTGAAAGTAACCGAAAGTTGATTGAATGACTAACCAAAACTAACCAAAGGTTTAGCACCAAGACGGGCTAAAACTTATCAGAACATATTACAAATAATGTTAAGTTTAAACTAACCTAAATTCACTGAATTTTCGTGACTAACCAAACACATTAAAATTGCTTATAACGTACCGAAACCGGTTCAAATGACTAAAATATATTAAAACTAACTGAACTTTACCGAAAGTTGATTGAACGACTAACCAAAAGCTACCAAAAGCACCAAAACGGGCTAAAACGCATCGAAATAGATTTAAAATATTGAAGTAAGTTCAAACTAATGCAAATTAACCGATTTTGATGACTAACCAAAATTAACCAAAAACATTAAAAATGCTTATAACGTCTCGGTACCGGTTAAAATGACTGAAAAAAATTGGAACTAACTGAATTTTACCTAAAGTTGACTAGCCAAAACTAACCAAACGAAAGTAAAAGCATCAAATCGGGCTAAAACGTATCGAAATAGAATAAAAATATTATAACTAATCCAGATTAACCGAATTTTGGTGACTAACCAAAAATAACCGAAACCACTAAAATTGTTTATAACGTATCGGAACTGGTTAAAATTATTAAAATAAATTAACACTAACTGAAATTAACTGACAGCTGATTGAACGACTAACCAAGACTAACCAAAAGCAACAGAAAGAGCTAAAACATATCGGAACATATTAAAAATTAAAATATTAAGGTAAGGTGAAACTAACTTGAATTAACCGAATGTTGGCGACAAACACCAAAAGGGCTAAAACGTATCGGAACTGATTAAAGGTATTAAAATAAGTAACTAACCCAAATTAACCGAATTTTGACGACTAACTAAAATTAACCAGAAACGTTTAAAATTGGTTATAACGTATCGGAACCTGTTCAATTGACCAAAAGAAAATTAGAACTGGCTGAAAATATCCGAACGTTGATTGAATGACTAACAAAAACTACCAAAAGGTAACTAAAAGCACCGAAATGGGCTAAAACGTTTCGAAATAGATTAAAACTATGGAAGTAAGATAAAACTAATACAAATTAACCTAATTTTGGTGACTAACTAAAAACACTAAAATTGGGTATAACGTATCGGAACTGGTTTAAATGGCTAAAATAAATTAAAACTAACTGAAAATTAGCCTTTTCTGGTGCTTTTAGTTACTTTTGGTTAGTTTTGATTAGTCGTTTAACCAAGATTCGGTTAATTTCAGTTAGATTTAATTTATTTTAATCATTTGAACCGGCTCCGTACGTTATTTCCAATTTTAGTTTTTTTGGTTAGTTTTGGTTAGTCATTCAATCAACTTACGGTTACTTTCAGTTAGTTCCAATTTATTTTCGTCATTTGAACCGGTTGCGATGCATTATAACCAGTTTAAAAGTTTTTGGTCAATTTAAGTTAGTCGCCAGACTTCGGTTAAATTCAACTTCCCTTAATATTTTTAATATGTGCAGATACGTTTTAACCCTTTTTGGTGCTTTTGAATACTTTTGGTTAGTCATTCAATCAATTTTCGGTTGATATCAGTTAGTTTTAATTATTTTAGTCATTTGAACTAGTTCGTTATAACCAATTTTAATGCTTTTGGTTAGTTTAGGTTAGTCACTACTATTCGGTTAATTCGGGAGAGTTTTAACTTACTTTAATATTCTGAATCTGTTCCGATACATTTTAGCCCGTTTTGGTGCTTTTATTTGCTTTTGGTTAGTTTTTGTTATTTATTCAGTCAACTTTCGGTTATTTCTAGCTAGTTCCAATTTATATTAGTGGTTTGAAGCGGTTCCGATATATTCTAATCAAATTTAATGATTTGGTTAATTTTGGTTAGTCCTTAAAATTTTGCTGGTTTTGGTTAGTTTTAACTTATTTTAATGTTTGTAACCTGTTTCGATACGTTTTAGCCCGTTTTAGTGCTTTTGGTTACTTTTGGTTACTCGTTCTATCAACTTTCGGTTAGTTTCAATTTATTTTCGTTATTTGAATCGATTGCGATGCGTTATATCCAGTTTAAATGTTTTTGGTCAAATTAAGTTAGTCTCCAGACTTCGGTTAAATTTAACTTATTTTAATATTTTTAATCTGTGCCGATACGTTTTAGCCCTTTTCGGTGCTTTTGGATACTTTTGGTTAGTCGTTCAATCAATTGTCGCCTGATTTCAATTAATTTTAAATTATTTTAGTCATTTGAACCCGTTCCAATACGTTATAACCAATTTGAATGTTTTTGTTTAGTTTAGGTTAGTCGCCAATATTCGGTTAATTTGGGTTAGTTTTAACTTACTTTAATAGTTTGAATCTGCTCCAATACATTTTAGCCCGTTTTGGTGCTTTTATTTGCTTTTGGTTAGTTTTGGTTAGTTATTCAATCAACTTTCGGTTACTTTTTGCTAGTTACAATGTATATTAGGCGTTTGAATCGTTTCTGATATGATTTAATGAAATTTAATGTTTTTGGTTAGTTGTGCTTTAGGTCACTTTTGGCTAGTCGTTCAATCAACATTCGGTCAGTTTCAGTTAGTTCCAATTTATTTTAGTCATTTGAACAGATTCCGATACCTTATGATCAAATTTAAGTTTAAATAAACAAACTAACACGATCTCTCACGCGCATGACATCATGTGGCAAATGTAGCATGTACTTTTTCACAATTTGAGGCCCTATATTAAGATAACAGAAGCATTTTCAATGTTTAAATAACCTTAAATCGGCATACATTAAAGCGTATTAAAGGAATTTCTGTAAAAAAGTCAGAGCAGCCATAATAACACAAGATTTCCATAACCGCCTGTTGGGAAAAAAGAAAGTGAATGTCTATGGCAAATTTTTATTTTTCATGAACCAGTCCACAACAAAAAACACGTTTTCATTTCATTGGTGCAGACCAACTATTTTAATTTTGAACAATTCTATAATCATACCCATATTATTTGGTGCAGGCCGCGTGTAACCGCCACGTCAAGGTTAAAGTTGGCCGACGATGAATTTGCCGATCTTTTGCATCTGGTGTGGGTTTATCTGGGATAGTATGATAAAGTTGGCCCTCGCTTGTCAAAGGTGCCGCGCTTAAGTGTCGCAGCTATATTTTTCTTTAGGCTATGTTTCGGTCATCTAAGCTAAAGTTAATTTTTATAACTATGTTTGAAAAATAATAAATGTTGTTGACAAATAATAAGTTATAAAATTATAACCTAATCAGGCCTTTTATGCAAAGTGTTCCTAATTTTTTCAGTGTATTTATTATTTAAGAAATTATGTTGCTGATGTTTATATAGATGTGATGTAATGTTTATATATGTGAAAAGATTATAAGATTATTAGAATTTCGTACCAGTTTTATCAAAATATTGAGGTTTTATGGTAAATTGACATAAAATTGCAAAAGAAACAGCTTTTCCAAGTATAAGTTCTTAAAATTCGATTAAAAAAATGTTCGACATTTTCAGAAAAAAAAAATATATATCATAAAATATGGTTGGAACTAAAATTTCCACCACAATCATAAAAACTATAGTGCTGGAAAGAACGATTAATCGACTGAGAAAGGACCTCAGGCCTAGTAATTATTTTGTTTGTTTCTTGACAATTATATCGTGATTGCTTGAGTAATGTTACATCGCTGAACAATTTTCGATTCAAATTTGAATTTCCTTTTAACACTTAAATAATAATTACTTGGACAGTGAATATTCGACTCTTAATAATCACAGTTAAACACAAAACAATGTTAATATTTAGCCATTGTGGCCGCACGACACGATTAATCAAATCACAATGCCTTCGTTTAAATGTCCGCGTGAATAATTCGGTTAATTTTTATGACACATGAGTGAAAAGGAAAAAGTGCGTGCAAATACAATCATAATTGCAAGGCATAGCGTGTATTTCGTTGAAAATAAATCAGCTGAATTATTAAATTACTATAGTGTCAACACACATGAAACTAATATATGTTAGAGGTAATTAATACTAATAAGCTCTAACTATGTTTATTTAGACCTACAGTGCATCGGCTCCATCAGTAGACGTACCTAGATCATCCTAGATGGAACATAAAGAGGAAATGGGTTGGGTTGCAGGTATGTTATATAGAATGGATCATATTTTTCATCGACGGTTATATTTTTGAGTCTAACTGACTGCCTTTTGTTATTTTTAACTGCTAAGATTGAGTTAATGATATAAGCCTTGCCCGGATTACAAGAATATTTAATTATCCTTAATTGAAGGGGTATTATTGAAGTTGTAAAAAAAGTAATAAATTGCAACGTGAATGCGGCACCTCGCATAGAGTCAAACAGAATTAATCAGGCCAGGAACTTAAAAACAAAAACTTTTTCAAGGATTAAAGTCTATTTCAACTTCAAGTCCGGTCTTATCTGCTAAAATACAGCTCGCTGCTTTGCATTATCGACTGCCGTCTTAGCAAAACATTGAAAGAAACAAATTAAATTTTAAAACACACTCGACCGGAAGCTCGTAAATTAAATGAACGATAAAAATGGAAAAAAGGGAATGCACTTTCGTGACCAACTCGGTAAAATAAAAACTCGCTTTTAATTATTCTTACACACTTGCGTGTCGTGGGAGACAAGTTAGGCATGATGGCATCTCTATCTATTAAATTTATTATCTTTTAAATGCGAGAACTACCTGAACCATAATAAAGAATAGATAGAGTAGAATACCTTATAAATTCACATTGTAAAGAAACTATTGATATGTTCCAGAACATATTATGTCAGAACTTCAAAATTCAAAACCTTAATAGAGTTAGATGATCAGTTTTGCATCCACACTCTCCCGACTGGTGATATACCTATTTGTATTAGAGTGATCAAAAGCTGTTTACAAGCCTACCTAGAATCCGTTTAAACTTCTACCAGATCTACCAAATTTTATAACAAATCTGTCTAAAGCTACATACAGACATGTATAACTTCACCCGCAGGTGGTAAGCGCAATGCCGGTATTTTAGCTTTATTATCATTATGTTGATAGACTTCAGGAAAATATTAATCAGAGATTTTAGTTATTTCAAGATCTAGATATTATTGGAAGCTTTGGCTTTAAAGGAAATACATAATATTTCCAAATTACGGATAATGTCTACATATAGACACAAATCCCTGGTATGCTGCAGCAGCATAGGATTTTTTAAAATTTTAGTCGAAATGTTCACAATTTCGACGCAACAACCTGGCCTAATTTTGCGTTTTAACCTGGCCTAATTCTGCGTTTTATCATCATGTTTAATATTTCTAGAAACTATAATATTTCGACCATTTCTTAAAAGTATAGTCTAAATATTTCCCATTAAATTATATAATGATCCCAACTTATAATATAGTATATCCAATATAGCGTAGTATTCTCGCTTCTGTACTAGGCAAATTTTATTTTCGTTTGAAATTTATTTCGCATGCACGCGAGCCTTTTTGCTGGATTTTTTTCCGAGTACCGCATACAGACCAAACCAAAAGGACAAAGCGGAATTCCACAACACCACAATGAAATAAAATTATTACCTTGTGCAGGCTTTTAACTTATTTTAAAACGTCGTGCTCTCTTGAGAGTATAATTGAATGGTAAAACGTGAAAACCATTTAATTTGGGGTTCTTGTTCGATAGCTCCATTTACTGCAAAAGGTATAGATTTTTAATAAATTAAACAGTAGTAGGTAATCTATGACCATTGGTATGTTAACTAAAACTATCGAGTATTTTTGTTAGCCAGCATCAACTAATCCATGATACATTTTGCTGCAAAATCAGAAGGCCGATAGCAAAAAAGATTCAGCGCCAGAGAGGACAAAGAAGCAGCGTTGAACTACATAGCGCAAATTACAATTTCGTCAACGACTTACAAGGCTATCATCAACTAGCAACCCAGCAAGAGCTGATGCAGAGTTAAATAATTTCCAAATTCAGACTAAAATCTGACTTAGTAATAAGAATTTTGTTCGAAACGAAGAGTAAGCAGCATCAGCTAACGTAACATTTTTAAACAAGCAGAATCGCAGAGAGACGAGTCAAAAAGAGTATCAAACTGAAATGAATTACAAAATCTTACGAAGAAAGCTGCTTACTTTACCTGAAACTCAACGTCTACGACACTAATGGAGAAAATGCGGAAAGGAAACGGAAAGAAAAGAATGAATAACGAATGCAATGAGGAACGCTGTAGTATAGCTACCTAATGCTGTATATACACCGGTTTAAACCGCTATGAGCACTATTTAAATCTATCTAAAGTTGTACACTTATATTACCTTTCATTAGTAGAGGCGGATGATCTATTATGGATCTCTTTTGGAATCAGTAGGGGTTCCGTATGTTGAGACGGCCGCCCGTGGCCATACCCTCCCCGTGCATCTGAGAGCCATACGCAGGGGTAAAAAAAACCTCCGAGACACCGAAAATGACGCAAATATAAATACTTTCTGGGAAGTGAGCTATGTCATTTTTTAGGATATGACATTCATATTTAAGAATGGCGCGAACGTAAATATTGTCGGCGAAGTAGACAAGCCATTTTTGGGGCGTGACATAAATTTTTGGCCAAATGAGCTTTTTCATATTTGGTAATTTGACCAATTTTAGGCCATGTGGGCGACTTTATTAGCGGCCATGTTTGACCTCGAGATTTGATGGATATTAAACTGAAAAAGAAAAATCAATCTTTCCTTAAGGACGGATATGACATTGTGGAGACTTCTCTAAGGAACCAGAAAATCACGATTCCAAGTGTAACATTAAATTGTACAGAGGAAGAATTTGAAGCTCAACTCAGAAGGCATCCATTTTCATAGACGATGAATATTTTAAGATGACTTACGTCAAGCATATTGAACGGAATTCATCAAAAATTCTGTTTGCTGAGTGCTTTCAAAAACTCATTCACAGCTTAACGGCTATTAAAAGGGTCCAACTGGAATGGCAACGCTTTGCAGTCTATGAGGACATAAGCGTGCTCAAGTGCTACAAATGCCAACTATACTATCACAAAGGCGACCAGTGCAAAAACTAGATAACGTGTAGGAAATATGCAGAAGAGCATGACATGCAACAATGCCAAAGTCAAATAAAAAAATGTGCCGATTGTAGGTTTAGCAATAAAAAGTATGGCACATATTATATCATCGCTCACGAAGCTGGAGCTACCCGAGTTAGAAATATTTTCTAGAGATAGCCAGATCACGAGTTAACAATGAATATATCCTTGAAATCCAAATTTTAGAAGAAAAAGAAGAACATAATAGCAGCAAGATGGTGGATCCGATCAGTTTCCAACAAATAGTAAGCGCCGAAGATATAACAAATTTTGAAAAGCTTTTAACGTTTCTAAAAACTTATAAAACTTTATTTCTCTGATATTATACTGTTGAGTGAATTTCAGAAGCTCGAACCCTCATCTCAGTTTAATATACCTGGATATAGCTTTTACTATAACTGTGCCAATTTCAACAAATATGACGGCTTAGTTATCTTTATAAAAAATCATATAAACCCACTTCTTGAAAATTTCCAGCCTGAGAGACCGGGCATCACGGTAACTAAAATCATTCTTCAAAATAACTTTCGCAAGTACCATGTATATGCTATTTACAGATCACCTTCTTCAAATACTGATCACTTTATTGATGAGATAAATTTTCATCAGAAATCGCAAAATAATTTTGGTCATGTTGATGTTTTTTTTTTGGGTGATAAATATATAAATGTAAATCTTTTGAAGAGGTACGAACAAATGGTAATGAATTTTATGGCTGTGATGAATTTAAACTGATTTGCACCCCTGTGCTTGCAACTGACAATCAGGACAGGCCCGATGTTAAGTCAGTTCAGACAATAACACTGAGGAAGTAACGACGTTTTTGATTGATTCTATTACTGATATTACTAAAAAAGCTGAGCAAACTATAGAAATTTAACAAAAATACAACAAGATAAAACCTGGGATAACAAATGGTATAATAAAATCTATAAAACACAGACAAATTAAAAAAAGGATTGACAAATAATTCAATAACAGACAAAATTCAAAAATTATAGGAATGCATTAAAAAAAACTAATAAACGATATCAAAAACAATTACTATAGAGAAAAAATAAGGGACACTACAGAAGATATTAAAAAGATTTATAAACTTGTGAACGAAGCTACGAACGAAAACAAAACAAAAATACGATATAATGGTCAAAATATAACAAATCAAAAAGAAATAACAGATATTTGCAATTAATATTTTATAAATATAGGTAAATCTCTGTCAGATAACAATGATATTCCTTCTAATTCTTTTAAATAGAACTCAATTAAATCTTCTTCATCTATGTATCTCAGAGCTACAAATGATGAGAAGTAATCAGAATTATATAGTTAAAACATAACTATTATCCTGGATTTGATCAAATATCCTCAAAAACCATTAACTTACCACACACAACCACTTGTGCATATTATAAATAAAATTTTCCTAACTGGATCGTCCCTGCTTGTTTTAAAACATCAATAGTTGGGTTAGTTTGGGTGTAGACTGGAGTAGCCTATAAGTCTGGCGATAAAGCCGACATAAGTAATTGTAATTACAGGTCTATGAATAATCTCTAATTTGGCCAAAATTTATGAAAAATGCCTTAAAACAAGAGTTATTGATTTTTGCAACATAAATGGTGTACTTTCCGAAAATCAGTTTGGATTCATCGCAGAAGCCAGCGCTTCCAGTGCCATATATGAGTCTGTTGACGGGGTTAGCTAATGCCTAAATAATTACTAGAAATGTATAGCTCTATTTATAGACCTGGCGAAGGTGTTCGTTACGATATCGCACTCCATGCTGTTTGGTGTGCTCGAGATATACGGAGTGAGATGTGCCGCTTTGGATGTCTTTGCCATCTATCTGCGGGATCGTCCCTAGCTTACCAGGATCGGGAGTGTGATCAGTGAGTGGAGGATGGTTGAGCAGGGAATGCCTCAGGGCACTGTGCATGGCCAAATCATTTTCATAACTTATGTAAACGCTCTTTGCGGTCTGGAAGTGGTGTGAAGGACGATTGATTACGCGGATGATACCGTCATAATCTTCTCATGGGGGGCGTGAGGAAGAGGTTGAGGTCTGGTTTGGTCAAGATCAAAAACTATCTGGACACCTTCATGCTTCGATGCAATATTAATAAAACACAATATATAGCATTCTCTCTAACTGAAGGAAATCGCCCAGATTTTAATCGGATCTCCCTGGACAACATTCCTGAACCTCTGGTTGAATGTCGTAAGACAGGCTAGCTGGGAGTCATTATAAACACCTTAAATGTAATGAACATGTTTTGTATGTCAGCAAAAAAATTAGATCTTTAATTTACCAGTTTTATACTTTACGGGACTTCCTCTACAGAAAACATCTAATTATGTTGTCGAGCCGGTGTTCAATTATGCAATCGTGGTTTGGAGGGTGCATGTGGGGTGTATTTGGGGCAACTAAAAAGGGTACAAAATTGTATTGTTAAAATAATTCTAAGGAAACTCAGGCTGTTTCCAACGCTCCTCTTGTATACAAATGAAATTCTCAATCAACAAAGTTTATTTTTTTACAGTATGTAACTTTATTCATGATCATAAAAAAATACAAAAATTATCTCCCATCAGTATGGCACTAGAGACATTCATAATGGTCTGTTTAATGTAGCATTGTGTAAAAATAAGACCGGGCAATATTTTGTTAGATATCTGGGCCCGAAACTCTATAATAAAAATCCATTTTAAATAAGGGATTATTTCAAGGATAATATTTAACAATATTGTACAAGATTAATTATATTGAAAATAAATTGAAATTGAAAACATTAGAGGTGGGTCTTTTTAGTTTGACTAATATGTGAAATTAAGAAAAAAAAAATATTTCACTTTGTAAATAGCTATTTTTAATTTCATATACTACGCAATATAATATTATTCCGATGCTATTCTTAAATGCATACATAAATATTACACTGCATGCAAGATACGCGTCAACACATGTTTATAATCTCGTTAACGATAAGAGTATTTCAGTCTGCAAAATCTAAACCTCGTTCAGTTGCAAGGAGAAAATTACAAACCTGAGAATACAGGGTCGACTTACCTCAATGGTTAGCAAAATGAGAATAACAAAACTTTTTCTTTGTAAATCTAAAAAATATTCAAAGCAAATAGCAGAGTACCCAAGAAGCGAAATATCTAGTGAAAGTTTTGATATTTTTTTTGTGTCAAAAACATGCAAATTCGTGTTGCGTTATAATATTTTCTATATTATGTAATTACCAAAAATGCTTAAATTTAATAGATTTTTTTAATGTACCTTTTGATTGGAAGCCTTTGTTGATTTTTAAGAAAAAATATGGATATAATAATAAAAAAATGTATCAAAAATGTTAATAAAAATGTATTGAAAACTTACATTAGATTTTGATTATACAGCAATATCTTCATTTCTACCAGGGTAAATTATACCTTACGATTTGCTTGTTACGATTTCTATTTTTGAATCTGACAAATGCCTTTGGTTTTCAGGGTTAAGTTCCTGCTTCTATAAATACCTACCTATTAAGTCTAGAGAAACATTTTATCAAGCTTTTTAGGATTGAGCGTAAAACATAGAATCTTATTATTTTTAATATTTGGTTCTTAATTTGAATGAAATATACATAGCTTTTGGCAAAAAAACACACGTGAGCAGTAAAGGCACATTTTTTAAAAGCCCAGATAAAAGATAGAGGGAATTCGTGAAACCTTATCAGCTAGAATCAGCTTAGACTACTACTTCAAAATTCACTTCATATTAGCCACTTGAATTATTAGCTGGGACATCGAAGGAGGATTACATACAATAATAAGCGGATAATGATGATGACATTTATAGACAAGCTCTCTTGCAATTTCTGGATATTGTTCTAAAAAATCTTTATAGGCACCTGTTTCTTCGATGACTGATTCTTGAATATCATCCTTAAACTCCTCTATAGGTTTATTAAAAATATCATCATAATCCGCTTCGTATTTATATAATCCTCGATGAGCTACTAGCTCAAGTGGTTGATATGAAGCGAATTTTGGAGTACTGATAATGTGTATCTTCTGTCAGGGATTTTGGTTTTTAGGTACTTCACGCACCCTGCACATTTTCTCAGCTGTATCCGAGCTGTATCAGATCTACATAAAGCCATATCAGTGCGGTAAAAACCTGTATCTAAACTATATCAGATTAATATAAAGCTGTATTAGTGCTATATGAAGCTGTTTCTAAACTATATCAGATTAATATGAAGCTATATAAGTGCTGGAAAGCCCTATCTAACTATATCAATAGTCAAAGGCCTAGACACAAACAAGGCCACCGGACCAGATGGCGTTATCACAATAGAGCCTAAGAAATGTGCTACTGAATTCACAGCTCCACTATGCAGGCTTTTTTCTCCGTATCATACAGAACTTCATTCATTCCTTATAGTTGGAAATGCGCACACATGTAACCAATCCCGAAAAAAGATAAAACACTATTCCAAATAACTACCGTCTAATTGCCTTAATTCCAATCATGTCCAAAATTATGGAAAAACTGATCAACTCATGATGAATTCATGTGTATCCTCTGTCAGGTAGTTTGGTTTTTAGCTACTTCATGCATCTTGAGCGTTTTCTCAGCTGTATCTGAGCTGTATCAGATCTGCATAAAGCTGTACCAGTGCTATATAAAGCAGTTTTTGAAATATATCAGATCTATATAAAGCTGTATAAGTGCCGTAAAGCCCTATCTGAACTATATCAATACTCAAAGGCCTAGACACTAACAAGGCCACAGGACCAGATGGCGTTATCGTAATATTGCCTAAGACATGTGCTGCTGAGTTAACAGCTCTACCATGCAGGTTTTTCTCCCTATCATACAGAACTGCATTATTTCCTTTTAGCTGGAAATGCGCTCAGGTGCAACCAATTCCGAAAAATGGTAAAAAACTATTCCAAATAACTACCGTCTAACTGCCTTAGTTCCAATCATGCCCAAAATCATGGAGAAACTGATCAACTCATGATGAATTCATGTGTATCCTCTGTAAGGTATTTTGGTTTTTAGTCACTTCATGCATCTTGAGCGTTTTCTCTGCTGTATCTGAGCTGTCTCAGATCTGCATAAAACTGTATCAGTGCTGTATAAAGCCGTATTGGTGCTGCAAAGCCCTATCTGAGCTATCTCAATATTCAAAAGCCAAGACCTAGGCCTACTTAAAAAAAATTGTGCGAGTCTGCTAGTAGTCGAGACACTGATGTGTAAACATATGTCCTATATGGACATCATGGACATGAAAATCTAACACCGCTCTAGCGGCTAGCTTTTTAGAAATGCCACTTGAGTCGTTGCAATCGTGGCCGTCCTGGATTAGCTTGCTCCTCAATGCGCTTGGGTTATGATGTCACATCGGTTTACACATTTCCGTCCCCACATTTCCGTCCCATTTGCTGAGATTTACCTTCATACCGCCGCGTAAGATGTTTACACATCAAAAATATACAACTCACTTGAATGAAAATGGCCTAACAAACAAATATATAAATGCTGATATGGAAAAAATTACAGACCCTTCTCCGAAAATATTTACATTCGCGTCATTTGCGGTATATCGGCGATTTTTTCTGCTGTACATGTCCCTCAAATGCACGAAAAAATATGGCTGTCTCAATATACGAAATGACTACTGGATACATAATATTGTTCAAAACCAATCATCAACTATTACCAAAAATGTTATATAAGTATAGATTGAAAAGTATTTAATTTGAATATACCAAACAGATGAGCGCTGCTGCAGCGGCAAAGAAATTTTAGCAGCGATGCTCATGCGTGCTGCTGATATTGATACTAAAATGATCTTTAGAAATAAAATTAAATACTATTAATGTTCAATACACTTCCTGCTAAATTGTTAACTCCTGCTTATCTATACAAATTTCAGTTGAAGGTAGCTTTGAAGCTATCGCCATGGAAAACTGATAAAGCCGTTCGGCAAAGGACGGCCTATCGAGGTCATTATCAGTTTACTAAGCTAGGAAAGCGGCCCGGAAGGATGTAATAATCAGGTACATAAACGGGCGCGAAGCCGCAGGATCCTCGATATGCAATTAATTTAATCAATAGGAAATTCGTACGAAAAAGTGTTTCATATAAGAAATCGGGTTAGTATCAAAATAAACATTTGTCCAGCAGAGAGGTTGATGTTTATATAGCATGCTTTGATATTTTCTTTCACACATCCTGTTTAGCTCTTCATTCAAATATCCATTTATTTGTATGTCTTCATCCTTCTTTGATACCGCTTTTTATTTTACTTAGCTTGTCATAATATGTACCCATCCACATATGTCGACATGACAATTACTCATGCTTAGTAATTGCACAATTATTTAGTAATTAATAACATTGCTGAAAGCTGATGAGCGTTTAGGTCCACTAATAGGTATTAATGTTCCATATTCAAATTGTTTCTAACGGCAATAATGTTGTTAGTCACATAAGCTTCAAACGATTATTCAGTTGAAATGGACTAAGTAATTTGATAAAATTATTGATCAGTACATTCCTGCATTCATTAATACTGTCAAAGCAAATGAAGTTCTGTATGTGCACGCATTTTGCAATTGTTTCAAATTCATTATTATGTTCTAACTTGACAAGCAGTAGAATTAATTCCAAACTACATTTTTTGGATGCAGTCGATGTCAATTTAATCAGGCGATACTATTTATTTGATCACAATTCGCAATACCTTGTTCCGGCATTAGACAAATTCACGTCATCAAGAGATATTAGCCATCATTTTTAAATTTACATCTACCTATCCCAGGCGTTACCTTGAAAAAAAAATACTTGTTTAATTTGCAACAGTGAGTTAAAATTTCGAAAAATATGATTTAAGCAAAATGCCTGAAATTTAATAAGTGGTTGTTTATTTGTAGGTCTGATTTATTTTTTGTATAATTGTACGTGGTGCTAGACACTAAATGAGAAGATAGAACACGAAACAATAATGATATTATAATAAACAAGTTATCCTTCCCACACTTTGCCTATATGGAAAAAAAATAGTGGAGATTTCGAAGACAGTGTAAAAAGTGTGTAATGTTAAACCAATGGCTTAAGTCTAATAAATATATCCACTTGCACTGCTTTTAAAAATCCTCCTGGAATCCTTACTGGAAATTTTGATACTTCACTCATAGAATCGACTCTCACTAATTTTTAGAATCGCCCAGTTGCCGTGTACCTGTGCACACGTATATTCAGGTTAAGTAGAGACCTGATCACCCTAGACCTAGGTATGTCCACGTATTCACAGATATTGAGGTTGTGGGATAGTACAAGTAGAAGTATATGCAGCTGTGTGCTATACCCAGCTAGGTTGAGCGGAGTTGAGAGAGACCCGAAAGCCCGATGAATTTGGCGTTTGCCTGCGTATTTATATGCTACAAAAATGCTGATGTCTGCAACGTTAAGGATTAAAATCGCTCCGGTCGAAGGCTCTAGTTGTTTATAATTAGCTGTGAATGTTTATATAACATTTTCAAGTTCAAGTTCAAACTTAGGACAGGGTGATATTTAACTAGTAGCTTTATGCTAATTAGTAGTTCACACATTCCCCCTTCCTTATAACGTTGGATCCCAACGTCTTATCCAGACTTGTTTGCTTTAAAAGAGAGAAAAAAGACCTCAATTCGAGAAGACATATCGCATTGCAAAAAAATTGACTATAATTTATTATATATTTCGTCAGTGGACTTGTTCTGGCTTAGATCTACCCATTTGCATTTCATTTTGTAGTCTCCCATGCAGTCGTAAGTTCTCGTGTAGTTTGACTCTTTGTTAATGGAAGCTTCAGTGGGTTCTTCTACTGCTAGTTATACATGTAACAAAAAAATGTTTAACAAGTTATATTAACAATGTTATAATCCCTTCCAATTTTTCTCATTTTGACGTTTTGTTGCCTTATTAACGAAAACATAATTTGTTAAACCCGGCTGTTTACTAGAAATGTGCTATTTCCAAAATGTATTTACTTTTATGGCAAACAACGTTTTGCGTCTTAGTAGCCATTGTGTTAATAAAGCAACTTGTTTGTCACGTATTATTTAAATACGGTCCTTAGAACATTTTAACTTATAACTAGTTATATAAAAAATCCTGATTTTACTTCTTTAAGCTTACTGACCTATTATGCCTTATACCTAATTGTAACAAATGCAAACCTATCCTTTTTGAGAGCATCAATTTATCGTTATTCCGGCTTATAATTTCATCTACTTTTTAAACTAGAGTTTATGTCTATGCCTTTTTTCAATAAATTGCCCGTTATATATTAACTTATTGAGGCTACGTCTTAAAATTAATTACCTATATTACGGATTATTGAACTTATTTCTTGCTAGAATCATACGCAACAGTTATAGATTTCAAAAAAAAGGTTCTTTCTTTATATTATTTAACCATAGTTCTTTAATTCTTATTTTTATATTCATAACATGAAAATCTATCAAAACTTTTTTTATGTATAAAGGCGGTCCTGTCTATGTACATGTTATGTCTAAAATTATACCAGTTTATTTGACTCAGTAATACTTCTTGACCTATAAAAAAATTGCTGATTTTGCATATCAAATCAGTTAACTTATTTTACTCGCTGAGATAATTCAACATACTGGACTTGAAATTAAATATCTTTACAACATATCATATGCCTTTACGAATCTTATTATTTACTCATGTTATTGCCTTGCAATGCCATCTGATCTTACTTTGATAATTTGATATTAATGATGATATGTAAATTAAAAAAGAACTATATGTTACGCTTTATCTGTTCTTCTCTGTTTGGCTTTGTGGACTATAGGTGGCGACTGGTTATGCTATATTTGTTTGCAGATTCCTTGGTTGCTGTCGTTTGGCGGATTGTTCCCTGGTAGTTTGCCTTGCGTTGCGGACTGCTTGTTTATACGAAGCCTGGTAGATGGCGTGTCATTTTCGATTTTGCGAAGCCGTTGTCGTATTGGTTTTCATGTTCCTTGATTCCTCAATACTTAAGGCGGTTGGGTGTGTCAAAATGGCGTCGACTTGTTTTTCTTGCTTCTTCGTGTGTTGGCATTAGATGAGCTAAACAATACAATAAAATATAAGTATCGTGAATATTGAGTATGTGGTGATACCTAATTATGCCGTGAAATGTGCCATTTTAGGTCTACTTGTGCATGCAGATTTGCACCTTGACCTGGAATATGACATATGCACGAGATTTTAACAATAATAGCAATTGATTATGAGCTGGCTCGAGTTGATCTGGATTAGACTTAAAGGTTTGTTATTTTTCAATTATTTAATAGATCTAACTCGTTGTCCACTGCTACTGATATTTCATCCACATATCATAATTTCTTAAACTTTTTTTCCTCTAGGAATCTCTAGTCGAAGAATGAGGAAACTTCTACTAGTGATTGTTCGGTTGGCTGAGTCCTGTATGCTGAATGGTATTTTCCAATGGATCCTGACTAGTCCTGGATTGCGTCCCATGCGGCATATTCTCAAGGTGAAGTTATATATACATTATTTACAATTTCTTGCTGCTTTTTTATACACGTCTTTCTTCGTGGTATCGCTTATATATACATTATTTTAAATACTTGTTGCTATTCTAATATTCTTATATTAAGTTTCCATATTTTAAGTTCGTCTTACTTAAGGTTCACTTTAAATATACAGGCATGCTATGTATATCTATGATTATGATTACTTGAC
This sequence comes from Pissodes strobi, assembly GCA_016904865.1. NCBI lineage: Eukaryota > Metazoa > Arthropoda > Insecta > Coleoptera > Curculionidae > Pissodes > Pissodes strobi. The sequence continues at coordinate 260,345 of MU181933.1, read as the reverse complement.
TAGCTATTTCATTATTTCCTTATCTATGTATGCTGCTACTTATCTCATAATCATCTTCTTTTATATTTCTTCTCACTTTACATAAACAAATGTTGCTTATATGTTTCCTCAATTATTTCACCCCATATATGCTTCTTCCATATTATTGATGCTTTACATAAACATTTCTTGCTTATGTTACATTTGACCTGGGAAATATGCCCTTTTTGAACTTCTATGGTACCAAAATTTTTATTTAGACTTCCTTGATCGTCAGTCAGCTACTTCAGTCCATATATGCTCAACTTTTCGATGCTTAAACTCTTTGCTGTGACTTTTGCGTTTAGAAAATCCGTCGTTGCACTTTAATTTATAATACTTCCATTTATGCACAGTTATTATTATCTGTATATATTCTCAATACACAAATTCATATATATTCTCAATACACAAATTCAATGACACCTCAGTTTTTCCTGCTTTTCTCGATAACAATAATCATACAACTGGTCCATTTACTTTTGCTTTACTATATATATTTTAACATTTGCTTCACCTATTTATTTTGCATAAATGGTTTACTATTTTTCTCAATAACATTCACCCTCCTATAGGTTACCACTTAACATGACTAATTCTAGTCTCATTTGTCTTAATAAATCCTTCTATGTACTTTACTATATATAATGTCTCTTTTTCTATATAGAGTTCATTAACTTCCTAAGGTTTTTTATTTATGTACTTGTCTTATTAACACTTGGGTTTATATTATGCTGATTTATGTTTCACTATATATTTTCCTTATTTATATTTTAACCTCCTTAGTGCCTTGTATATAAAATTTTCTATGAGCACTTGGGTTTTATATTACAACTATTTACATTGAGGCTTCGGGTCTCTCCTAATTTTTGTGTTTGTGTTAATTTCTGCTTAGTTTCTTATTTTACTTTAGTAGTTGTTCCCAATCCTCGTCCTCTTCACAAGTTTCTCCTGCTTCCTACTTTATGGTTTCCATTAGTTTCCCCTATACAAATCTGCTGTATTGCTCCATATACTTATCTATATGTGTTTTATGTGTACCATATAATTTTCTTTCTTTGTTCCAGGTATGCACTTGATCGTACTCTCATCGGTGACGCCGACCGCCCGTAGATGGCAGCCTTGGCCGTACTCTGTTTTCGGTGATGCCGACCGCCCGTAGAAGGCGGCACTTGGCCGTACTTCGGCGCATGATTCGAAATTAATGTGTGTTTATTATATGTATATATTTTATGTAAAAGCTAAACTGGCTTAGCCTGTGTTTATTAATTGTTCAATTGCCCAATGATTTACTTGATTTAATTGTTTAATTTAATTCATTTCTGTTTTTGTGACGTAGATGCATTAAAGATGGCGGCACTAGGCCCAATTACCACTATCGTTTGGTGTGCGAAAGGTAGGCTTGGCGTGCGAGAGGAAGGCTTACTTAGTTCAAAGTGTTTCTATGCTCTTGGTCACTGTTTTATTAATAACGATTGTGTGAGCTGGGTTGTCTTTTATTTATTTATTTATGAATTTGTTTTTATATTTATATGGTAAGTCTTTTAGCGTTCCTTATTTAAGTTTGTCACAGATTTCTTAGGCACTTGCACTACTTTTAAAAATCCCCAAAAATCACCTTACTGGAAATTTTTATCCCTCACTCGTAGATTGGACTCCCACTACTTTTTAGAATCCCTCAGGGACCGTGTACCTGTGCACATGTACATCCAGGTTAGGTAGGGACCTGATCACCCTGTACCTATGTCCAGGTGTTCACAGATATTGAGGGTGTGGGATAGAACAACTAGAAGTGTACGCACCTGTGTGCTATACCCAGCTAGGTTGAGCGGAGTTGAGGGAGACCCGAAAGTCTGATGAATTTGGCATTTGCCTGCGTATTGATATGCTACAAAATGCTGATGGCTGCAACGTTGAGGATTAAAATCGCTCCGTTCAAACTTAGGACAGGGTGATATTTAGTATAGTATTAAGTATATTAGTATGCTTTTCAGCAGTTAATACTATAATGGCTACATCTTCTACCCTATTTTTGTGAAATTGTTGTCAACTTATAGACGAGATTAGATGAGATGTTCCATAGAACATAATTTCGTTCCCCCAACAAAAATTTTGAACTTTTCACTCCTCTGTCTTTATTGGTTTCAAGCTCCATTTGACTTCATTTTTTATCAATTTATCACTAAACACTTTTAATTTAATGGTATCTCAATTATTGCATCTTAAATAAATTGATACATTTTAAAATAATTCATTCTTCGCACGGTCTACCCATGTGCGGAGCCGATGGGAGATAAGTATGAATAAGTATTCCAAAATTATTAGCTAGACTAATATTTTACCTCTAATAAATGTGTCCTTACTACCCTCGTTTGGTCCTCAATAACCTTGATGTGCGGCAGAAATTTTTTAACCTGGCAATAATAACTTACATAACCTTTCCTATTTAATAAAGCTCCTTTTCTCATTTTAAAAAGAGGATGATATTACTTGGGTTAATTATTGTTCAAAATTGTATGAGCAATCTTTTTGACTGTAAATCTTTTAGACAAAGCAATAGAAGTGCTGCAAAGGGTATTACAAAAAAATGGCAAATAAGTTATTTTCTGCTGAAACACACAGAACAGCGGAATCACAAAAAAGAAAATGGCTCTATGTTTCTCCTAGCGATGGACACGTCTACTGCTACGTATGCAATTTTTTTAACCAACGCGCTCGCATTTATTCGTGGTGGTGTGGTTAAATGGTGATAAGGGTCTGCTTGAACACGAAATTTCTAAAAGCCGCATAAATGTTTTAATTAACTTGGAAGCTGCTCTAAAGATGTGGGGCATGTTGATTAAGAACTGACATGACAAGCAAACGATGCAGCAAACTACCGTCGTGAAGTTATCAAGAATTTGATAAGTGTGATAGCGTTTACAGTGAAAGAGGTCTAGCACTTAGAGGTGAAAATTACATATTGAAATCACGGAGAAAAATGGTAGTTATTTGAGACTACTGAAGCACAGTATGGCGACACACAACAAAGATGAAAACCGTGAGAGTGGTCCCACAGAATACCTATTCTCGACGACTTGCGGGGAAGTTGTTCAATTAATTGAGAAATGAATTCTCAATAAAGTTATCTTTCTAATCAAACAGTCAAAGTATTATTCCATATTATTAGATTCAACTCTAGATGAAAGTCATGTTGATCAGCGTATTTTGATTTTTAGATTTTTAACATTTAAGGCTAATCAGGGCTACAACGCTTAAGTTCTGTTTCACGGCTTGAGCAAGTATTTATCGGAGAATGAAATAGACATTAAAAACTACCGTTATCAATCCTATGATAGCGCTTCTTCAATAACCGGAAATTTCAATGGCTTTCAAGCATTGGTACTGGCAGGAAATAAAGCAGCAGTATGGATGCTTTGTGCTTGGCATTCACTGACTCAGTCTTGTTCTGGTGCACGCTGTTGCTGTGTCCTGGCTGGGTGCCGTAAGTTTTTTACCTTTTGGAAAAACTCTATGTATATTTTATGGTCACAACTAACAGATATAAAGTTTTAACCCATTGCTTGAAGAAAGCCAATGCTAACAAACCCATTCGTGTGCCAAAATGGATATAACAACACGTTGATCACGTAGAGCAGGCTTTTGTAGCATAAAGCCCATTTGCAAGGCTAGAGAGAAATGAAAAATGCATTTTTGCAAATCTCACAGGGTGAGATTTGTAAAAGTGAACTGCTCTAAGTTTAAATAGCAAAATGTCAAAGTTAGAAAATCTGCAGATACCTAGATTAAACTTGAATATAGCCGTCTCAACACTGGCGTCGCTAACAAGCTTCATAAGAAAAAGTCGCGATCGGGATAACTTTGATACATATAAGGGGAAAGCTGCTGAGTTCGCTTATTCTGACTGCACAGGGTATGATAATGAAATATGGCGAAAACGCTTTGACTGTTTCCAAGTATCATGAGTTGAGCTCACCCCCATCAGAAAAATTTCCTTCCTATTGTAAATCAATTTCATCATTATTGCGGCGGAGGATTGAGTCATACAAACTAATTTATATTTATATTGGTTGTTTCAAAAAGATAAATACACTTTGTAAAGAATAGGTAGTTACAGCCGCTCAAAACTTAGCAGAAACATATAACAATGACTTAGACTATAAATTGGGAAATTAACTGATTCAGTTAATATTTTTTCATTAGTCTAAAAAATAGCGATGAAAATTTGAAAGTCATTAGTCAGGAGAGATGGATTCATCGTAGAAAAAAAAACATTAAAAGTTGTTTTCCTGATACTGAGACTGCTTTGTTAACTTATGGTCGCAAACAGCAGTGGTGAAAAATCATTTTTAAATTAGCAGTCAAGCTCAAGGCTTTAGTCTTACTCAGCATTGAAAGTGATGTTTTAGGGCAACATAGCGATGCAAATATTATAAGTAGATTCATGAGCACGAAATGTAGGCGTAAACTAATTAGCCATTAAACCATCAATATTATGTGACACTCTCGTTTTAGTTGTATGTCTTACGTAAATTTTCTATAATTCAGTAATAAACTTTAAATTTTATTGTACAGTTTTTAATGGGTTAATTGCTGAAAATGCAGTGTTTGTAGGTTAATTTGAAAAATATATATAGGACCTGCACCGCAGGTTCAGCCTAGGGACCGGCAGGTCCTAAATACGGTGTTGCATATGATAGCATGTTTTTTTTTTCACGTTTACAATATGGTATATGCTCTTGCAATTTTTTCATCCTTCCCACTCGTCATACGTGCGTCGTCAATTCTGGATTGAAAATTTATTAGACACAGTTTAAGAAATAGTGAAAAAAGAGCAATTATAGTGTTAGACTAATGGCTTGAATCTAGTAAATGCTCTTTCATTTTCTTGTCGGCATCGTTAATAGTGATGCTCGAATCTTTAAATTTAACAGTAATAATCATTGAAAACTTCATTTTGTTGTTATAAACAAGTACTTTCTTCAATCAAACATAATTTCGATCCTATAAAAAATATTGATATTTTAGTTATTTCTTCGATGTCGTCATTAGCACCAAACTCGGTTTAACTTTATAACGTTTCTATTGTAATATCCACTGAACACTTTCTGGTTTAACTCTCGTAATGCCTTTATATTATTGTGAAATTTTTATCTAAACCCTAGAAATGTATTATCTAAGTAGTTCATAAAGTACTTGTTTCTTCAGGCTTAAAACAAGTTGCATTAATTTGATTGTAAATAGCTGATTCGTCCTCATGCATAACCAGTGATAAATGGAAATTTTACTTGACACCCTTGAATATGCAACATTGTGTAATATTATACTGGCATAAATCTAGTAAATTGTTTCTTATTTTTTTCTTTTTCAACTTCGTTTCCTAATTTTCCTTTTCAATTTATAATGAGTACTGATCTCTTTTTAGATTAAACCTGGTATGGTAGCTTTTCTTATCATATTTTTAAACGATATTACTTGCCTATTTAGAATTGTGTGAAGGTAGGTTAAAGCTAATTGTTGCGGAAACACCCCAACATGTGTATTAAATTATCGTTTTTCACCATATAGTTTGGTGATGACACCCTGAGTGCTTATTATGATTATGCCATAATTAATCTCCGAATAGATTTATTTCACCCCAGGTGAACAATTTGTGCATTTAAAGGTTTGTATTTAAGTTACACCTTAGTCCGAATCTGGATTGTCGGTAAAATAGATTCCATTATATGCAACAATCACTAGAAAGCAAGTTGTCACTCCGTCAAGAAAAACGTTATTAATCGTTCTCAATTTAATGTATCTTTGTCTCTGTCGATGTTGTGTAAACAACAATATGTCTAATAAAGAAAAAACATGTTTCTACCTTATCAAATGCATCAGCGTCTGCGCAATTACCGCTCTATCCTCCCTCCGCGCTGGTAGGAAAAATTCATTTTAGTGCCTTACAAACACTCATACGTGATGCAACGGCCCAGGCACCGCTCTGCTTGTATTTGGCGCCAAGAACAACTACCCAGTCGTAGCCCTGTCTGACGCCAAGATGTTTAGTAGTTCTTCTCATTTTGTTTGCAGAGATGCTGTTCTCTTGTCCAAGCGTGGATAAAGAACTCTTTTGGGCGTTTTTACACATTTTCCGAGACAATACCACTCGTAGCGTCTCTCCTGTTAAAATGTCGGTTGGAAATTTGTAGTAGACAAATCTATTCCTGTCCTCGAGATTCGAATCAACTGTTCGAAGTCTTATATCCCTGGTTAAGTAAACTTGCAGAAGCAAAGTAACAAAATATTTGGTGTGAACGGAAACGCAGCTAGTTGCATTAATTAATTTCGCAAACAAAGCAGCTGATGTTGGATTTAAATAATCAAGAAGTTTTGTTAGACATTTAATAATAGTTAACCTTATGTACAGTATTTAGTTTTATGTATGAAAGGATGAATGCTTGAAAGTAGTTATAAATCATTATATATTAATCATATTTAATACAAATTTAATCTTGCATTATTAAAGTACGTGATACCTAAAATACATGTTTCAATTCTCACCCTATGAATAAAACCCCCACCACCCTATTTTGATACAGTCCACTAACTAAAGTAGTTAATTATAAAGGTAATTACCACCCCCACTTTTGTGATCATAAAGAATTAATTGTTTATACCGACCACTATATCAATAATAATTGATCCTTCTTACACTCCGCAAATGTAGGAACCCAGTAAATGAATAAAACTGATTAATAGCTTAAATCTAGTAAATATCTCCTTAGTTCTCTCTCAGCACTTAAAATTTCACCCATCATATCGCGAGCTTTCCTCTGCATAACCTATTCTGCCGGGCAAATTGTCTCAAAATCTCTTATATAATATTTAATAAAAGTCCAATAAAATTTACTTTTCCGGATCTCCCCCAAAAATATTTTATATTTTTCGTTTTAAGCTACTTTTATTGTGTCATGAATTATTAAGCGACAACCCGGGGAATCGAAGGTTAATAATTTAGATCGGTTTAACTTTTTCGGTCGTTCCGTTTTTGGAGATTCAACAAACACATTATTATTGCGGAACTTGAAAATTAATAATGCAAGGACGGATAAGTGGAACGGATCGGTCTATAATTTCGGATTTTAAATATTAGGATGTCGTGTTTTTTTTTTCATTTTAACTTGGGTATCGAAATATTTATCACTTTGTCTTCAATCTGATGTATACGTTGACCGCAGATATTTTGTGTCCAGGAAATAGTAAAACTGTTGGCCTATGCGCATAGTGTTATGCATCCAAAGGTTCATTAGAACTTACCTTCTTTACCACATATCAGTTAAAATGCTGGACATTAGAGTACACATCTATACTCCCCCCCGGACTGATGCAGTATTTAATATAATAATTATCCGAAGTTCATTCAACTGGATATACGATTTTAGCACGCAAAATGATTCTGTCCTCGAGCGGTATAATTTATGGCAAATTCATAATAACGACGGAACTGGGGAGTAAATGTTAATTGGAACTAACAGTAGAGTATCACTTGATCGCACTCGATGGAGACCGTTCGGTATGCGGACGATTTAGTGCATGAACGCTCCATATATCTGATGTGAATGAATTTAAATTGGCTTGTCGGATGGTGATAATCACCTGTCTCTCTTTTTATTTGGCTACTGGTTCCACTCGCTTAATATATGGTCGCATTATAGGAAATCGATTAGGATAATGTATCTAGAATGTATCCACGGATCTCATTTTTGGCTTAGGGTATCTAGAATGCATCCACGCACCTAATTTTTAGCTTATGTTGCCCATTTTTAATCAGTAACCCAAATAACTTCTTGTCGGTATGAGTTAGATCTAAAGTTGAGCAATTGTGCGAACGAAGAGCTGATTGGTATATAACATGCTGATAATTTCATCAAAAGCTAGTCGATCTGGACCTATAATAGGCTTGTAATTGAGTTTAATGGGCAGCTGTCTCTTCAGTGTCTACAGGAAGCTATTATTGCAACAATTACCGAGGCTATTGAATATGGTCGCATTATAAGGAATCGGTTAGGATAATGTATCTAGAATGTATCCACGTATCTCATTTTTGGCTTAGGGTATCTAGAATGCATTCACGCATCTCATTTTTAGCTTATGTTGCCCATTTTTTATCAGTTATTTGGGTTACTTCTTGTCGGTATGAGTTAGATCTAAAGTTGAGCAATTGTGCGAACGGAGAGCTGATTGGTATATAGCATGCTGATAATTTCATCAAAGGCTAGTCGACCTGGACCTATAATAGGCTTGTAATTGAATTTAATGGGCAGTTGCCTCTTCAGTGTCTACAGGAAGCTATTATTGCAACCATTATCGATGCTATTGAAGCAGTTGGGGAATATCTTGATCTAACTCTTCAACGTAACTGCTAATTTTTATTTACGTGTGAGAGAATTACTTGAAAATGGACGTTGTGGAGTACTTGAATGGCCATCACGCTACCCAATTAACTTGATATTTTTCTATGAGGCCATTTAACACATTTACAGCTGCACCTAAGATTCTAGACTAGCAGAACTTCGCCATAGAATTATTTAAAAGTGTAGGAATGTGGCCTTTATCACATTAGAAAATGTAAGGTGCTAATTTGAATATAGACTTTAGAACTGTAGAGTAGGCGTTTTGAGAAACTTTTAAAATAAAAGAAAAACAACTTTCGACTCTCAAAAACTTGAATACTCTGTATAATGGTCAAAATTCACAATCCTTCACAAAGATGCAACCGGGGGGGGACATTGAAAATGCCGAAGCAGAATGCAACGCTTATTAAATTTGAGATCTTAGAAAACTCATACTTGCGCGGAAATATATAGTTGATAGAATTTTGAGTGAGACAAGGTTAGATTATGTAAGTTTAGGTTACAAAAATATACCAAATAAATGTATATTACTTCAAGTCTCGTTCTTTTTTACCATTTAAAACGTTATAAGTGTGGTTGTAAAAAGCAAAATAGCATTTGCATTCGATTCGTCTCACAATCCTCGATCTAACGATATGAAACACGACTAGTCTGTCGTGAGAAACTAAAAGTCACCCTCAACCACCCTTAACAGAATCTAATGTAGTAAATGACTTTTAGCAGATTACGCAAGTTTAGTTTACCAAAATATACCACATAAATGCATATTACTTCAAGTTTCGTTCGTTTTTACCATTTATAACATTAGTAGTAGTTGTAAAAACTGCATTCAATTCGTCTCTCAATCCCCGATCTAACGCGGTTAGTTTCACTTAGTATCAACTTATTTTAGTCATTTGAGTCATATCTAATACGTTATAATCAATTTTAATAGATTTGGTTAGTTTTCGTTAGTCGTCCAATCGACTTTCAGATAGTTTCCCTTAGTCTTATCTTATTTTAGTCATTTGAACTGGTTCCGATACGTTTTAATTAATTTTAATGGATTTTGTTAGTTTGGGTTAGTCGTTAAATCAACTTTCGGTTAGTTCCACTTAGTCTCAAATTATTTTATTTTCATTCATTTAAGTCGTTTCCCATCCGTTCTTATCAATTTTAAAAGATTTGGTTAGTTTTGGTTAGTCGTCTTATCAACATTCAGTTAATTTCACATAGTATCAGCTTCTTTTAGTCATTTGAACCCATTACGATACGTTATAATTAATTTTAATAAATAAGATTATTTTTGGTTAGTCATCGAATCAACTTTAGGTTAGTTTTCCTAGTCTTAACTTATTTTAGTCATTTGAACCGGTTCCGATACGTTATATTCAATTATAATGGATTTGGTGAGTTTTGGGTAATCGTTCAATTAACTTCCGGTTAGTTTCACTTAGTCTCAAATTATTTTAGTTTTTTGAGTCGGTTCCGATACGTTATAATAAATTTTAATACATTTGGTTAGTTTTGGTTAGTCGTCTAATCATTTCATTCATTTCACTTAGTATCGTCTTATTTTAGTTATTGGACCTGGTTACGATTCGTTAAAATTAATTTTAATGGAATAGGTTATTTTTGGTTAGTCGTTGCATCAAATTTTGGTTAGTTTCACTTAGTCTCAACTTATTATTTGAGTCGGTTCTGATACGTTAAAGTCAATTTTAACAGATTTGGTTACTTTTGGTTAGTCGTCTAATCAACTTTCGATTAGTTCCATTTACTCTCAACTTATTTTACTTATTTGATCCGGTTCCGATACGTTATAATCAATTTTCATTGATTTGATTAGTTCTGGTTAGTCGTTTAATCAACTTTCGGTTAGTTTCCCATAGTCTTAACTTATTTTAGTCATTTGAACCGGTCCAATACGTTATAATCAATTTTAATGGATTTGGTTAGTTTTGGTTAGTCGCCAATCAGCTTCCGGTTAGTTTCACTTAGTCTCAAATTATTTTACTTAATTGAGCCAGTTCCGATATGTTGTAACCAAGTACAATAGACTTGGTTAGTCGTCCAATCAACTTTCGGCTAGTTTCACTTAGTCACAACTTATTTTACTTATTTTGGCCGATTTCGATATACTATAATTAATTTTAATATATTTGATTAGATTTAGTTAATCGTCCAATCACCTTTCGGTTGGTTTCACTTAGTCTCAACTTATTTTAGTCATCTGAACCGGTTACGACGCGTTATAATTAATTTTAATAAGTCGTCCAATCAAGTTTCGGTTAGTTTCACTCAATCTCCACTTACTTTAGTCATTTGAATCGTTTCCGATACATTATATACAATTTTAATAGATTCAGTTAGTTTTGGCAGGTCATCAATTCAAATTTCAGTTAGTTTCACTTAATATCAACTTATTTTAGTCGTTTGAACCGGTTACTATACGTTATAATAAATTTTAATAGATTTGGTTATTCTTGGTTAATCGTCGAATAAACTTTCGGTTAGTTTCACTTAATCTCAACCTATTTTACTTATGTGAGCTGGTTCCGATACGTTATAATCAATTTTAATAGATTTGGTTAGTTTTGGTTAGTCTGCTAATCAACTTTCGGTTAGATTCACTTAATATCAACTTATTTTAGTCATTTGAACCGGTTACGATACGTTATAATCAATTTTATTAGATTTGGTTAGTCTTGGTTAATCGTCGAATCAACTTTCGTGTAGTTTCACTTAGTCTCAACTTATTTTAGTCATTTGAGTCAGTTGCGATACGTTATAATCAATTTTAATAAATTTGGCTAGTACTGGATAATCGTCGAATCAACTTCCAGTTAGTTTCACTTAGTCTCAACTTATTTTACTTATTTGAGCCGGTTCCAATACGTTATAACCAGTTTTAATAGATTTGGTTAGTTTCGGTCAGTCGTCTAATCAACTTTTGGTTAGTTTCACTTAGTCTTAACTTATTTTAGTTATTTGAGTCATTTCCGATACGTTATAATCAATTTTAATAGATTTGGTTAGTTTGGGTTAGTCGTCTAATCAACTTTCGGTTAGTTTCTCTTAGCCTCAACTTATTTTACTTATTTCAGCTGGTTCTGATAAGTTATACTCAATTTCAATAGATTCGGTTAGTGTTGGTTAGTCGTCTAATCAACTTCCGGTTAGTTTCACTTAGTCTAAACTTATTTTAGTCATTTGAGTCGGTTCCGACACGTTGTAATTAAATTTAATAACTTTGGTTACTTTTGGTTAGTCGTCTAATCAACTTCCGGTTAGTTTCACTTAGTCTCAACCTATTTTAGTCATATGGGTCGGTCGGTTCCCATACTTTATAATAAAGTTTAATAAATTTGGTTAGTTGTCTAATCTACTTCCGGTTCGGTTCACTTAATCTCAAGTTATTTTACTTACTTGAGCCGGTTCCGATATGTTTTAATAAGTTTTATAAGATTTGGTTAGTTTTGGTTAGCCGTCTAATCAACTTTCGGTTAGTTTCACTTAGTCTCAATTTATTTTCCTTATTTGAGCGGGTTCCGATCCGTTATGCATAAACCGTGTGCTGGCGTTCACTAAAATTTTCCGTGTCGTGATGCGACCTTGGAAACTCACTGTCAAGAAACCAAAGTATTCGTCTGAACCGGCTCCGATACGTTATAGTCAAATATAATGTTTCTGGTTAGTTTTCGTTAGTCACCAAAATTCGGTTCGTTTTGGTTAGTTTTAACTTACTTTAATTTGTGTAACCCATATCGATACATTTCAATTAGTTTTGGTTAGTCATTCAATCAACTTTCCGATATGTTATAACCAATTTTAATGTTTTTGGTTGATTTTAGTTAGTAGCCTAAATTCGTGTTTTTTTTTAACTTGCTATAATATTTTTTTTATCCGATCGGACGAAAAACGACACCTTTCCGATAAGTTTTCTCACCGCAAAAGTCACGATTCCAGTATATTGTATTCGTTGCTTGGCAACATGCAATAACTGTACAAGAATGGAAAATAACAGTCCGGGAATATAACATTCCCGTCCTAGGCCGGGAATGTAACATTTCTGTCATATTCAAACGCCTTGTTTGTCAGATCTGACGTCTATCAAAAGTAACATTTAGCTGTAGTTTCCGTAGCTACCCAATAAATGTCAAGCTCGCTCGATTCAAAACTTGATACTTATTATGTTGAGTTTAAATTTAAAACACCGTTTTTATTTACAGTAATATTTGGCTCTATTTATATAAGTATGTATTCTAATTAATTTCGATCGGATAAAAAATAGTATGTGCAACTCGTAGGAAAAGCACATTCCTGGACTCCTGTGTTGCTGGCCTCGGCTGCGCCTCGTCCACCAACTACCACAGTCGTCCAGGAATGTTTTGCTTTTCCTCCTAGTTACACAATATACTATAATCCGTTTAGATACGTTTTAGCCATATTTGGTGATTTTGGTTAGTTTAGGTTAGATTTGGTTAGGTTGGGTTAGATAGTCGTCGTGGGTAGTCGTCCAATCAATATTCGGTTAGTTTTAATTTTAATTGTTTCAATCGGCGCCGATACGTTATAATCGAATTTAATGTTTTTGGGTAGTTTTGGTTAGTCGCCAAAATTCGGTTCGTTTTGGTTAGTTTTAACTTACTTTAATATTTTTAATCTGTTCCGTTACGTTTTAGCCTTTTTTGGATCTTTTGGCTACTTTCGATTAGTCGTTGAATCAATCAACTTTCGGTAAGTTTCAGTTAGTTCCAATTTATTTTAGTAATTTGAACCGGATCCGATAGGTTATAACCAATTTTAATTTTTATGGTTAGTTTTGGTTATTCGCCAAATTTCGCTTACTTTATTTTTTTAATATATTCCGATTCATTTTAACCCTTTTTGTGCTTTTGGTTACTTTTAGTTAGTTTGGGTTAGTTTCGGTTAGTCGTTCAATCAACTTTCGGTTAGTTTCAGTTAGCCTTAATTTCTTTTTGTCATTTGATCCGATTCCGTCCTCAGAAACAGACTAACACGATCTCTCACGTATATTACGTTGTGTGCCAAATGTAGCATGCACTTTTTCGCGATTTGATACCCCATAATAGGAAAACAAAAACATTTTCAATGTTAAAATGTACAATTGTATTCACAGAAGATGGGTACACTAAAATTATTATTTAATAAATTGGTTTTTAATGACTTTGACTCAAAAAAATATATGGTTGACAAGCTTGTCACAGCCAAAATTTTTCAAGATGCCTCGTCATCTAACAGATATTGGAAAAGCTCAAATAGTAGCCAGAATTGATGATAGGTGATCAATATGTGCAGTAGCAAACTTTACCAGAAGAAGCAAAACACGAGTTTAAGAATTTGGCAACGTTGGCATTAAGAGGGCTATTTCAAAAAAAAAATTTGGAACTGGTCCGGCCTGCATTTCCGTTCCTGAACAAGATGATGGATTTCTGACATAGGATTATCTGGGTTTCAACCTACCGCAGCACAAGGGTCAAAGAATCTGACTTAAAAAAAACGCGTAGCCGGGAAACCGAATAAACCAATAACATAATTATTTTCTATAAATATTTAGTTCCATTTACAAACATAATTTCAAATGTCAAGTCTAACTAAATATACGGTAAATAGTTTCCATCCCAAATAATGAATGAAACTAACTCTACCGACTCAGACGAGCCAAATCCTGATGGTCGGGACGAGGCAATTCTGCAAATTCCTAACATTATAAGGCCATGCGTACAACAATTTTTTACCATTTATTTTTTACCATTGCGCAACCACCAAGGCAAACGATTGGATATTTGGGCTGTCGTTAGCAGTTCGAGGATGACGAGAAAATTCTTAAAAATCTGGCAACACTGCCTGTCAGTTGATAGGCTTCTTTCGACGTTCGATCGGATTCTTAATAGTTCTTCGATTTTCCATTGATTTTCTTCATAATATTAGTACTTTAGTGTGTTTAAATGTATGAGAACAATGCCGTCCAGATGCTACGCACCAGGCTGCCGTGGAAACTACCCGAAAGGCCCTAAAGTTCATGTTTTTAGCTTTCCAAAATGTTTGGACGTAAAGACCTGTTGCTTTTGTGCAATAAGAGTGGGATTTATTTTGTGCTCGCCGGCCGGTTCATTGTGTACAGCAAGTTTATAAATTTTGCTCCTGTTAGCTAATTTTGGGGTAAGTGATATGTAGTGTAATTATGCCACATAAAGGCTGTAATGCAGTGTTTGCTATATGGCCTCATTCCTATAAATATTTGCGTAATCGTGTTCCTATTATTTTACCTCATCCTAACACGGTAAAATATATTTGTAACAGATTCTTAACAGATCCCCATATTGATGTAAGACATTATTTTACCTTTTTGACACTGTTCATCTATTAAAAAGTATTTTTAACAACTGTCTAAATTCTAATCCTGAGCAAGCATTTTTCTATCCCGATTTTGAGACATGCCAAAAAAAAATGTGCTTCGTTTTCTGTGGTCAAAAATCTTCATGAACTAAAACGAGACAAAATATTAAAACATGGGTATTCCCTTAGTTTAAAGGCTCTTTTTCCATCATCTATATTCCATAGAAAGGCAAAATGTTAAATTAGCTCTCAAAATATTTAATCCATTTATTATAATTTAATTAATACCTTTAAGCTGGATTTATAGATTGACATAACATAAGCATAGCATAAGCATAAGAAATGAAACATTCATATTTAAGTTAGGTAATTTATAGATTGACATATCATAAGACACAACATAAGCTTGACATAAGAAGTTGACCAATATTCAACTTCTTATGCTATGTGCTTATGTTCGACCAATGAAAACACAGAATTGTAATTGTATATACCTTTTGAGAGAATGACATAATATGCGATGTTCAATAAAGTTTGGTGTTTTGGCTTTTTGAATGCTTGTTCTTTTTGAGAATAGTAAGGATTTATAAATTAATATACATAAGACTCTATAATATACTTCTTTAAAATATTTAAAACAAAATTATGAAATTTGTAAGGTTAGTATTTGCGATTTACGGCTCAGGCGCAACATAACATAAAGCCTATTTATAAACGGACCATTTCTTGTAATGTGTTTATGCAATGCTATGACTATGCTATGCTTATGTTATGTCAATCTATAAATCCAGCTTTAGTCGTTGGGCTCTTTTATATCCCTCTGAACAAGTAGTGGACGTAGTTTCAACAGCCTGTATTATATTTAAAAAACTGATTAATGAGTTCGAAGATACATTTTTAGATATTTACAATAAAAAGTCTTTTCTTTGTGAGCTGTTGTTTAACAATCTAAATCAAAACAGCCTTTTGACTCCTTTTGAAAATTGCAGAAATCACCTAAAAATTGATGTTTCAAAATTTTTTCTTAGCAGCATTTCAAATACACCTCTTAATAATTATTATTATCTTTTAGGTAAAATGAAAAAACTAATCTGGAGACTTTTAATAAATAAATATTAGGCTCCAATAACATACTGAGTAAAAAACTCAATCTAACACATAAAAGTAAAACCCGAAATCTGTATAAAGCTTTCATGTTTTATCAGAGATATTTGAATATTGCAAGGTTCTTTGGATGGAGAAAAGAGGAGAAAACGCACTACAAAATTTGACATTACTATTACCTATTATGACACCTTTATATCTATAGTGAAATTTTACCACCTATCTATCAAATAGATTGATGGTATGTAGTTTCAGTTTATCAAAATAGATTCTATTTTGATAAACGGGACATTCAAAGGTTTTTGCTTTGAAATGTCGTTTTCCTTTAAGAAAAATCGAATGAGGCACGTCTAAGGAATGAGTTCATGACTCGTAGCCTTTTTTTAACTGGAAGCCCTTAAATATTATTTATGTATGCAGAAAAAAGAAAGCAAACTGCAATTTAGTTTTTGATTTTAAAAAAATGAGTAATACCCATATCAGTCATAATAGTCGTGCTTAAAGTAATATCAGCTTGTAGAAGGTATTGTATTAGGCTATAAAAAAAGTAAAATTTACAAAAAACAAGTTTTTGTTTAATTTTTTCGAGATTTTTGCATCTATAATGTCTACTTAACTGTGAAATTTTAAAAGAAATTGCACATTTTAATATACGCCTGTAAGTGAGTTAAGACCACTTTGGATGACGTCACGCGTAAGCCGTCAGGCCTAGTTGTAGGAGATAATGCTGGGTGGTGTAGAAGGCAGAGTGATTGTCTGTCCTTCTTGCGCTGCGGGTTCGATTCCCGTCGGTCGCGACAGATGTTTTGTTTATTGTTTTTTATTAATTTACCTTTTTTTCTTAATTTTGGGTTAGCCTTGGGTTAGTTTTGGTTAGCACTTGGTTAGTTCTTGTTGATTGAGCCCCCGTAGTGAGCGAAGCGAGCGGAGGGCCATGCAAAGCCATAATAATACCTATTAATATTCATATTATAGTCGCCTTATCAGAAGATGATTCGGATTGCGGTACACTACGTTAGATATGAATATACGGCCCGGACCGGTACAATATGCGCAAAAATATAGAACAAATTATCTTCTGAACGATTTGTTTCGTTTAAAACAATCATTAATGGATGCTATTCATACAGATGTGCGCTTACTTTAGATAGCTTTAGGCAGATAAGATATAGATTTAGATATTCAATATTTCAAGATTGGAACATCCTCCTCAGTTCTAGTGAGAAAAATATGCTGTTATTTTCCTGATGTAAATAAAGAATTGAGTTAAACATAATTTCATTCCACAAACAATAACGATAATACATGTTTCGCGGATTTATATCTTTATGTGCAGCTAGCTTCGCGTAACTCCATAAACTTTGCATTTTATAATGAACCCCTTCTAGGTTAAACAGGATATGAAGCTTACGTTTCCTTATCTTATTGTAACATTTATATTCGCACCCTGAAACGATTCAATTTAAGAAAATTAAACTTCGTCCGGCTTTAAACGCAAAATTTCCGAGGGACTATTTAGTTTCTTGGCCATCTTCCAACTTAATTTTCCCACGTCTATTTCCTGGAAAATCCATCATGCCGTTGATGATCAAAGTCATCAAAACGTGAGTAATTACCGCTGGCTAAATTATTTATGTACTGTTTAAATTGACACGAATCAAATCAAATATTTTAAAAGGGAGACGTTAAACAATATTTAATTTCAGATCTATTGGTTACACCAACCAAATAAATTAAAGAGTAATGATACATTACCATAATTTTTAACATCTTATAGTATTGCTAATTATAAGCTAGCATGAGTAAGAGAATAGTGCGTTCAATACAAGGTGATTTATCTCTAAGTATATCGAAAAGTTTATATAAAATATGATCCTGCAAGGCTTCAAATAAGATACGGGATGGCAAATTTATATATGTTTTGGAATCACAATATTAATAGTTGGTGCGAGTGAATATTTTAATCAACTGTCACTTTTCGTCTTAATGACCTACTTTATTAGTGGAATGTGTGGTGATGTCATAAATATTACTTTTGGATAAATTGTTGATATGCTACTAACAAGTATTTCTGCATTATCGAGAACATTGAAAAAAAGTGTTTTTTATTATTATTTTTTAATATAGTTAGCCGTGTTGAGAAAAGTGAGAAGATATATAATAAGAATGTACACGTCTCATGACATTAAAAAAAACCCTTCTCATTAAAAGCCAAATGATAACTTAGCCCGCAACTACCTGAAAAAAAAATTATATATTTCCTTTCAGAACCATGTCTCGTTTGAATTAAAATTTTTCAGATTGTATATTTGTATATTTAAAAATTCCTGGCAAGTAGAGTCTAACTTTTTATTGATACAAGTTATTTTCATTAAAGTTTTTGCATTTGAATTAGAGTTTTGTATTCCCATTCTGCTTATCTTAAAAAGAGGCTCTAATGCTCTACATGGATAAATTTAAAACTATATCAACCTAAATTAATCTTTTAACCATATTTCGATTCATACCAGTGACGGATTTGACTGCTCTGCTCTATTTCTAAAAATGTTGTAAGTCGGCTATATTAGACAATTTATTGTGAAAATTAGTAAGAAACTGAGACTAGTTAAATTAACAGGTTCTCATATAGTGACAAAAATAACTAACTACTTTACTAGCCTATTCATGTATAACGAAAGAAAGCTAGTAACGCTGATTGCCAGTTTATTCGTCCTTACATTATTATGATATTATATATTAATGTAAATTAATTATTGGAAATACATTTACATTATATAATTTATGGAATATTTTTTTATATAATACTAAGTAAACATTTAAAATTTATTACCTCGAGTGAGTGTTAAACCGAACCAAAGTTAAGTTTACTTACGTATAAAAAAAAGTATTTCAGTAGATAGGCAAGCAGAGTTTTGCAGCAATTTCGCCCATTTTTACATGTAAATCTCCACAAGAAAATTTAAGGACCAATATATTTTTTTGTGCCAGGCACCAGCTGACCTAGCTGGAAAAATAAAGATTTTGGCAAACATCAACGACTTGAACTACGAGGCACCTCGCGCATGCCCCCTACGATCCCGCATATTCCCGCTATCTGGCGACATTGTGACGCCTGCCCCCGCGAACTCGCACCCCAAACTTGGACCGTATTTATATTTTTCTTGGGTCGTATCTTCTATGTTTTGCGCACGCGTTAACCCGAATGCCAGGTCGATCATCATCATCACCGTCGTTGAATATCTGTAATATTTTCAAAGCCTTAATTTGGTTTTGGTCACAGAGTGATCCTCGGAATAAAGTAATACCTAAATATATATTTTTAAATTAATAAAAGGCTTGGAGTCTCGTAGAGATAGAATCCACGGCCTTAACAAACCACATTCATAGTCCAACGATAATAACCACCAGTGCATGAACTTGTAAAGATTTGTTTTAATGTTATATTGGAAGCTAAGTCTAATCGGATAATAGCAGTAAGGTATTAATTATATGCAAAGATTGGTAAGGACCGTTTTATACTAAATGTTCAACTTTGTAGATATATTAATCAATAATTTCCTGCCATGGTGATGCCCTCTCATCAAACGTCGTTGAGCAGTTGCGTTGCACGATTTTGCATCGAGAGTCAGGCCCGGAGAATTAGAGATAGATGAACCTGACTTCTGGTTAAAATGGCGTTTGCGAAACTGACACTGCACGAGGTTGGGCCTTTGAAATAAGTCCTAACAAGTTGAATTCGGCCACTTAAGCTATATTATTTCAAAGCTTTTGGGCAAATAAATATAATTTCTAAAAATCTCTAGCACATTATTTAATACACCATAAAGTACATTGACTTTACCTACGGTATATAAAAATTTTGATAATAACATACCAAATATTATAGACCGAAAAATTACACATATAATTAAAAAATTTAAAAACAAGGTTATGTCATCCTGAAATATTAGATATCTTCGGAGTAGTTTGTTTTATTATATCAACTTGCTCGGAAATAATCGGGTAAAATCGTGAATGGCCAGAAATTTAAATACTTTATGGATTAAGTTTATAGATTATACTAAGTAGAATTACAATAGTTATTTCCCAAGTAAAAACCGCAAGAACAATCACCTCTACTCTAAGAATTTTCAAGACAATAGTCTCAA
Source organism: Pissodes strobi (assembly GCA_016904865.1). Classification (NCBI taxonomy): domain Eukaryota; kingdom Metazoa; phylum Arthropoda; class Insecta; order Coleoptera; family Curculionidae; genus Pissodes; species Pissodes strobi. The sequence continues at coordinate 240,337 of MU181933.1, read as the reverse complement.
AATAGATCCAAGAAAAATGTAAAAAACATCATTTGTATGTTATTGTATGCCAATATTTTTATATCTATAACTATTCGTTGATGTGAACCATGATATTTTAAAGTTTTCAACTAATGTGGAATTTTAAATAAATTATAAATAAATCCTACTAAAAAACTTCGGCACGCTCTCCTAGAAAATACCTTGTTTGATAGAGAAATATAATATATTTAACAGCCAGACAACAGACAACACTGTAATTTAGTCTAATACCTTTAATTTTAATTTTTTTTTTCTTGGTCACCGTCTTTATAAGCATAGTTTTTGCCTATGCAGCCGTATTCTGGTGGCCCAAGAGTCAACAAAAAACGGCAATGCTTAAGCTCACTCAGGTACAGAGAACTGCCTGCCTAACTGTAACGGGAGCTATGAGAACAACCCCAACCAGAGCCATGGAAGTAATATTGTGCCTGCCTCCCCTAGATATTTATCTAAGGGAGGTGGCTCTGACTGCATTGCTAAGGCTCAAAGTAGTTGGTGTGCAACCCAGCATAGAATGTGGAGAGACTAGACGCCACCTGTGGGAAGGGGCAGTCGGAAGACTGCCACTACTGCAGGCCAGTGCAGACAGCATACCTCCCAAGTTTGTCTTCGACAGACTATATGATGTACAAATAAAACCAATTGAGCCTATAACCGAAGGTGCGGTTAACATTTTCGTGGATGGCTCAAAAACCAAGGAAGGAGCAGGCTATGAAATTTACTCCCGAAGCTTGCGAATTGAACTTAAATGGTCTATGGAGGGACACGCAAGTATAGTTCAGTCTGAACTTGCTGCAATATCCATAGCAGAGATTGTTTGCAGGAATACTGAGAACAAGACTATTAAAATCTACACGGATAGTAGACAAGCACTACTGGCCTTGAAAAGTTATAAACTTACAGCCAGATCAGTACTAGAATGCCATATTTCACTGGAGGACGCCGCCTGCAAAAACAGAATATCTGTGTGCTGGGCTAAAGGACATGCACAGTTCGAAGGTAACAAATCAGCTGACAAATTGGCTAGAAAGGCAGCCGGTTCAAACATTATGGGAGCCGGCCCTTCAAACCTACCTGTCGTGACAACGATACATATGAAAAAAAAGATCACCCATGAACACTTTAGGGCAAGATAGGACGAAACAACTAACTGTCTACTACCAGGGAGCCTTTAAGCTACCCTAATGAGTCTGCAGCAAAAGCATACCTGGATATGTCAAGGAAGACTCATGGTAGGGATTCTGACTGCGCTGCCAGCTAAGGAAACATCTCCACACAATGAGATTGTACGAGACACCTATATGGAGAGGCTGTGAACAGGAGGACGAAACAGTAGAGCTTCTGCTCTGCGATTGCGACGCTGTTTCGGAACTAAGGGAATCCATTTTGGGAGAACGATGGCCAACCATGGCTTTTCTTAGAACAGCCTCCTCGGCAACATCGCCGCATTTTTTACAACACTAAGCTGAACAATGGCCTAGATGGATTGGTTGACTTAGCCTCTCTATTAAAAATATTTTAGCCATGCCGTACTGCTAGAAAGTATTAGCATCTCTGGTAATGCCAAAGAGGATTTTGGGCGCTTCCCATTACGAGTCGCAGAGTATATTTGCTTGCGCTTATCCTCTTTTCCCTTTCAGGTTGCGTAGCTCAGATGGTGATGTATAGAATAATAACTCGCTAACTTCGAAACAAATGTACGTATATTGATGCCCAGGTTTAGTAAAAATTGACGTATGCACCTATGTTGATAACCATGTTCAAATATAATTTACAAGAGAAGCGTGAAGCGCATGACCATTCGTTCAGGACTGATTGGACTCGACCTATTTGGTTCCCTTGAAACAGTTTGAGGTTCCCTTGAAAGTACTTTTAGTTTATGTTGGATTTCAAGAGATTAAATTCGTTTAATTTATATTGGTATGCTTAATTCAGTTTCACGTTAATTTAGGTTCACTTCACTTTGACTAACATTGTTTTACTTTTTCACTGACGTAAAATGGGAGGTGTGAACTTGATGCCAGTAAGCGTTTGCCTTTGAGGTACTACGAACTGGACCAAGACTGGATGGGTTGAACCTGTTATCAGTAAGCGTTTGCCATTGAGGTACTACGAACTGGATGACCAGGCGTGAAGGGTTTGAACTTGTTACCAGTAAGCGTTTGCCATTGAGGTACTACGAACTGGATGACCAAATTGTCATTTACTCGGTTTGCATGTTCTTTTATACTAAAAAGTGGGACACTCTGTGTGGTATTTTTTTAGGAATCCCTTTTGATTTCTTAATCACTTACCTTAATATTTTTCTAAACTCATCTATTATCCTTTTGGAGATAATATAATTTTTTTTTCTCAGAAAATATGACCTGCGCTGTGAAATTTGGTGGGGAGTTAAGTAAAACTCAGAGGTCTTTCATTCTTTGTCCAAATCTTAGTTATAGCATTACGGGGTGTTTCAAAAATTAAATAAAATTGATTTTTTGGAAAAATCATTAAAAATATGTTTTTTAAAATAAAATAATAATAAATAATTTCCTATATACATATATCGAATACTTTTTGACTTATGAGTATTAATATAGCAAAGCTGATTATTGCAGACTACAATCACATGGCTTTTTAACCCAATTTGGTAAGTATCTTCTGGAAACTTTTGTTCGTGTAATTGAAAATTATTATTTGGAGTTTTAAGATAAAAAATTGAAGAAAACAACGACTATTCAAATGCAATTTTTATGAATTTATTTGTTTTACATGTTCAGTGAGATCATTAGTCGTACTTGTAGAAGATTCAACTAAATGTGTCCAAATTTGCCGGTCTCGAACAGTTTTTGACTTATGAGTATTTATTTAATAAAATTAATTATTTGCCACGATTTTCATTATATTTTAATTTGATTTAGCAGGGGGTCCAATGGGGCCTAAATGACGCGGCCTTTCAAGGCCACCCTCTCACCATTTCCAGATTCCAGAAGCATAAATTTTGGGGCCTCCCATAAGCATATTTATTTATGTATAGCTTCTAGGGTTACAAGCCTCTAATTCGTCTGTCATATATCCTATAAAATTTCCTAACCCAAGTTCAGGCACCGAACATTAACAGGAGACTAGAAGGTCCACTCTCAGTCGGCACTTTTGATGTAGCGCTTACAAAGGCGAGACACCAGATTTTAGACGAAACGGGGTGAAACGTGGCACGGGGTCTGAGCGGTTAACCAGCATTTCACCAGATTTCGCGACGGGGCAAGAAGCGAAATACTGGAGGCGGGACTTAAAGTGAACCTTCTAGTCTATTGTTAATGTTCGGTGGTTCATGTAACCATGCCGAGTGAATAAAAAAAAAATGTTTTAGAAAGTATGTTAGCATATTTGTAGCCAAATGAACGCTAAAGTCTAAGCTAGGCGAGTAGCATTTACCTGAAGCTTGATAAAATATTAATTATCAAAGGTCAAACTCCTAACTAACTAATAAAACATAACCCTTAATCGTCCGTATTCAGTTTTCTTCTCCAGCAGCATCAATAAGAATATAGTGCGCCAAGCGAGTGAACCTTAACAACGACTGAAGGGGGTAGAGGACTAGCACGTAAAAAATCTTGCCTTCCCATAGGCGCACCATATTATGATTGATAATATTGATTAGTTTAAGACGTTAAAATTAATTACAGTTTTTTTTATATTACAGTTTTATAGTACAAAATATGTCATATAATAATATCTCATTTTTATAATAAGGATAGTATTCTATGATATTATTTGTTGTATGTATTACATAAATATGTTGTAGTAATAAGTAGAGTTCGTTTCCCGAAGGTTTTTGTATCGACATCATTGATGACGTCGCTTAATTTGAAAAAAAAAAACGGTTTATCGTAGCTAATTTTTGTATTAAAAGTTAGGCAATATTGAAGCAAGTATGTTCCAAAACGCTCTTTATAGAACGTTCGGAATTGTTTTGTAATAAAAATTTTAATTTAGAGGGTTCAGTTAAGAGAGTTATCCGAAATATATAAAAATTAGTTAACCGCGTATAATAATCACCAAATGCAAGAAAAATATAACAAAGGTTAAAAATCTTCAAAGATATCATCAAATTAAGGGTCTGATGATATATAGTTTGTGTCGATTTTGCAAATTTCCTTTTTTTCGCTAGAAAAGGGGTGTCCTATAGAGTAGCTTAAGCCAAAAAAATCGGAGGATTCGCCACGTTTGAGCCGAAAAAATATCCGCGTTTTGAGCCTAAATTGTCCTAGAAGGGCAAACTTCCACTACCACTTTCCCAGGTGTAACGTGAAAATATTGAAATTGTAACGTGAAAATAATGAAATTTTAGTAACCGACACCGGGGGCCTGGCACAGTGTTTCCAAAAGTCGCACATTTTCTTATGGATAATAATAGTGTTGTTTACTATTTAAGTATATTTAATATTCCACTTCACGCATAACCCTCCGCTCGCTTCGGGGGCGCAACCAAACAAAACTAACCCAAACTAACCCAAGGCATGCCGGAAATAAAAAAAGATTGAAATTTGTCAGTCGAAAATATTTTTTAGTTTATTTTCCCTCATTTGGGAATGTCTTGGGTTAGGTTTGTTTGGTTACGCGCGGAGGGCCATGTATGAAGTGAAATATTTGAGGAATATATACATACAAAGGAATAGTGTAATCGAATGAGTGTCTCTTTTATCCGATGAATGAATGCAAATGCACATTGAACAATCATCCAAGCAACCACGTTTACTATTCGGCGGGCAATGATATCATTATGGCAGGATCGACCATCCCTTCATCTTCATTCAATCGGACTACTGGGGGTCTCGGTCAATAAGTCCTGGCATGACCACGTTGCTAACGTCGCAAAATCAGCCTCCCAGAAGCTTGGTACGCTATTTCGTAACAAAAAATGTATACACCGCAGGAGTTGCTCTTGCTTCGCAAAGCGCAAATAAGACCGTGCTTAGAATATTGCTCACACATCTGGGGTGCCACGCCAGAGCACACCCTAAAGCTACTGGATTGCGTTCGGAAGAGAGTTGTGCGTCTCGTCGGTGACCCGGAGTTGACTCGGAATCTGGATAGTCTGAAACACCGCAAACATGTGACCGAGAAATCCCTGTTTTACAGATAGTTTTACGGCAGATGTTCCCAGGATTTGGCCCGCCTTATCCCGCCCCTGACAACGCCTGTCAGACAGTCACGATAGACGGCAAGAGCACACCGGTTCGTCGTACAACTGGAAACACCTAGAACATCGCTTCACAAGAAATCCTTTGTCTGGCGCACTGCATCACTGTGGAACTCACTCCCAGGACGCATATTCGGATGTAACAAGCAAGATGTCCATTCGACTATGCCGAACGTTTCTTCATATGTGACGTGCACGATAGCATTTAGTCGGATGTCGTGACTGTTACATAGAATCAATAAATAAGTCTTCAATTATGTCAACACTTCATGCATGGCCCTCCGCTCTCTTCGCTCTCTATACGGGGGCTCAACAAATAGAAACTAACCAGATGCTAACCAAAACTAACCCAAAATTTTTAGTTTATTTTTTTTATTTTGGGTTAGTTTTGGTTAGCACTTGGTTAATTTCTGTCTGTTGAGCCCCCGTAGCGAGCGAAGCGAGCGGAGGGCCATGCATGAAGTGTTAAAATAATTGAAGACTTATTTGTTGATTCTATGTAACAGTCACGACATCTGACTAAATGCTGCCGTGCACGTCACATATGAAGAAACGATCGGCATTGCCGAATGCACATCTTGCCTGTTACATGCGAATATGCTCCCAGGACATCTGTTCCCCAAACTAACCATTCAAGAACCGTGTCAATCAACATCTTCGCACACACACCGCTCGTCGAGCAATATAGGATGTGCTACTGCCATAAAAAATCATTCACCTAAATAAAAAAAAGAGTAGAGACACTTATAGCACAGCTTATTCACTACCAGCTAGTCAACTCTATCGAAATCGGAAAGTTGGAGTGTGGAGCACTGCGCCCTGAGCGGTTCAGTTCCACAGTTGAATTTAAAATGAATTTTCGCTTCAAAATACATGACAAATTCGTCCGAAGCCTCGGCTATCGCCCTGAGAGGTTCGGAAATTTCGGATTTTTATACAATTGTGCGTTTTAAAATAGTTTTTAAACGGATTTTAGACGATAAAATAGTTATTTATGCAACAAGTGTGTAAAGTGAACCTTTTTTTATAAATGGGAATATTGATAAAAAAATTTAATTGAAATTGAATAAAAAAAAGGGTACTTTACACATGAGTAGCATACAAAATTTTTTCTACTACCGAAAAATATATGAAAAAACAAAAATAGTATTAAATTACTTTACGCACCAGTGCGTAAAATAAATTATTTTACACGCTAGTACGTAAAATATAATATTTTGCGCATTGCCCTAAATGTCAAAAAATATTTCAGATTTACTTTACGCACTACACATTAAAAAAAACCTATTTTATGAATCTTAGAGAGTGCGTAAAGTGAGTACTTTACGCACGGTAGCAGAAAAAGCATATTTTAAATTAAACGAACTGTCAAAAGTATTATTCAGATGGCCAGGCTTTTAAAACAATATTAAGTCATGACCCTCTTCTAAAATTTGCAAAACTTGGTTATTGACTTTCCCAAATCAAAAGATGCCGCCGTAAGATGACTAGCTGGTAGTGAATAAGCTGCGCTTATAGCGCACCATTTTTATAATAAATTTTGCTAACGAAACTACAGTAAACGTCTGGCAACAGTGTGCCTTCTTAAAAATCTTTGTTTTGGCTATTGTGACAGTTGACAGTAAAAAGGAGGATGGATATTTACAAGTAAAATTTAATTTTGTTTAATGGGGCTATGGCTATGAGTCGTGTAACGAAGTTACTATATTTTTTGGGAATATGATGCACTATGGATTAACATTCTTATTTTACGTGCTATTAACATCATTCTTTTTCATAAAATATAATTTAAATATGCCAAATTCAATTCTATAAAATATTCCGTCGCGAAAAGCCGGGAAATCGCTTTTCACTTTTCCGTAGTTCTCGTGCAGTACCAGTAGAGCATCGCGATCTTCGTCGCATCACGCTGCGCGTGAGGTCCCCACCTATCGGCCGGCCGATGACGCGATCGCGACGATCCCCACTACGGGTCGAGCTAACAAAACCGGGCGGCATCGCGCTTAACAGGCAGTACCCACCCGGGGTTCTCGAGTCGAGTCAGTCGGCAGTCGAGAGGCAGTACAGCACCGAGCCAGCTCCAGACAAACCGGGAAGGACCGACCGACCGAGCAGGTAAATATCCGTCGTACCGTATTCCTGGTCCATGATCCTTTCCCTATTGGCAAGTGGAGTAATCCCGGCCATCCTGCCTTGGCAAGCGGAGTAATCCCTGCCTACCGTAGTATTCCCGGCTCCCCTATTGGCAAGCGGAGTAATCCCGGCCATCCTGCCTTGGCAAGTGTAGTAATCCCGGCCATCCCTATTGGCAAGTGGAGTAATCCCGGCCATCCCTGCTTGGCAATCCCGGTTGGCAAGCGGAGTAATCCCGGCCATCCTGGCTAGGCAAGTGGAGTAATCCCGGCTAAGGATCCATCCAAACTAAGTTCATCCAGGCTTCACGTCCGAGTTAGGGAACCGTTCTGCTGAACCGACCGTGTCATAGAGCTGGAGCTATTGAGAACCGTATACCGTATTTATCGTAGGGCTTCCGTACCGTATCTACTGCCACACGTACCGTAGGGCTTCCGGACCGCTACAGTTCACCGTATCTAGTACCGCACTTACCGTAGGGCTTCCGTATCGCTACCGTTTACCGCATTTACTGCCATATTTACCGTAGGGCTTCCGTACCGCGACCGTTTACCGTGTTTACTGCCATATTTACCGTAGGGCTTCCGTACCGCTACAGTTTACCGTATTTACTGCCATATTTACAGTAGGGCTTCCGTACCGCTACCGTTTAACGTAATTGCTAACATACTTACCGTGGGGCTTCCGCACCGCTACAGTCTACCGCGCGATTAGAGATTTCGATTCTTTTACTACCGTTTTGAGTTTTGAGTTTTCTTACGTATTACCGGGTTGGGTCGCTTAGAATAAGTTGTCTGATACTTTTAGCTATAAGAAAGTTAGGTTTATACTTTCTGTCGGATAAACACGACCATTATTTTGTTTACACGGAGTGTTTCATTTACCAGGGACCGATTCCGATTATTTAAAAACCGAACCTTGGACAACCGTTTCTCCACTGTCTAAAGGCTACCCGATAGGCGAACAGCGATCCCCTTTGTCGCTGTAAATATCAAAGGGGTGGCGCCAAGAAGTAAGTAAAGGGCGCCGTTACAGTTGTTTTAAATTAGGACCGGAACAAAATGGAGGTCACTCGTTCGATGCAAATGTATCCTAGTTAATATTTTCACCCGACAATTGATTTTCAGATGTGTTTTGTCTATATTTCTACCGCTTTTGTGAAGTGGTGCTGAAATTTTGTGTCAAAACTCGAACTTTGAGGGCATTTTTTCGGTTCAAATGTAGCGGATCTTCCGACTTTTTTGGCTTAAACTACTATATAGGACACCCCCTTTCTAGTGAAAAAAGAGAATTTGCAAAATCGACAAAACCTATATATCACCAGACCCTACAAGCCAAATAACATAAATAACCACACAGTTCGGCATCGGCAATTTCCACGCCAATGGCTAAAGCAAGTCGCTGCCGAAATTTTAAAATATGTAAAAAAAATAGGTGTTGGTCTAGGGTCAAAGTGTATTAAATATATCCTGCGACCAATCACGAAACTGCCTCCTCGCTAAAAATCAAGTAAACGTCGCACTGTTGCCTATTGTCGCGTATTTTAAATAGCTTGAAGGCGAATAAAATATAAACATAAATATTATAGTATACTTATTCCGTATTCCGTATTTCCCTGCGTAAATAAAATAGTAAATAATAGAAGACACTAGTAGTAAGGAAAATAACAAAATTAAGTATTCAAATAGGAAATTTAAATATGTAAATTCACTATAGGAAACTAGACAGAAAATAAATTAGGATTATCGGGAAAAAAATGTGGCAGCATCTAAATATGCGAGGACATTTTTTGCCCGCATTCTTTCCGTCCAGGTTCTTTTATTTGGCAAACAGTATGTTTGCCGTTTGACTTCCAAAAAAATATGACGCCGTGCGCCGATTATTGCTGCAGATGTATTTGCATTTTTTTACTCTCAGTTTAGATCATTGTAGTTATTTTTCCTAGAAATCCATGCACGTGCAAAAGCTCCTTGTTTTTATTCAAGTTATTACGCATATTAATTTGTTATTAATTTCGACCTGTGGGCTGCTTAATATATTATATTCGTCTATCAGACAAAGTATTTCCAGTGCCGAAAATTAGTAGGAATTAATTATAATTTATTTAAAATTTCGCATTAGTTGAAAACTGTAAAATATCATGGTCCATATCAAGCAATATTGGTAGATAGAAAAATATTAGCATATGACATAACATATAAATGGTATTATTTACATTTTTCTTGAATCTGTTTTTAGACTATTGCCTGGGTCTTGAAAAATCTTAGAGTACAAGTCATTGTTTTTGCGGTTTTTACTTGGGAAATAACTATTTTAATTCCACCTACTATAATATCTATAAGCTTAATCCATAATGTATTTAAATTTCCCGCCATTCACAATTTTACCCGATTATTTCCGAGCAATTTGACATAATAAAATGATATACTACTCAAAGATATCTAATATTTTAGGATGGCATAACCTATAAATGGTGTTTTTGAATTTTTTAATTAATTATATGTGTAATTATTCTGTCTATAATATTTGGTATGTAGGTAAAAGTCAATGTACTTTATGGTTTAATACATAATATACTAGAGATTTTCAGAAATTATATTTATTTGCTCAATAGCTTTAAATTAATATAGCTCAAGTGGCCGAATTCAACTTGTTATGACTTGTTTCAAAGACCCAACCCTGTGCAGTGTTAGTTTCGCAAACGCCATTTAACCAGCAGTTAGGTTCATCTATTTTTAATTCTCCGAACCTGACTCTCCGTGCAGAATCGTGCTACGCAACTGGTCAACGACTTTTGGTGGGAGGGCATTATTGATCTAGTATAAAAACGGTCCTTACCAACCTTAACACAAAATTAATATATTACTGCTGTTATCCGACTAAATTTAGCTTCAAATACAACATTAAATCGAATATGTACTAGTTCACGCACCAATGTGCTAGTGGCTATTATCGTTGGCTATTAATGTCGCTGATGAAGCCGTGGTTTCGATTTCGACAAGACTCCAAATTTTATTAATTTAAAAAAATATTAAGGTATTACATTATTTCGAGGATGACTCTGTGACGACAGAAGAGGATCTATATTTAATACAAATTAAGACTATGAAAATATTAAAGATGTTCAGCGATGGTGATGATGATGATTGATCTTGCCTTCGGGTTAACGCGTGCGCAAAACATAGAAGTTACCACGTGGTTGAAAATTGACATAACCCTAGAAAAATATAAATACGGTCCAAGTTTGGGGTGGTTGGTGTGGGTTTGCGGGGACAGATGGGATTCCTAATGCGTCCCAAGGTCGCATGATGGCGGCAATGTGGTGGGCCGTAGAGGGCATGCGCGAAGTGCCACGCCCTTAAATATATCATAACTCAAGTCGGTGATGTTTGCCAAAGTATTTTTTTCCCAGCTATGTTAACTCATGCCTGGCACAAAATGGGTGAAATTCCTGCAGCACTATGCCTGCCTAATTTTTATTACTATGCCTACTAAATCATTATTTCTCCCAGTTCAACGTTTTCCATGAGTTAAAAGCCATAAACGTTCTAATGAAATTTAGATTCGCATAGTAGTTATTTCATAAAACAATCCCTTAGGCGTTTCGTCGAATCATCACAACAGGCGATTCAAAACTTGGAGCCGTATAAACTCCCAAAACAAATATATTTAGAACTTTGCTTTACCCCCATTAGATCGGCTCATTGAGATGCGCTGGAAAGTTTGCGGCATTTATTATTCGTCTCTAATCGTCCAACTCTAATACACGATACACAATGCACATCCAAACTTTATCAACATGTTCGGCTTTGTGCTAAATTGGGTAATCAACGATTACCAAAGCCTTGAGAACGATAAAGTACTGATGGTTTTTTGGTCTGATTTACATTGTTCGTTGTTAATTGGTTTCGACCAACATACCGTTACTTCATATTCCCATATTTTTCAGTAGCAAAAAAACTATGTCAATTATAACTAACTTTTCTTAATAAAGGTAACTTTTTGTAAAAAACACACCATTTTATTTAGAAAGAGTTTATTTTAAGGACTGTTAAGCCAAGTAAAACTGCCTAAGCTACAAATATAAAAATAGACAATTCATATTATTTGGTTATAGCAAAATCTATGAAAATCAGATGGTAAGGAGCTTGTTAATTTCTGCAAATTATAAAATCTTCCTTTGGTAATTTCCCTTGGATCAGAATATAACTTTGGCAAATTATTATTGGCAACTTGTATGGCCATATTTTTATTAAAACGCTTGTTTATCGCATCTTATTCGTCAGTGTGACTCAACTTCCTGAATGTTTCCTTATCGGGAGTATATTAAAAAACCTTTAAATTATTAACAATTGGATCTCCTGAGCAAGTAATTTTTAATTAATCATTTTAATGAACTGCTTTTCCACAGGTTGCTCTAATAATATTCATAGGATTAAATTATTGAAACATTTATTTTTACCACAGGAGGGCACAACGATTATAAGATCCATGAACAGTAAAGCAAATGTTTCTAACTACTAATTGTTATCTAAATCATTTATTCTCTTTCATACCTTTCTTGTTAGATAACTAACTGCTTTTGTTTATTTGCAAAAGTCAATTTATACTGCTAAAATAAAAAATGCTTGATTCACTTGAAACGACAAATCCTTTTCAACTAATTTAATTCAGGCTATCTTCTTGAGATATAAAATCAGCTTTTCATACATCTATATCTGTTACCTTATTTTATCAACTGAACAACATTAACAGGGATTTGAAGGATTTTCTGATTGCTGGGCAAAGTTTATCCATATTTTTTTTCTGGTTCTGGACCAGAGTACAGGAAAATTTTCACTTCTCCCACTGGAAAAGCAGTCGGAGACTTTAGAACGTTACACCACTACAGAGGTTCTAGTCTCTACTGACACAGGGTAACACAAGAAACAACACTAAATCTTTCGCTAAATATCTGTGCACACTTATGTCCAAAGATTTTGATATTTTGTTTTGCTCTTTCTCTTGATTATAATTGTCTTCATCTTATAAAGCTTCTCCTAGGCCTTCAGTTTTATTTGAATCTGCGCATCTTATTGCGGTTTCTTATTCACTGTCAATGCTGTCGCTATACTTGTTCTTTTGTTTATTATTCATACATTGCAGGTGGTAGAAAACTAGTTTAGGAAGTATTCTAAACATGCCAGATATGGCGACCTTATCTAAAAAAAAAATGGGAGATTTTACTTTTACCCCACTTGACCCTATAATGAAAACTGTTATTTTAATTGTCTTTAATATAAAAAAATATCTTGCATTTTTTATAGTTTTCGTTTGTTGTTTAGACCTCTATTTCTTCAGGGAATCCAAGACAACTCTTCTCAAGAATGCTCAATAATTGTATAACCCCAAATCATCATCACATCACACATCTATATTACTAATTTCATTATAACAATTCACCTAAGAGCTACCTTACATAACTTAGGGTATTTATGTAGATTGTGTGGGTAATCCATGCACAGGGTGGCCAACTAAGAATGCGAGGTACTGTATCTGGTAATCTATCCATCGTAGAGACTTGCGGCAAAAAATGAAATGAATAAAACGGTCAAGAGAAAAACCTGGAAATTATTTTCAAGGTTCCGAAATTACCACTAGGGGGCGTAACTGCAATCTTGAATCTAAAAAAGTGAAGTTTCTGTGAATTCCGCTTTATTATCCTGATAAAAAAATTCCATAAATTTGAAGCTGAGGATAATGTAAAACTTTTTTGTTTAATGCTTTTTGCTGTATCTCTAAAAATAAAGTGGTGGGGGGTATTCAAAGTTTTTCTTTAAATAACACCCTGGATCTGCCTAACGGCTAAGCCGATTTTAACAAGCTTGGGTTAGTTCAAAGAAGCTATTGTTGGGCTACAAATGCTGTATTATTTAAAGTTTCGTTAGTTTCACATGTCGCCGCTATAGGACTATTTTCGACATTCCGACAGAAATGGTTAATTTTCTCAAAAAAATTAAATGCATTGATCTGACTAAACAAGCTCGCGAAAACCGCATCTCGATATCTTGTTCCTAACCCAAAATATAGGCAAAAAAATTTATTACTTTCGAAAATTCCTTAATTTTTTTTTACTATATTTATCTCGAAGTTTCTCTTTTATAAAAGTTGTGGCCCTAAACAGCACCAAATTAAAAAGGGAAGGTTCTTAGTGCCCCGTCGCAAATGCTGGAGATGCTGACCATCACGCTCTATGCATTGCTGAAGCCTCTCATGGGTAGACAATTAATAGAAGCAGGTCATGGAAAGAAAACAAATGAAAATATAAATAATTCGTCCTCAAATTGTCAATAGGTGTCAATAGTTTCGCGAGTTTTTCCCCGATTAGTGGCGAGCTTACGAGCCAATGGTAGTTTTCGGCCTGCGTTTCAATGGCAAAAAATTGGTAAAACATCAGAAAATATCAACTACGACTTTTTTTTAATTACTTTTAGAATGCATCCATATCATGTAGTTCTACATCAGGCTTTGAATGAAGAAGATTTTGATCGCAGGTTGGACTATTGCCATTGGATGGTAGGTACGATACGCGAAAATAGAGGATTTTTATTTCAAATTCTCAGCACCAAGGACGTTGGAATTTAAATGTGTGATGTGGCGTACTGGAAGGCAAAATTATTGGGCCATATTTCATCGGGCAATCCCTAAATGGCAATGTCCGTCTTGAATTTTTAGCCAATCAATTACCGTTGTTGTTGGAAGATGTGCCTCTGGAAACGAGGCAAACTTGTTTTTGCAGTTGGATGGTTGCCCAGCACATTTTGCTATTAATGTGCAAGAGTATATCGATACGGTATTTCTACAGCGGTGGATTGGAAGAGGAAGTCTGTTTTCATCGCCTTCGCGATCACCAGACTTAACTTGTCTGGATTTTTATTTATGGGCATTAAACAAAAAGGTTTTACATTATCCTCAACTTCAAATATGTGGAATTTATGTGATTAAGTTAATATAGCGGAATTCACAGAAACATCACTTTTTTAGATTCAAGATATTGCAGTTACGCTCCCTAGTGGTCATTTTATAAACTTGAAAATATTTTCCAGGTTTTTGACCGTTTAGTAATTACATTTTTGCCGCAAGTCTCTACGATGGATAGTTTCCCAGATACAGTACCTCGCATTCTTAGTTGGCCACCCTGTACATGGATTACCCACACAATCTGAAGGTGAAGGAATATAGATGAAGGAGGGCAGTATGAGGAAAAACACAGTGAAAAATCTCATTTCTCGTTTCTTTGGTATTATAGCATACTTTACAAGCATAAAACATACAAAACAATACAACATAAATAAAGTAAGAGCCTATTTACATAACCTCAGTGCGGCGCGGAATTGCAAAAAGGCATTAGAAACTTGGCCACTTGTGGTCGTACTTCGCTTACCTGGAGCAAGCGAGCAGAAGACAGTCTGAACGCGGCATATAGAACTGCCTTCGCCAAGACTGGGTCGTGTATACGCGAAGTTTGCAATAAATGCACTTCTTTGTTCCTGGTACCTTTTCTCACTAAGACTGGTTGGTTTTAACTTATGTGTGTGCAAACTTTGCGTGGATACACTTCTGTGCTACTGGTACTTCTCGCTTTATTCGAGGGCGCCAGGGGCACAAAAGTGGGAGAGTTTGACGGATAATCGGGATGAGGGATAGGAATAGGTCCATCTGTTAAGGCGGCCTTGGCTCCAGGTAGAAAAGTGTGGTTTTCCTATGTATAGGGCAGTGTCTGGGTCCAGCCTACGGATCATAACCCAAGTTAGCCAAGTTCGCGGTCCTCGGGGAGCCACGCATAGAACATGCATGCAGTATTGTCAATATACTCTCTTATGTACTCTATGTGAGTCCATGCATACAGGTCGCTGATCCGGGTACGCGGCTCCGTCGAGAAGGCCGCCCTCAACTACCTGTCCTGAATAACTTAAATTTTCTTGAAGTTATAATCCGCGATCGAACACCAGACTGGCGCCCCATACAGCAGGGAGGTCCTAATGATTGACCTATATAGGGTAACTTTGTTTCCGGGACTGAGGTAGGATCCACCTCGGACAAGGGGCCTTAACTTTTAATAGATACTAAAATTCTTTTCTTGTATGTAGGCAACGTGCCTGCCAAAGTAGAACCCCTTGTCGAGATAGATGCCTAGGTATTTGACATGAGATTTAGGAGGGATAGGGGTGTCATGTATTAAAATTGGTGCCGCTTCTACGGTGGTGCGCTTTTTGTGAAAACGGCTAATTCGATTTTATTAGGATTGAGACGAATTTCAAAAGGAAGATAGGCCTATACGATGACGTAAATTTCGGGTCCTTCGGCTTCGGGAACAGTATCACGAGCGCGACCTTCCAAGAGCTAGGAAAGTGTTGCAAACGAAGTACGGCGGTCCCGGAGCCTTATCTTTTGGCAGGCGACGGAGGACTTCGCGTATCTCTGATGGATTAACGAAAAGCTTATCCATCACTGAGGGCGGTATAGGATATGTTCTTCCCGTGAACAGCGCTGTTTTGCTCTGTGACATGAGCGTGCAATGGTACGGGCTCCGGTATTTCGCCATGAACGTCAGCGAGGAAGGAATTTACCAGAGTGGTTTACTTATTTTGTATTCTTTGGGAGAATATACGTACAGCATACAACTCAATAAACATATTATAAAAAAATCATACTGCTTGCACTTTAAGCTTAATTAAATCTGTAATTTTGGCCTATATTTACTTTCGCGTTTGCTTATAAGCATAGCTATTAGGAAACAGTGGCGTAGCCGAAGTTAGTCCTTGGGGGGGAGGGCATATTCCTTTTTCCCGTAGATGAACATCGCCCTCGCCGACGTGACTGATGCTCACCCGCTGAAAATTTTCGGGATGCCACGCCCAATTTTCGCCCAAAAGTCGTAAAAAAGCCGGTCTGATTTGAGATCAGGTGATTTCAGTTCAATGATCGATCTAGTTACTGTGAAAACGACTGCGCACGCAACACATACCATAAGTTACAGAGGTTAATCCATGTGTTATTTCATCATTATTCTTAATAATCATATTTAATTAAGCTATAAAACTTAAACAAAATGACGTGCATCATTTTCGTCTTGTAAAGGGTTCATAATCATTAACCATGTGGGGGACATATCCCTCATATCCACCGCTCCTCCCCCCCCCCCCCCCGTAGCTACGCCACTGTTTTGGAATAATTCTTGTATTAAAGAAAGAACGGTACTCAATTATCTAGTATAGAGCATGCAAAGCTCCGAAAATAGCTTTTGCAAATATTTTTTCGAACAAATTTTAATATTCTCCTACATAATACTCTTCAGATCGTACGACATGTTGAGTTTAAAAGATGCACGTGAGTAGACTTCGAACTAAAGGCTCTAGGTCCCGCACCACGTCCTATATCAACTTTATAACTTTGCTATCGTGTTTCTGTAATAAGATTTAGTTGCAGGAGGCTCTGTGCTAGCCCGGGCATGCCCTACGTATTTATTTTTGATAATATTGAATAGGGTTACGTGATAAACTTTGAATGGTCAATTTTATTAGTACGTAATTGTACGTGCTTCTTTTTCGATATATCAGGTGTGTTTGAAGTTTTCCATTGTAATAAAGTTTTATTTCAGAAACATGCTCTCAGAATATTTTCTCTTAATTTAATATTTGTTCGTATTGTGTCCTTGTCCGTTTTCGGCGACACCTGCCTCGGTATGCTAATGTTATTGTCTGCCCTGTCAGAATTATCGTTTCCACTACAAAATAACCCTGACAAAAACGTTTTTCGGTCGTGGGATACCTATATCACTCTTAAAATTAAACACATATTCAAGTCCTTTTACACTCACTTAGCAAAAATTGGGGTGAAGTATTTAACATTTCGGGCTTTAAAATAAGAGAAGGAATGCCTCAAGATTCGCTTTCATTTTGTTAGCTAAATTGCCACACTCTTTCGCTGTTTAATAGCAGATAGTAAGGTTAAATTTGATATGAAATAATACTGAAATAATATGAACATTAAAAGAAAGTTCAACAGAAATTAGTTATATGAGAAGAGGCAGTTGAGGAGAGTGTGCAAATCCTGATGCTCAGTGAGAGATAGGGTTCGGAAAAAAAAATTTTAGAACAATGTCCACGTTTATTGATAATGTTCTTATTTGATACAAGGGTTAGATGTCCTGCTATTGAAGTTCTTAGGCTAGGTTATACAATAGTGATCATACCCCAATAAATCTATAAAATTTAAAAACCACTCACTGACAACTAGAAGCTAACATCAGTTTTCCAACAAAATACTGAAGTTATCCAGTATCCAATATTTAATTAAATGTTTCAATCAAAATGAAGAATCACTGAAGTTAATTAAGGAATTAATTTGGTGAAATCAAATGACAAATTAATAAATGAAGCTAATTAGCGTACAATAAATTGAATGAAGGTAAATAACAAAGTAATTAGTGAAGTAAATCACCAACTATTGGCCGAATGAGAGATTAGTTTAGTGATAATAAATAGCAAATTAATCAACGAAGTAAATTGCCAACCATTAATCAAATAAAATAAATAATGAAATGAAATTAATTAGCAAATTAATTAGTGCAGTAAATCACTAACTATTAATCAAATAGTATACAGTTAATTCAATGATATTAATTAACAAATTAATTGGTGAAGTAAGCCACCAACTATTAATCAGACAATGACAGCTTGCCTTAATGACAATTTAAAATAAAGTAAATGATACGTAAGCCAAACCAAAACTCAAAAAGTTCAGGTAGGTGTAGGCAATAAGGTAATTAAAGCGGTATCAAATTAAAATAAGTAAAAAGCCACAAAATAGTGTAGGTAAAACCCGAGCAAACAGCCTATATTAAATATTTGTAGAAAGCGATTATATTCAATTGAGTATCTACGTATTATTAAATAATGATAGCAAAAATCGAAATGCGTATAAGCGAGGCAAAATATCCAGGGATAAGGTAAAGTAGTAACTAATATGCAAAATTGTTAGATGGATTCAAGAATAAGAGAAATATATACACTCTAACCTATAAGTTGTTAAGGCTCGTATAATAGCTATTCAAATAAATATGCTAATGTTAGATATTGATAAAACTTGCACAATGAATACTTAAAGCTAAATAAACCCAGCAAACCGTGATCACGAATCGTTAAGTGGCAACTGAGTAAGTATAACGTATACCAATTACAGAGGCTTTACGTATAATAGAAAAAAACTAATTACTATAATCATAACTTAAAAGCGAAGTTTTGCAAATATAAAAGCTATACTAAGCAAGTGTATCTTTCAAATATTAAAACAATCAAATCTATAAACAGTAGTTACACTTACGATTCAAATTATTCAAAAAGAATGCAGTTAATTTATCAAAAATCATTTTTAAATTAGAATGCTCACAACGATGGAATGAAAATCAAACTAAGTTAGGCTAATCTGTGCCTTGTGGCTCTCAAAGCAGCACGGATGCTTTCACATGCTCAGGTCTCAACAACTATCCAAGGTACACCAACAGTTACCACTGTATACTTCTCGCAAGCTGTTAGTTTTGTAATATAAGGTAAGATACTAGAATCACGAGCTTCACAAGCAAGCTAGCAAACAGCTAGTAAGAATGGCAGAGGCCAAATTAAAACCCTAAATATATAAAACGTCTAAAGCATTAGACACAATTCATTGATTGTACCTGTGGCAAAGCCCCTAGTTAATTATTAATTATTTAATTACTTGAGCTTAATTACTTAAGCGAAAGGAAAGTTCATTGGCACAATTCCCAGTCAGCAAGATAAAGCTTTATTAAACCATTAACCCCTTAATTCAATCTTGCGATAATATCAAAAATATATGATATACCTAATAATATAAGACATTGACAAACCCCAAAATGAGAATATCATTTTAAAAAGAGTAACACCTTTAATACTTAGAATTAAATCGAGTGAATGAATCGAATGTGGTAACACATGCATTTTGAACAATGTAACGAAGCACAGTACAGTACTAATCGTAAAGTTACTATAAATTATGAACATAGTCAGTGGGTTATCTCTAAAAGATATTTATAGTTTAACTAAAGCTTTCAAAACTATGTTTTAGATAGAAGTTTGATTAAAGTGGTCAAATCAGAGAGTAATCTAATGGGAAAAATCTAATTTACAAATTGTTAGATTAGAGATAACATTTAAGTTTCATTAGATATATTAAAACCACTTTGCATAACATAATTTAATGGTATTTAGCCATTATAAAATATTTTAAGAGAGAATATAAGTTTTTTCTTTATTAACATTATATTCATGAATACATTATTTAAATACTGTTAAATATTTACCTCAATTTAAGGTGCTCTAACAAGGGTTTTATAAGAATGTTTAACCTCTATTCCATGTGACTTTCCCAATGACAAATAAAAATCCCTCCGTGAAGGAATTAGGTTTCTTGCTACTAATCCATCAAAAATACAGATAGGTAATAAGATATACATTATCCAGAAAAATTCCAGATACGATCTACCGACCACTTCTACCAAATGACCGTAGAAAAGTGACATGGCCGTGCCCTATTCACCTCGACCAAGTAATGTTCCTTCGCAAAAAAAAAACTTTCAAAGTGTACTACTCATTAATACTAAACCAGCACTAGGTAGCGTGAAATATTGCACTTTTAAATACGTATTTCGAGACCAAACAAGAAAAGAAGCAATAGATGGATCCTAAGGAATCCGGCTAACATTTATGCGAATCATAATCAAGAATAATTAATTCAATTAATTAATTGTAACAATATATTTAATACAATTAGACGAGGAAATAGTACCAACGTTATTTTTTAATAATTTCTTAGATTCTTTGGGCTATGTAAATATCAAATGCGTTGTCCTAAATGAATAACTGGTTTGAAGCAAAACTGAAAAGTGATATCTTTCTTGCTATTTTCGTCGCTAATAATTTTTTCCCATTTTAACGCATATGCTCGCGATATTATATGAAAAATATAGGACAGGGTATTTCCCTTTCCATAAAATGCATAGCAAAATTTACATACTCTAAAACACGGTGAAACTTTTAACCGGATACGAAGTAATTTCATAAAATAACTTCATCCAGACCGGGAGTTCGTGCGTTGCGAAATTTGCACTTAACTTGTGTTTGCAGTGCCTTCACATTTATTTTAATTATGCATGTGAAATATTTTGTAATCGAAGAATAATTTTGCATAAAACATTTTATGGTCTGCACGCGATTATTTCGAGATTTCTCCAGAAAAGCTTATTTCGTACATTTTGGAAATCTTTCGGTTTTGTATTAAACAAGCGTAGAACCTAAATTCGTTTTTAATTGGAAACTATTGCGCTGCACTTTAGTTCGAACCGGGTGAGTTCTGGAGTATTCGTGTTAATGTTTTTATAAATGTTGTACAACGGTCAGTGTCTGGCTAGTTTATCTGGCTAATGAGTTGCAAATTATGTTGTGTTTAAAATTGCTAATGGAACGTTGCATATTAAAAAATGTACCTTCCTTGCGTGTTTTATTTGTGTATAAAAAGTTAGAGTCGATGTCAAAAAGTCTGCTGTTCCGATTGTTTGTAGCAACATCTATTTACATATGGAAATCTGAAAATGTTTTAAAAATATTCAAATAACTGTAATTTATCTAAAAAATTAAAAATATGCCAAATATCTATTCGTCATGTTTTATATTAAAATTTTGACCACTTTGGGATATGTGTTTTCATTATATTCTCGGTACAGTAATACAGTTTGAATTTAACCGGAGGTGTAAAAGTTCCAATTTTATCCACGGGTTAAATTCGAAGTTACTGTCGTTCGATAGCTTATGAAAACAGATAGGAATGTGCTAACCGTTTTCTTTGGTACGGTATAGATTTTAGAGCCTGCAAAAGTGTCAAAATGCCCGACTTTCAACTGTTAATATTTCGTAAACAGCTAAAGGCATGATATTATACATGAAATGTATTTAGATTTCTCTGGAGAGTCCCAGAATGTTTTAATATTATTAAAAGACAGTTCGTCCATGGCGTAAGTTTTTTGTTTTTAGTCCAAATGATTTTTGGTTCAACTTTTGAATTTAGCAGAAAAAAATCAACTAATGGCTATTTTGGCTTCTTTAAAAATATTAAGAAGGTCAAAAATAAGCCTCTGTTCAGTCCTAGTTGAAACACCCTGTACATATTATATAGGAAATAAAAGCTTGTTTATAAAATACGAAAATAAGTTTTCTAATCTAAATACATATTACATATATTAAAACTACACAATGTCTCCTTTCTTGAAAGCATATACAGCGTTTTCTATAGTAATTTGCACTCTTACAACAGTTTTAGGGTTCTACACGAATCGCTAGAAACACTAAAAAAATGGCATATGGGAAGCGTAAGAGAAATGCCAAACTGTTTTTTATTTAAGTAAAACCATCCTCTATATGGCTCATTTATCGAAAAATCTGTTCGTTACTGATTCCAATATACCAGGTTTAATACCTCTATCTTTAAAACTAATTGAGAAACATGAGAAAAACCGTCCACATAACCTTAATGCCCATGGATCTGATGAAACAGTGGTTATTTTTCTAAGCTAGTTAAAGTGACTATCCAATTATTATACCATATATAGGGTGCTCTATTTAAAAAGCCAAGTTTTTCTGTCGGTTTGAGTAGACCCTAAAACTTTTGTATTTAATGTTTCTCCTACAGGAAAGTGTAGGGCGTAAAACACCAAAGAAAACCTTTACCTATTAACATTAAAAAAAATATTATGTATGTTAAGCCTTTTTAAAGAACATTTCAATGTTTGTTTGCCTTAAATGGCTTGGTTTTTAAAACTTCAGATTGACATTTAAGTACAGGTTGGGAAATATATGCAATGTGTCTTAACTGCACCTTGGTGTTAAATGAACACGAAAGATTGAACCGTTCGAAATAGAACCCCTTTTATCCTGGTCCCAGGGTGTAAATTCTACCTAAGGAAGCTAAAAAAACTTAAAATGCTTGACGTTTCGGAGAACAAATTTGCCACTAGTGTCTAAAATGAGAAAGTTATAAGATAATTTGTTTTTTGTTCCCTGTGGTACTGCTTTATACTGCTGAAGTATTTTCGTCGCCAACAAACAATTTCATCGCTGTCAAGTAAAAATGCTTTTCGGTTATGCTTTTCCCAGGCAAAATCCATATCTTTAAAGTTGGCCCTAAGAATTTTCTAGTTATGAAAGGAATACTGTCATCTTGGCCATGCTCCAATAAAATTTGTATCTAGGGTAGGTTTTTCTTTTTAACATAAACAGAGTGAACTTTTCTTCGAATTACACATTTGATGTCTTCATCAAGGACTTTTGTTGGTCTTCCTGGAATGTTCTTGGAAATTCCACTGGACCTGCATCTTTTCTCTCCCGCAATAATTTGAGAACGGTGAATTTTCTAATTCATTTGGGGACATCGTTCAATAATTTTTTGTACAGTGAAACTATGGTAATCGTGTTTTATGCAATTGTGTACATTGGAAATAATAACCTTTATTAAGAAGTATTTATAATCTGTGTTTTTATTACCTGCTTCAATAGCTATATTGAAATACAATTTGGACTGGAAGAGTACTGTACAGTGAACATCGTACGACAAAAAGAACTGCGGGGATTTAAAAGGATCATAAATGTATAACCTCATTAGCCATGCAAAATTACTACAGGGGAAAAAAGTTTACCTGCGCCTATGGACGACCACGAAATTCAGCCACACTGGACGGAATTCCCCATTTTATTAATCTATACATTTCTGAAACAGACTTTAAATTTGCATTTTTTTATTAGTTGTAGGCAAGAGTTGTGCTAGAGGCATTTCGTCTTTTCGTAAAAACTTTGGATAATCTGGGAAATTCCAGGAACATTTTTTTTATTGTTGGTGGAGCACCCTTTTTCCAAGTTTAGTGGTTGATATCCATATAAGGGCACATGTCAATTTTAGGCTTTTTTCAAATGCTTTAATATCACAATCACTGTAACAAAATGTCAAAATTTAGTTAGTTAAAATATCGGTCTATTATTTTAAATTCCAAATTATTTCTGGATTATTTCTGGAGGGTGTGTAATGATGGTCAAGAATACTGCCAAAAACTTTTAAAAAGTCAAAGATGTTAATATTACATACTATGGCTGTGGGTAAAAATGTAATTATTGTATTTCGCTTTCAGATTTCTAGATATCTTTTTTGCGAGATAGGTGAAGACAGCATTTCGATTTAATTGTAAATAAAAATAATAAGGAAAATATACACCAGATTATGAAACTCTCGGTATCCTGTATTTAAATAAAACCACTACAGATCTTGGCACTAAGCTTTCCGAATTTGCAGACCAAAAGAGCATGGCTGGTCAATATACCATTATGTTCTCTCGTACTAAGGTGGTACTTATTAATATATTTTTTTTACCTCTACAGTGAGCTCATAAATGAATTTAGCAACGCCCTAAGTCAAAATGCTCTAGGTGCCCCTTCTTCACTTAATTGGATATACAGATATATAAACAGTATTAATAAGATATTAATGCATAATTAGATAACTAATACTAATAGTAGGACTTCCGGAATAGAAGCAGATTTATGAATAAAAAAGGTATGTGCTTAGACGCGCACGACAGAAGTGAAAACTTCAGAAGAGTGATATTAAAAACTAAATTAATAACAGTTCACAAGCGGTAGAAGTGAAACCTTTATAAAACTAAACTAAGCGGTCACCCATCCAAGTACTAGTCACGCCCGACGTTGCGTAACTTCAGTGATCGGACAGCTGCTTTTTACTTTGTACGCTTGGCAAACATGTAACAACTGTATACTGTGTTCTATCTCTTTCTCTCGCAGGATACATCCTATATATCTCTATATTTTTATTGGTGTGACTCTTCCCGTTTCATTGAATCTCAAATCACTCCCGTTCTCGGCCGGTTAACGGCGCTAAAGAAGTTTTCAGGTCAAAAACGAAAAACACACTATGCGAATATACTTAAGTCATTACAACTAAACTTTTATACATATATAAAATATAAAGAAAGTAAGTTGCACATGTAATATTTGTAGAATTCTCTTCTTGCTTTAGGGATAATAAAACAAGATAATACTCTTTCCTCTAGTGAATCCAGCAGTTGACTGTAGATATAAGAGTGAGCAGTTACTTGTTTTTTAGTTCATGATGCTGTTTCTCAAACTGAAACTCAAACTGTCTCCATTAGCATTGGGCGTAGGTATTGGCACTCTGAATGTTTGTAGCAAAATCTATTTACTCTTTGAATTTCACAAAACATGTTGTTTTGCGTTGCAATGATATCTTTATATTAGTAAGGATTTTTACGCTGTTTTATGCATCCGATCGATATATATCTTGTTATATCCATCACTTCGAATGATAAAAAATCTATGTGTGTCTAACGAATAAAATTAAAATTTAAAACACTTTAGCGCGCCAACTTGGCACAGATTCCAGTGAGATTTTAAGAATTTTGGCGGGAGTCATTTTAAAAGTTTTCTTTAAAAAAAATGAGTATGCTTGTGGGCCAGATACTAGAAGGGAAACTTCATCCACATAAAACAAAATTGGATTCGAACATTATCCGAATACTCGTATTCGGGTAATTTTGCGCAACGAATAATTCCCAAATCCGAAATTCTACTCTTATACGGCTATTGAGCGTTACCAAATAAGCAGAACTAGTTTTGCGCGATTTGAATTATACGAAACCAGTTTTGTATATTTATGACTAACCCTACTTCTTATTCATTCGGGTTCGGACGTTTATAAATAAAACAAGCACAACTAGTATTGGTCGTTCAGAAATCTGCAAAATTAGTTTTGCGCAATTCAAAACGTACAAAACTAGTTCTGACTATTATGTAATGCTCAATAGCCGCATAAAAGTATAATTTCCAGTTTGGGAAATATTTGTTGCCCAAAATTAGTTTTGCGCATTTTTTTCGGGTATTACCCGAATTCGAGTATTGAACGTAACAGATAACGCTATATCTCTCTCTCTCAACTTTCGTTTGCGCATAACTCTAGCTCCTTCTGTCTTTGCCAACGCTATATCTCCATCTACTTCTGTTCGCCTCGGCGCCAGCCGTCTCAGACATTTCGTAACACATTCACCAGCTTACTCATCAGGTCTAGACGCGTAGAGAAGTTTCTCTTTAAAAATCCTAATAACTACAATAACTCTCTTGCTGTCACAAAGTTCAATCCTCAGATTCATAGGGCCATTGGCTAATGTAAAAATGATATAATTAATTTTTGAAACCTACTAAGTAGTCTATTTACTTCTATCTATTAAATAGAAAAATGTTCATATCTGTGATACATTTTTAAGAATATTTTACTTATTAATATAAGGGACGCTGCATTTTCTGAAACGTACGGACCTGTTGAATGACGGCTTCATACGCGATCACAAAACCGCATTTGACAAACAGGCTCTAAAACAATATATTTTGGAACCGTGGAGGGATTTCGGTGCCAATTCCTTAAATGTGAAAAATTTTCCAGGGTATTATTCGGACAAATTTAGTATCTTGGAAGCAGAAGTGAACTGCTATGCCAAATGTGGAAAGCCACTTTTAAAATGGGTCACAAATTTAAAATGTTCCAGACGTTGTATGCGTGCGCGTCGCAACGTAATCATTTTTGGAGAGTGTTTATGGGATTCTATTTTATCTGAAAATTTAATTAAACTGTACACTGTACGGGGTTGGGTTGTGATGGAAATAAAAGGAAACCCCAACTCTGATTTCATTCAAACTTTCAAAAAAATGCTGCTTCGATCTATATTACAAAAACACGTTTCTTGAGACCAGTAAATTATCAGCAGCATAATTTCTTTAAAGACCTAAATTTAATAATTCGTTTTCAATCACGATGAGGTTTTGGGGTTCAATGACATGCTATAGATCCCAGGATATCTTGAAGCTTATGAAATTCTAACGCGCTTGGCGCATTGGTCCTTCTATGCTTCATAATTAAACATTATGGTATAGAAATTACATACTCTTATCGGACCAATTTTATCAAATTTTAAATTCGAATTAAGTAAAGGGTCTATAAAAGCTAAATCTCGACAGATAAACATAAGGCCCGTATGCGACGTGACATAAAGGCGTAAAAGCTATTGTTCGTGTAGCACGATCAGGCGTATGTTTTAGAAACAACGTGCTCTCTGGCCTGAAGGGAAGCATTAAGCTTTACTCTCAATTCAAATGGCTTAACGTTAGTACACGATATTATCTAAACTTTACAGTCGAAGTAGCTTTATATTTTTCGAAACGCCCATTGCCAAGTCCCGAGTGGGTATTTCGTTTAACAACTAATATGGAGGCGGTCCACTATAAAGTGGCTATTTTGAAAGTGCTTGAAATAAAGAAAATACATGTTCTAGAAATTATCCTTTTAAACACTACTCCGATGGTTTATTAATAGGTATCTCAATTTTCATAAAAAACGTATTCTCGGAAGAAACACAGTCAAATATAAAATTCCTCGACTTAATGCTCTCAGAGTCCGGTACCAGATTATCAACTAAAATTACACTATTTGTTAATTGCTTAACAGGCGGTCCATATGCCAGCGGATATGTGTGATTTGTGCACATATTGCCTGACGAAACCAAGAAGCAGAAACACGTGTCGCCGGGTTACCTCCATCTGTTTCTTCCTGCTTCTCTTCTGAGGA
>MU181933.1:164528-208249 GCA_016904865.1 Pissodes strobi | reverse complement strand
ATTATACAAATATATAAAAAATAATAACATTTACATGAGAAATACTAAAAGAAAGTACAATGTCAAACAACAACACATTGTGAGTCATGAGTCCTTCTATAAGAAATTGAGAAACTCTTCTATGCTATAAAATGTGTGTGACAATAATAGTTTCTTAAGTTTATTCTTAAAGCGAATTAGACTGGATATGGATTTTATATTATCAGGTAGATGGTTATAAATTCTGCAGCCTGCATAGTTGGGAGATTTTTCATATGAAGATAGATTATGTTTATTTAAAGAGAAACTGTTTTTGTTGCGTGTGTTATAATAATGGAAATTTGAATTAGTTGGAAATTTATTTTTATTTGCATGAATATAGGTTAATATTTTAAATAGATAAATTGAAGGAACAGTCAGGATTTTATGTTTTTAAAAATAATCCCTACAAGAGGTTCTGTAGCATAAACTAAACATGTTTCTAATAATCCTTTTCTGAATTATAAATACTCTATTAGCTTCCAAAGCCCGGCCCCACACAACTATATTATACGCAATTGCGGAATATACGAATGCATAATAGACACTGAATAAGGTATCAAGATTGACACTACACTTCAGGCTGTTTATAACATAAGCACCCTTATTAATTCTCTTACACACGCCATCAATATGTTTCTGCCAGTTTAAATGACAGTCGACAGTTAAACCCAAAAAGTTAAAGGATTCCGATAACTTTAAATTATGGTTATTAAATACAACATTAATGTTGCAGGCATCTCTTCTAACTGTTTTTAAATTCATTGCAACTGTCTTTCCGTGATTTATCATTAAGTTGTTAGTGGAACACCACGCAGAGAATTGCCCGAGAACCCTTTCCACCTTAGCCTGTAAGCCAGCTTCAGTATCATCGGACACAACAATATTAGTGTCGTCAGCATATAAAAAGACCTGACCCTCACTTATGTGGTCCGGTAGGTCATTAATAAAAATTAAAAAAAGTAAGGGTCCCAATATGCTTCCTTGTGGAGTTCCTATATCTTGTGAGAAACTCTCAGATACCGAGTCACCATTCTTTATAGAAAAACGTCGGTCCGACAGAAATGAAAAAATAAAAGAGGCAATATTACCACGTAGACCCATGTGTTCCATTTTAGTCCCCACAATACGCTTATCTATTGTATCAAACGCGCGTGTTAAGTCAAATGACAGGGTCATTACCAATTTTCCTCCGTCGAGTTTGTCTGACACATACTGGATAAGTTCTGCACAGCCCGGTAGAACAGAAAAATCAAGTGTTGCCGAGCATGTTTTTGATAATAATCATAGAATAACAATTAAGAATTTAAAATTAATTCATAATATAACTCATAGGAGATTATTGGACGCATATGCATATGCGCAAATTTAAAATTAATTCATAGTATATCTGGTAAGAGATTATTAGATGCGTACGAAAGTATGGAAATTATTAAATGTAAGAATAGTTTAAATAGAGATAGAGGGCCTATTCCGTATAGTCCATTGTATTGGTTGATTGAGCGTGACTAGTGGGATTCCAGGATTGGTTCTTTTTAGTTCCGCTTGATTAAGCAAACAGTAGTATAAAAGAAAGTTAGGTAGATTTTCATTTTAGTTTTAATCATCTCCTGATGATGCTAATATGGTTAGCGAAAAGCGCGTCCAGTGCAAAAATTCTGTTTCGGTATTGTGGATAAAACTGTTTCAGAAAAAATACAGTGCAATTGAAAAATAATTACATGCTATCGTATGGCCATATAAATACTTTAGACAGTCTCTATTCGAACCAAAATATACTATTTTTAAACTGATCACATAAAAGAGCCTAATTCGAAACTAGACCTAGCCTTGGAGATTACGATTAGACTATGGTATAATATATAAAAAGGGTAAATCAAATACAAAGGCAGACACTTTGTCGCGTGTGCAAAGCAATGCTTTAGAAAATGAATCTTTAATTGCTAATACAGGTGATATTAATACAATAATTACATTAGACGAATTAAGTGAAATGTCAGAAAACGTTTTAGAACCTAATCTTCAAATGACTAATTCTAATTAGAATTAGAGGAGACTGTTGTACCTTGGAACGCTTTTGACAAAGCTTAATCCTCTATTATAAAATATATGTTTTTTCGATCTAGAAAAGCTGAATCTATCTCAAATTCATTGCTTTATGGTAACCACTAATAAAATGAAGAAAAAGATAGTGGATATATACGAAGCATCTTAATCATAATCAGTTATGTCATGTTGCAATGTATAAGATGGTGCTGTACCTTGGAACTTACCTCTTGTACCTTGAAACATAAAGGCATATTCCGGAATTAATCAATAAAATGCTTCAAATAAAACGAGATTTGTATTACATAATAACCAAGTATTTTACTGCGATAAAAAATGCGCATTACATAGATATCTTAAAAAAGAAACATTATAGTACACAACTAATTTCAGAAACAAGTATTTGTGATGGCAAAATTACTTGTTTCTATTTCTTCTTAAAACAAAAATCGCACTCATAAGTTTTCCATTTTCCGCTTTCAGCGCAGATATGAACCCAGCGTCCACATTTACCAACGACTCCATTTTTCCACATGCTTATATTCCACAATGGAAGTACCACAAAACATATACACGCTGTTCTCGTTGGTGGAATCCAAGGAAGTACTGTCGCTTTCAGAAGAAGATTCAGATATCCTTGATATTACCTTTTTTGTTTTCCAGACTTGGTAACTTTTTTAGTATTCTTAGCGTTCTGATTATAAGAAGGTGTTTTGGCTTTACATTTTTCTTCCCTTTCAGCACTCTGTTTTCTTCCTTGTCACGAGTGTCTGCTGCTATCATTGTCCTCCCGGATTTTCTTCCTCTTTTCGTATCTTTTCTCTATGGAGCACACATTAAAACGTTCCTTTCCCTTATTAGAAGTACCTGCTATAGGTTCTTTAGCGACAGCATTATTTTTCTGTACTTTCAGGAGACTCAGCTGTAATATGGACAACCTTAATCTCCACGTCGCAGTCTGTTACATATGAACCAAAAAAATCCTCAGCAGTGAAAATATCTGGATCAAAGGGGTACATTCTCAAAGCTATGTATTCACTCAATATATTTCTCGTGGTAAAAGTTCTACGGAAAACAGATCCTAAATCATTTGAAACTGAGAAAATATCAAATCTTTTTCCAGAATTATTCAAAAGTCATGGTTCTAGACCTTGGCTATAAAATATTTTGACCATAGACACTTAAATCAAGTGGGTGGACTTTATGTGAGATGTGAGGTGGGAACGTAATCATGATAATACCTGCATTGGAAGCTTTCTCTATGCTTCGATAAACAGATGTGATTCATGGATATCCGTGAAAGATCACACGCTCTTCCTTTCGGACACTTGGTGTAATCTGCTAGGGGTTGCAGCACCGATGGTTCCAGGAGGAGCTCCGAATAGCGTTTTATCTTTGAAAAATAGCCATGGGAATAAAACATAGATGGAATGTAGTTCCCGGTGGCATTAAAAACTCCCTCCATGGTCACTATTGAGCCCCGTTCTGCACAAGTAGCACTATCCAGCTGCTCACTTGCCTTGGGTCATACGATGTTTTACTGTGACTGAACATTGCTTAAACCTGATTCATCCACATTCCGTATTTCATTTGGCAAGATTGTCCAAATCTACGTTGCACTTCTCTTATATTGTCAAAAAACCTATTTATATTTACTCGGTTAAACCTTGTCGATCAACTTAAGCTAGTTGCTTCCAATTAACAATTTTTCACAGGGCATTTTGTCTATATCCCATGACAATGAATATTTTTTTCTTGTTAGCTACAGAAAAGTTGTATCCTAAATCTCGGACGCCCTTATTTGGTAACCCATATTGCATTTTTGGAGCTTTTGTGAAGAATACTGTTACTCTTTCACTAAACACTTGTTTAACAGCATAATTTACGAAATAACTGTAACTTTCCACCCCTTTGTTTTTAATTTTCTTAAAAGCATAACAAGGCTAACATTAAAAACTGTAATAGCTTCTCTATAAGATATTTTTATTGTGGAGTCATTAGAATGTACTGCTTATAAAGCTTTTTGTAGTGCAATTGGATCTACTGGGTCCCTTTTTTGCCACCCTTGCTGCGGGGCATGCTTCATAAGCTGAAAGTAAATAAAATTAATAGTACAAGCATAGCATCTTGTACCTTGAAACACGTTCCATGGTCAGTGATGTAAAATTACCGTAATTTATAATTTTGGTTATTTACGCTGGTAATTTACGAGTGTTAATTACCAAAATTAATTACCGTGGTAATAAATTTGTGTCGTAAATTACTGTGGTCAATAACCGTAATATATTTTTGGTAAATAACAATAATTTACCGTAATTTAACGTAAACTGCAAGTAAACTAATAGCGATTTCCATTCGCAAATAAATGTAAATTGTGTATATTACTGTCTTTTGGAAACGCCCAACTAGTTTACAAATAAAAATTGCTATTTTTCCAAAGAAGCATGTACATGTATAAATAAATAACTTGTCATAATCATGTATAATTACCACTTGGGAATGAAATTACGGTGTGTGTAAGTATCGGTGTAGGACAAAGAGTTGTTTTGTTTGTTTGTGAATAAAACATTGTCTTTTCCTTAAATATTATTTAATTTTAAAACGAAAGCAACACAGAACAAAATGAATGGCAATGAATGACAGTCGGCAGTAAATCCCCGGTTCTACTAATAACCGGCAGCCGGCAGTAAATCCCCGAACATATATTGTTCATATTGCTGACAAACATGGTACAGGGTGATCCCCTATAATGTCGCCTCCTTTTAACTTTTTTATTTTTAGTGCCCCAAAAAAATTAAAAGTATGGTTATGTAGATACTTAAAAATACTTTTTTTCTGCGTATAAAAAATATTGGAAAAATGATCAGTATACAGGGAAAAACAAAAAGTTAATTTTTTTCAATGGATCATTATTTTTCCATTCCTCGTAAAATTCTAAGCATAATTTATGTATGATGTTAGACCTAAGACTACTTACTTAAAAAGACAAAGCCTGTCATTCATAATTTTCTAAAAAACTGCATCGTATACCACAGACTGTGACGTGCGTATTTATCAATGAAACTGTGGTACAGCAAGTGGCTAGCGGGTAAACAAACATAGACGTAGCATTTTAATTTTTCGTAATTATTTTCTTTCACCAAAATTCAAATCTAAATTGATTACGTAAATCTAAAAATGGGAATTTGTGGGTCGTTTATAGAGTTCGATTCTCAAATTAAATCTGGATATTGAAATATTGGGAAATTTGAGACCGAAAATTTTCAAGTTTAGAAACGAATTTTAATTTGATTGTCTTGAGTAGGTACGAATGCTATTTAAATGTATTGAAAAGTCTTTATTAATATTTTTGAGGGATATTAAATTATAAAAGATTAAAAGTCTATAAAGTTCCATCACCATACCTCCAATTTTTTTTGTTCAGACTGGTTGGGTATCAACACTGGTATGAAAAAAGGTATCGACAATTTCGAACACCAAAACTCTGGCACGCGCAGCCACAGAATTGACGTATGGAAACCAGTTCAAATGACTAAAATAAATTGGAACTAACTGAAAGTAACCGAAAGTTGAATGACTAACCAAAAGTAACAAAAAACCCAAAACGGGCTAAAACGTATAGGAACAAATTAAATATATGGAAGTAAGTTAAAACTAACCCACATAAACTGAATTTTGCCGACTAACCAAAAACATTAAAATTGGTCATAATTAAGGTATCGGAACCGGTTCAAATGATTAAAATAAGTTGGAACTAACTCAAAGTAACCGAAAGTTTAACAACTAACTAACTAAAAGAAGCAAAACGGGCTAAAATCTATCAGAACACATTAAAAATGTTAAAGCAAATTAAAACTAACCCAAATTAACCGAATTTTGCCGATTAGCCAAAAGTAACCAAAAACGTTAAAATTGCTTATAGCGTACCGGCACCGGATCAAATGGCTAAAATATATTAAAACCAACTGATATTTATCGAATGTTGATTGCATGACTAACCCAAAACTAACCAAAAGCACCAAAAAGAGCTAAAACGCATCGAATCAGATTAAAAATATTAAAGTAAGTTGAAACTAACCCAAAATAACCGAATATTGGCGACTAGCTAAAATGAAACAAAGACATTCAAATTGGTTATAATAACGTACCGAATCGGTTCTAAAATAAATTGGAACTAACTGAGACTAACCGAAAGTTGATTGAACGACTAACCAACACTAACTAAAAGCGCCAAAAAGGGCTAAAACGTATCAAAACAGATTAAAAATATTAAACTAAGTTGAGACTAACCCAAATTAACCGAATTTTGGCGACTAACTAAAATTAACGAAAAACTTTAAACTCGCATTTAAATTGGTTATAATAACGTGTCGGAACCAGTCGAAATTACTAAACTAAATTGGAACTAACTAAAAGTAATCGAAAGTTGATTGAATGACTAACCAAAACTCACCAAAAGTGAATAAATGCACCAAACTGGCTAAAAGATATCAGAACAGATTAAAAATGTTAAAGTAAGTTGAAACTAACCCAAATTAACCCAATTTTGGCGACTAACCAAAAACATTATAATTGCATGTAAAGTACCGGAACCGGTTTAAATGACTAACCAAAAGCACCAAAATAGGCTAAAACGTACCGGAATAGGTTACAAAAATTAAAGTAAGTTAGAACCAACCAAAACGAACCGAATTTTGGGGACTAACCAAAAATCTTAAATTTGATTATAACGTATTGGAGTCGGTTCAAATGGCTAAAATAAATTTGAACTAACTGAAACTAATCGAAAGTTGTTTGAACGATTAACCGAAAATGTCTAAAAATAACCAAATGCACCAAAACGGTCTAAAACGAATCGGAACAGGTTAAAATTATTACAGTAATATTATAGCTAATTATATATTAATATATTTTCCTATCTACAAGTGGAGGGTAATTGTTAGGCCTTCATATCTGCACCTTTCTTTAATTATTTATTTTTTAATTATGATAATCTTTAATATTAATCTTAAAAATGCATTTCTTTAATTAAAAATATTATAAACCCTCGTAAATATACAAAATTTTTACTTTTTTAAACTCTGCTTTTAAAAACTATTTGAATTATAACACAAATCACATTTTTGCTTTTTTTATTTATCATTTTCAATGTTCCCCCGGTTGCATCTTTGCGAAGGACTGTGCATTTTTATTAATTAAAAATTAAAGATATTGCAATACACCATAATACTAAATCAAACCGTTCATTTAGGATAGTATCTAGTAACATACTTTTATCGTAATAGATGTAAAATGTTTTTAGCATTCTAATGGCGTTAAAAATATTCCAATAATTAAATGGAGTAGGACTACTGATTTCGCTATTGAAAAATCAAAATAATAATCACAGCAATAAAAAAAACTCAAAAGAACAAAACAGAGCAAAGATAGAGATTAAGAAAATACTAGGCAAAATTATTTTGAAACATTTTTGACAAGTTTTTAAGTCCTGAAATTTCATTTTAAGTATACAGCGCTTATTTAAACAATCTAGTTGAATAACTAATAAGTATACAAAAGTGTATTAATTTCTAAATAAGACAGCTTTTGTAAGTAAACTTCTAAGCCTTGGTTTCTGAGAAGATACAAGCTTTTTAACTTTCATAATTTATCCTGATTTTAAAATAATTTGACATTAATTTTATTAATTCGGTTCCATGGCAATTTAACGGGACATCTTCATATATATTGGTCCTTAAATCAGTCCAGTAAAAGTAGATGACAAAGTTTTTAAAGTATTTGTAAGCAAATATACCATTCAGTTTTCAGAAGTGTGTTTATAATTCGCGCACAAGCGAATGAATTGGACTCGCCAGGCGGTAGGACTCGTCAGGCGGTAGGACTCGTGTAGACGAAAATATCAATTATGCTAGATTAGTTTCATTTTTGATCAGCAGATATAATAAACTTGTAAAGTGTTATTAGAAGCTAATTGTCGTCTACTTGTACTTGAACTAGAAACACATGCATTATTTTATTGCTTTGTATGGTCCTCGAGGGACGACAATGAAATGACATTTAATACTCACCGATGACACAAAAGTTTTGGAAAATTCCGACTTGTTTTCTTGCAAACTCTACAATAATGAACCATAATAAAGTATTAAACACTGATTTGCCTCAAAAAGTGTTAGAAAGCACTAAAGAATACCACACGATAGTAATGTATTTAAAACATGCCGTTTTACTACGACTAATACGCTATGTTTGTTATTCGGCCGGAATCGGCCGAAAGTAGACGAGACGTAGTCGAAGTAGAGGAGACAGCCACGCGGCATTGCCACTTTTATTTATAGAAATTCTTCGCGTGCGTGATATTTAAAATTCTAAAGTAGGTAATTACGTATGTTTATTTTGTTAACTAACGTAGATTTAAATTAGGTATTTATAGAATAACAAATGTAACATGGTTCAATAAATTTAAAATAGTAAGGGCTATTTACCAACAAAATATACCTACTTGAAAGTCAAATTCACTGATTAATAAGGAAATCTGGCAAACATGCTCGTGTACCACAGTGTGTGTTAGAATGCGATTTAATTTGTGGTACATACAAAAAGTAAATAAATGTATCTTTATTATTTTATTTTATCTAATTGTTAGACCTCTAGAGTCAGTAGTTTCACAGCTATAAACGGTTGAAAATAGATACTTTGGCTACTTTTCACTTTGGTAGCAAGAAGGCCATTAAAAATGGAGTAAAATGAATTTCACATTCTTATCTTAACTTTCCAAGAGCTATCTGATGGTGCTAACTGATGGTACCTACCGACGTACCAGATTTGGTACCCATGGTACCGCCTGCCAGTTCCTTTCAGTTCCTGAAAAGGAAGATGGGAATGTGAAATTAATTTTACTCCATCTCTAATGATCTTCTAGCTACCAACGTGAAAATTAGCCAAAGTACCGATTTTCAACTGTTTATAGCTGTGAAACTACTAACTCTAGAGGTATAATATCATACATAAAATATGCTTAGAATTTTACGAGGAATCGAAAAATAAATTCATATATAGGGTGATCCATTGAAAAAAAAAATAAACTTTTTGTTTTTCCCTGTAGACTGATCATTTTTCCAATATTTTTTACACGCAGAAAAAAAGTATTTTTCAGTACCTACATAACTATACTTTTAATTTTTTCGGGACACTTAAAATAAAAAAGCTAAAGGGGGCGACATTATAGTGGATCACCCTGTACATTACAACAAACTACAGTAAATAACGGTAAATTATGGTAAATAACGTTAATTATTTAGCACGAGAACCAGTAACTTTCTATGTAAATTTTCAGTAAATTACGGTAATCAATTTCTGGTAATTTACGGTAAATTACAGTAAATTATCACGGTAATTTATCGGTAATTTACCAGTTCACATCACTGTCCATGATACAAGGAGTTCACTCCAGAAAGAAAAATGGCCACTTAATCAACAAGCTGTATTCTAAAATAAAAATGACACGACAATGTTACTTACCACTAACTAGTGCACGTCCCTGAAAATATGTCGAAATGGTAAAATCACATTGTCTGTGATTGTTGACGCACAATTTGTCTTCAAAATATTTCCTTTTATGCACTAAAACTTTATTTACATTACAATATAATAATAAACTAAACTTATCTCAACGGACAGACAAATATCTCATAGTCACCTAACGAGATGGCAGCAGCGAAAAACAATTTCAAACGTTCTATGGTACACTATGCTCTAGGTACAGCAGTCTCCCCTACTAGAAGATATACACTTAAAACATCCAATATTGATATCTAATACGCAGCATTCAATTAATAAAGATAATTTAAAACCAGGAATTAAAATATTAGATGAAACGATAAATAACAAAGTAAATCAATCAATCTTAGTTTTCTCATGGCCTCATGCAAAAGTAAGCATTTCCATGAAACGTATCAGCATCATAAGATAGCTACAATAAAAATCCCCAAATGTTCAAAACTTGTAAATACTATAGAAGATACTGATGAACAAATCATGTTAATCACCACGAAGGTAAACCTAATCTTAGAGGTATATTGGAAATAATAGAATAACTTGAACGAAACTATTATCGGGTGGGACTGAAAGAATCAGTTACAAATCAATCAATCCGAATTTGCAATAGAACAAAATATGCTAGGAAAAAGCCCTATTCACCTTTAATTTTAACGGGCAAACAAACCATTTTCATTCGTCCGTATCGTTATATTTACTTTTGAGAGTAAACACTATTTAACATTAGTTGACGCTTTTACAAAATTATCCCAAGCATACCAAATAGATGGAAAAACTGCTATACATGTTAGCAAAGCACTTATTAAATATTTTACAACCTATGGGAGATCCAATCAATTTATTTTAGATAATGGATGTGAATTTAATAACGGAACAGTAAAAGCAATATTAAAATTACATAAAAATATACATTTTACCACACCTTATCATCATGATTCAGACGGTTTTGTTGAACGATTTCATTCGAATATTATTGAACATTTATGAATTTTATTGGCAACACATCCAAATGTAAAAGAAATATAATAGATTATGCAATAATCGCATGTAATAGTAGAAGGGGAGCTAGGGCGAAGGCATTATTGGTCATCTGCTAGCCCAAACGTCAACCTCACCTGCTCGACTGAGGACTTTGATCATCTGGTGTACCGTGCTAGACAACCGAGTCCCGGCGGTATAACCGTTCCAACGATATATGGGGAAATACATAGCTCATACTACTCGCCAACACGCTCAGCAAGCGCGGCGTTTTAAAATTGCTACAACCTCCTAAAGTAACCACGGAAATGTCGAATTTCAAACATTTACTCCAGGTTAGTCGAGTTGAAAACTTAGAATCTCACACTTATATTTCAGTCAGCCTCGTGGATTCTGGGGGAGGTAAAAATTCGATAAGTACTTGGAAAAGGCTTACAGTGCCATAATACTACGACACGAAGATCACCTCGAGGAACTAGAAAGAGAAGTTGAATCCATTAATTGGAACATTGTAGGGCTATGCGAAATACGTCGAAAAGGCGAAACATATACTCAATTAGGATCTGGACGTACGTTGTATCAAAATAACTCAGATGCTAACTATACAAATGGCGGTGTAGCATTTCTCATCAATAAGAAACTCAAACGTATTATGCAGCAATACAACGTATACGTATTACTTAAGATATTTGCAAGCTACACACTAAAGATAATTCCGGCATATGCACCTACAAGTAGCTCGGAAGATGGAGAAGCAGAGAAATTTTTTGAGGATATATCAACAGCGATCAAAGAGGAGAAAGCCCATTACAAACTAGTAATTGGAGACTAGGATGCCAAAATAGGTAAAAGAATGGAAGACACTGAACATATTGGCAAGTTCCAGAAATTAAAGAGGAAATATGCTAATAAATTTTCTAAAATGCGAACAACTTGATTGCATGAACACATTCTTAAAAAAAACATCACAAAGGAAGTCGACTTGGAGAAGCCCAAATGGTTCTATAAAAAACGAAATTGACTATATTTTAACAAACAATAGTCATATATGCAGGGACGTCACAGTTCTCAATCGTTTTGATACAGGACCATAAACTTGTCAGAGGCAGAATAATTATTAATAACTATAAATAACTGGTAAAGAAAGCAGGAGCTCCAACAAAGGATGAAATACTAGCCAAACAAGAACAATATCAAAAAGAACTAAACAAAGATTAACACCTATAGACTCCTTGGAATCTATGGAACTAAACAATATCGCACAAAAAATCAAGAGGGATATCATCACGGCTTCAAAAATATATGTTCATCCTCATTAAGAATAAACACAAAAATTAGTTATAGTATGGCCGAACTAATGAAGGAAAGATGAAAACTTGATAACACCACCCTCACAATATAAAGCACTAAAAAAACCATCCGAAAAGATATAAGAGCTTTTAAGACCAACCCAATAAAAGAGTGTAAAGAAGACAATGCAACCATGAAGGTTTAAAATGCAAGCTAACATTAGAAAGGGCAAAAATTGTTAAAATGAAGAACAACCAAGGGATTGCTGTCTCTGATAAAGAAGATATAGTGAACATTGTCGAAAACTTTTATAGGACACTATATACGTCAAACTCTACCTACAAAGAACACGCACTTACTAAGAATGTATTAAATGTAGGATCAGAGGATGTACCAGAAATATCAATAGCCGAATTTCAGCAGCCCTTAAACTAATGAAAAATCGAAAAAGCCCAGCAAAAGACCGAATAGCCTCAGAAATGCTCAAATTGGGGGGTAAAATTGTTGAACAAGCAATACAAATTCTACTAAATAAGTGCCTAGAAGAGGGAAAAATACCAGACGATTGGATCAACGCCGAAGTTGTAATACTTTTCAAAAAAGAGGACATCACCAACATAGAAAATTACCACCCCAACAGCCTATACTGTCGCAGATGTATAAACTATTCACTAGGATAATAACGAACCGTCTAACAAACAAACTTTACTCCTATCAACCAGTAGACCAAGCGGGGTTCCGAAAAGGATATAGCACTGTGGAACACTTACAAACCCTGAGACTATTAATTGAAAAAACAACTGAATACAACATTCCTCTACATTTATAGATTTTCAAAAAGCATTTGATTCCATAGAAACATAGGCGTTTCTAAAAGGTATGGACCGGGCAAGAATAGATTCAAAATACTCCAACATAATTAAGAATGTTTATCATATTGCCGCATTCCATGTTAAAATTGACGAAGAGCTACAAACCAATAAAATTAAAATACAGCGAGGAGTCCGTCAGGGAGACCCGATATCTCCAAGATTGTTAACCCTAGCATTGGAAGACGTTTTTAAGGAACTATCATGGGAGAAAAAGGGGATAAGAATTGACGGATCCTACCTAGACAACCTGCGCTTTGTAGACTATAGAGTCTTAATTTCGGGTGGTGTCAATAAGCTTGGAGAAATGTTGGAACAGCTTAATACTGCAGCAAAAAAGGTGGGATTAAAGATGAACTTAAGCAAAACCAAGATAATGAGCAATAGAACAACAGATATTATCATAGAACATCGCATCGTGGAAAATGTCAAATAGAAGAATTGGTCTGACTTGGGCGGCATTTGGAAAGCTCCGTCATAACCAAATAGAAGAATTGGTCTGACTTTGACGGCATCCCCATTAACTTAAAAAATAAAGTATATGAATCATGCATACTTCCAGTAGCAACATACGGCCTTGAAACTATGACACTCACAGAGAAAAGCGTAAGCCGATTAAGAACAACACAGAGAGCAATGGAGAGACCCATGTTAGGAATTTCGCTTAGAGATAGGATTCGTAACGAGGACATCAGAGAGCGTACACGGGTAATAGACGTCATAGAACGTATAGCGAAGTTTAAATGGCAGTGAAAGATGGACCATAAAGATCACAATATAGAGACCAATAGAGACTAAAATAAAAGTTGGAAGACCTCAGAAACGATGGCTCGATGAAATCAAGAGAGTAGCAGGTCAACACTGGATACAAACTACACAAGACAGTATAACGTGGAAAACATTAGGAGAGGCCTACGTCCAGGAGTCGATGAATAACGGCTGACATAGAAGAGGAAGAAGAAGAAGAAGAAGAATAGTAGAAAATATTCTGCCCACTATATATACCATTTGAATTAACATTTGGGCATACACATTTAATACATTCTAGTGAAATATTTATTCAACATACATTTTATTCTGATTATGCCGAAAATCAAACGGGAAATAAAAATATTGAATGCAATAACGAAAAAGCTATGCTTAAATGTAATATTAGGGACCACTGTATATAAGCAAAACCCATAAAAGTGGAATAAAAAACAAGATACATTTTTAGGTCCTTATGAAATTATTAAAAGAAAATAAATAAAGTAGAGATTTCTCCTAAAAATAATATAAATAAAAAGAGTGAAATAATATATATAAAGGAACTACAGAAACCCAATTTTAAATAAAAAATTAAACGGTGGATTAATCGATGGACTAGGATCAATTATTAAAACGATAACTAGCAATTTGGGTAATAATGGTGCAATTCGCTATAACCAAGCAATAAACAAACTTTCAGATAGCAAATAAAGATAAAAAGTTGTATTAATAAACAAATTGCATTACTAGATAAAATAATAAAAACTTTTAATCAATCAGTACGAACACTTCTTGGAAAATAAAATATCTGAGATACAAAATACTCTAAATAATATTACGGTACCGCCTTCCAAAAAATATAATGGTATTCTTGAAAAAATAGAAATCCCTATTGAAGTTTCGAAACTTAATACCTTTCATAATTCGATGATTGAACCAACTGAATTACTTAACGAAATAATACTAAGCAATAATAATTTATTAACGAATAAGTTACCATTTGAACCTATACTAGAATAGTATATTGTGTAACTAGGAGGAAAAGCAAAACATTCCTGGACGACTGTGGTAGTTGCTGGACGAGGCGCAGCCGAGGCCAGCAACACAGGAGTCCAGTAATGTGTTTTTCCTACGAGTTGCACATACTATATTTTATCCGATCGAAATTAATTAGAATACGTACGTATATAAATAGAGCCAAATATTACTGTAAATAAAAACGTGTTTTAAATTTAAACCCAACATAATATCAAGTTTTGAATCGAGCGAGCTTGAAGTTTATTACGTAGCTACGGAAACTACAGCTAAATGTTACTTTTGATTGACGTCAGATCTGACAAACAAGGCGTTTGAATATGACAGAAATGTTACATTCCCGGCCTAGGACGGGCATGTTATATTCCCGGACTGTTATCTTCTATTCTTGTACAGTTATTGCATGTTGCCAAGCAACGAATACAATATACTGAAATCATGACTTTTGCGGTGAGAAATCACATCGGAAAGGTGTCGTTTTTCGTCCGATCGGAAAAAAAATATATTATTATTTGAAAAAACGCTGACAATTAAAAGTTGTTCGAGAGGTAATAGAATAGTTTTCATACTTGAAGTGCCAATTATAGAAAATGAAAGTGACGATTACTATCGCTTGTACTCTCTTCCGGCTCACATAAAAAAATCCTTTTACTTCATTACACAAAATATCCAAAATCATTTTAAGAACATTGAACTGTCAAAACTAAATATTAAAAATGACTTCTACTTCGAGCCAGATATTTTAAATATAAAACCAATTAAAATAAACAGTATTAATATAGATGAACTTAAAAATGTGAAAATGCGCTCGATACACATAAATAGAAATATACTAAATTTTAAATGACAAATTTTTGGACAGAATATTATATCTGGTAAATATTAATTTTGATTTTACTTTTGTTAGCTATAATTATTTTTGCTGTGATTTATATAAAAAGAAGATTTATGAAAAAAGAAATACCGACTGCTAAAGAAAACCAGGATGGAGACGAAGAGGTATCCGTACAGGCCATGCCTCCCTCCAATCGAGTAGTTATCCCCCGGATTTTCCTCTAAAGGTGGAGGAGTTATGATATGCCAATGATCCCAGAAGTTTCCAGAACCATGGGAATCAGCAGTTCCTTATCTTAAGGTGCTAAATGCACCGAGATGCACTGGACGTTATAAATATAGGTACACCTGTCTGTAAACTTTGACGCCAATGTTGCTTTACCAAGATGTAATAAAGTTCTATATCACTAATTGAATTTAATGTTTTTATCTTCTATTATCGAACCGAAAATTAACTCGTGTTAGTTTTATATAACTGACATTATAAATACCACGTTTGATATGATTTATTATGACTTTTATTAGAGTACAGGCAGTAATTTGAATTATATTACTTGAATGGCAAATTTTAACAGCGCATACTTACGTTCAAGGATTGGGTAATAAATCATATAAGGAGTTTATATACGTAGTGACTCATTAGTAATGCGACGATCATCATGGGCTAAATGATAATTTTTCTCGCAGAGCTGTCTATATAGATATCATGTAATGATCATGCAAATCGAATTGAACATAAAACACAATTAAATGGAAGCCTCACTTAAGCTTATTTGATCTGCAGATAATTAGACAGCGATTCATAATTAACCGCCAAACGTACATCGATGACAAAACTAACACAAAACGTAAATACACATTGGCGCAGATTATGCGTACACAGAAATACATGTTTTGCAATCGTGTAAAACACGATAATGAATTTACAACAGCGATACAACGAATTTACAAACATAGCACAATACAACATCGACCAGGACTTACTCATCTAAACGATTTTATCGATAAATTTTCCAGAAGGATAATTTTGGATATGTTTGGCCTCAACCTCACCTGAAATTAAGAAAAAAGTGTGGCATTAGTTAGGTTAGTAGGAAATTGAAACTTGTTTACACATTGGTTTTCTAGTATTTTTAATCTGGTTAGGTTATCACAAGCAAAGCCGCACAGATAATATGGGAAATATATATTAATATATCTCTCTAAAAGTTATTTTATATTTCATTCCAAAAAGCTTCAATTACTTATTAAATTGGCATATAGTGAGCGATCTCTTTTCACTATGACTAAACATATTGGTTTTATCAAAAGTTAAACTTCAATTTCTCGAAAAAACTTGATTTAGGAAGGGAAGTCTAGGGTATGCTTTACGGACAACGTCTACGATTTCAGGTGTAACTCAAAGATATAAGAACTATTAAATCCATTAAAAAACTAAAGCTGGCACAGGTTTAGTATTATGTCCTGGACCATTATTCCTATCCCTAAATCTTTCTCTTCTTTGCTTTTTAGGCCTTACTCGATCTTTACAGCATTCTTACACCAAACATATTGCTCCACCTTTTCGATATTCATGTCTCCCACCACTTTCCAACCCTATCATCTGCGATAATATTCCTCACTTCAACTGGTTTTCTTATATTCTGGGCCATGTTTCGATCTCTAAATATTTAACTCTCTATTCTTCCCTGACACAGCAATACGCGACATAACTAGCATTAGTTGATGGTAGAAAGAAGTTTTGAAAAGCTGCTAGCAGAAGAATTTGAAATGAATGCGTAGTTGGAATGCTCTATGTAGTAGTGATAATATTAGAAACTGGTGGATACTGGAGTGAGAACTAGAGAGTGGGTAGAGCAATACATGTGATTGAGGGTGTACAGTAAAGTAAAGAGCAGAAACTAGAAAAGTTAAGGGAGAAAGATTTAGAAATCGAAAACAAGCCAGACGTACTACTTAGGAATAATTATTGAAATGAGATCGACGGGACGCGGACGGTTCTGAGTAATTAAGTAATATTGACTTGTTCCTCTAATGAAATTAATACTCCGTTTACTTTTTACCACATAGATGATCGTTACCAGTAATTTGCGTTTCATTTTAATACCACATCTAAAAAATTACGCGCGGCTAAATACGAATTCTTCTTTGTATTTCTCGCATAAAGGAGGTGACGACATCTAAGGAACGTTTTTATATA
This sequence comes from Pissodes strobi, assembly GCA_016904865.1. Classification (NCBI taxonomy): domain Eukaryota; kingdom Metazoa; phylum Arthropoda; class Insecta; order Coleoptera; family Curculionidae; genus Pissodes; species Pissodes strobi. Next base: position 190,678 of record MU181933.1, on the reverse strand, counting down.
AATTAAAATTGTTCTCTATAAGCAGCTCGATGATTTAAGTGCTTGTGCAGAAACGTTGTACGAAGATTATTATTGGAATGGGAAGTCATGACGTAGTAATGGGGATACTAAATAGTTTTACCCAACGATTTCAAAAATTAAATCGGTATTGATAGAATAATAATAATGAGCTATCTCTTAAAAATAAAATTAATTCTAAACATTAGAGCCCTGTACACGATCACACTTTCTACAATGTTGTGCCAATACAGCAAGACCTTAATCTCGGTTTAACCAGTATTTCCTAATTTTTCTAGCTTTACTACCGAGTTTATAGACTCAAGCAAACATAAAATATGCATTTTGCTCTACGCTTCAGGTAAGTAATTACAAGATATTAATGTCAAACGTAAAGCGGAATTTATGAGTTGTTTTACATTTTTAATCATAAGCTTATTTCGCCTTTACGACTGGCTCGATGCAAAAATAGTAGCGATTTTACGTTTTATCTTCCTGTTCCATCATTGCTAATTCGCGCTTATATATTGGTAATAAATGCAGTAATAATTATACCGTGTCTGTACAAAACAAGCATTAACCTACACACTACTTTTTATTATTCGCTTCTCTATCTATTGAACACGTCGCATTATTTCCCTAAATCTGACTTGCTTGTTCAGGTCCCAGATTCGCTTTGTGTAGTTATCTCAGGTAGTGTAAGGTTTGAGATACAGGCCAGTAATTAATAGGGAATTGCATATAATTCCTCGCTAGGACAGTAATAATCAATTATGTCAAGTTATACTAATGTAATTAATGGTCCTGTGCTAAATTATCATTTGGCGTAGAAGCAAGATGAAGTTATTAACTTCATTAAATTAATAATAGACCATACGGTTCCGCTTATGAATCCAACTCGAATTTGCTATGCTGATTCGTTTAAAGTCATTAAGGCGTCATCGGAATCTGATTCCAAAGGCTAGGATAAACTCATAAACTCAATAACTGACCCTTTCAGTAAAAGTACGGTTTTATACATCCCTTGTTTTATTGAAAATCAAGCATATATATTAGGGTAGTAACATGATCAATTGCCACCTGAATTACATTAGGCCAATGCCGTTAAATGTCATCAAAATCTGACAATTTTTTCCACTATTTATGCTTCATATTATATATTTTTTTAATTCTCAATTTATACTATTGAAGCGTAAATGCCAGCAGCTATCGACCAGGACTTACTCATGGTACTTTAGGCACTTCTGCTCACTAAGCCACTCCTCCTTTCAAGTATGCGCGCGCCCTATAAATTTTTTCTAACGTCACAGATTCGAGCATGCAAACTGTGAAGTGAATACAATAGAGAGATGTTAGACCCCTTATTTTAGCAAGTCGTTATCGTTGTCGTTATTATGAGCATGCGCAGTACTAAAAAGTTATCACCTTGACTTCATTAACGATAACGGTTTCCATTAATTACGAAGGAAGGTGTTACCGTAACCGTTGTGGTTATTTCATGGATTGCAACTTTGCTAGTGCGCTTAGAAGTTAATAACGTACTTTTGGCAAAATTTGAAAACGTATAGAAATTATATTATTATTCGTTAACTTGGAATATGTATTACTTTAAGAAACTTAAACATAGTTTTTGCATTCTTAAACATTGTAGGGCATTTCTTGGAATACATAAAGGCCAAATAATCTGGCAACATAAGAAAAAATCATACGGGAATGAATTGAGGTGACTGAAATGCCAGTATCAAATTTGAATTCCGAAAATAAACCCAAACGTCCCATCATTCCAACTAGATAGCATGGAAATCTAAGTTTGGGTGAGCTTGAATGCTGTTGTTACTATATTTTATGCTATACAAATACACAAATGTCATTTGTGACATGTCTCATTGAGTAGAAGTTTCTCGGACCACATCATATTGATTCGAGTTGCACGCACATCACATTGTTGACAAATACCATATCTTCATGGTCCAGAGAATTCCTTACAAGTGGTCTCGTAGCTCAGTGGTAGGATGTCTCGTTTCGGATACGGCGGCCTAAGTTCGATTCCTGTCGATTGCGCGCGATAAGCAGCTAGCCATACCAAGTGTACTTTGGCTATCTGACTTCCGCATGTGCATTGTACGTTTAAAAGTTCAAACTAAATTTTTATTATAACCTAAAAGGGACTTCCGATTCGTCTTTGGACGAGTGTACACGTGTCGGGTATCGGTCATTTTGTCTCAGCTTCATATACATATATAATAATTTGGGGGTCTCATGGGGAACGTTCAGGGACTGTTTAGATTCCCCGAGGAAGATTCGGACGTCCAGCCGGGGGTTAGAGCCCCGTACATGCACAAAATTTAAATGTTTGTGAACGTCCAGCCGGTGGTGTTCGAACCTTAAAGTTTAACAAAAAGTAATGGGTAGTATTTAGTTTATATCAAAATATGTTAATTATTCTCTGAAACTTTATAAAATAATTACGTATCTTTCAAATCCATAAAAATGACAAAACAGTATTGCTGCAAAGGCAAAGGCTAGAAGATTTAATATTGTTTAGGTTATGTTATTAGGATATGATAAAACCAAACAATTTGAAGGGTGGTCAAAAAAATCAGGAAGTGGTTTTACATTTTTCTATACGCCAAAATATACACTGTACATAATAGGTTTCTTCTAGCAGCGATTTCAAACCAAAGCCAAGCCATCCGCAGTTTACGCATTGCAATATAAGCGACACTTACTCCACTCCAGGAGTACATACTCGTCATACTGGAGTTTCCAAAAATAGTATCTCTATCCACCAAGGTGTAACTTATCTGGGATGGGTCGCCCCAGCTAACTAAGCCGGGATAGGGGTCTTTTCTGGCTGAATTTGCTCAAGCAAAAGGCCAATAGAGAGTTTACTGCTACTACCTACTATAACCTAAAAGGTCTTCGAATATCTTACTGCTACTCCCCGATTGGATATAAGTACAAATGCTACCTGTAAATAGTTGTTTGTGTGAAATCTTGTTGGAAAAGATGTAAGATTGCATTGTCGTACTGCAAATTTTTTCCTGATTTTGGTTATGCGTTGGGTTAGTTTTGGTTAGTTCCTCAAACAATTAAACAAAGTTTTATTCAAAATTAACAGTGTTAGATACTTATAAACTAATCATATAATTTCTATTCTAGTGCGTGTGCTCGTCACGCGAGTTCGGTTGCGCTTTCACTACGCGACTCAGCACTCACGGACTAAACACCTGCGAACTAGGGGCTGGTGTCGGCCCATATAATGGTTAGTTTGCCAGTAGTCAAGTCAGCTTTGTAATTATATGGGATCAAGTCCCTTCAGTTAGATTTAGGTTTGCCCGTTTCGGCTGTAGTGCATAGAGAGAATGAGTTTTATGGGTTGGTCAAGCTAGTTGTCGCAGGAAAAGTTCCAAAAAACCTGCTTATCATTATTGCACGGTACAAACGGCACATACACAGATATATACAACTATGTACAATTTAGTGACATAATATGTCAAATGCAGGAATATATACATATGTATATATAGGTACAACATTTGACGTTCGGTCGGAACACGTAGACCTTGCCTGGGGAGGCGATAGCACGCGCGGCATTATTATTGTCGTTGCCCTGAATTTAATAAAAATTCATCGTGTTAATGCTGGAAATTTGTCGTTCAAGGCGGTAGGTTAGTTCCTGTTTGTTGAGTCCCCGTAGCGAGCGAAAGGCCATGCGTGAAGTGAAATATTAGTTTAAAGATAAAAAAGTTTGGATTAAGAGCCGTATTATAGTGGATAAACAGCAGCTTGCACGTGTTTCGACGAATATATTCCATATCTAACCTCAAATTTACAGATCTGGGCATGCGGAAGTCAGGCAGCCAAAGCACTCTTGTATGGCTGCGACTAGTATGCGCGCGCAACTCTGAATCACGTTGATGTGGTCCGGGGAACGTCTTCTGTCTCATTGCCGTTATTTTTGCGAGAATTTTGACGTTCGTGTTAAGAGGTTTGAAATCTTTTTTATGAAAGCCGTCGTAATCGTTATCGGTAATTACTGTAACCATAACACCACACAAAACTGCGATTATTTTTAGTTGGCTTAAAAGCTCTCTGCTATCTCGAATCTGTTTCGGCAATCTCTAGTCGTCTGACATCATCGCTGTGGTTATCATGACCTGATAATTATTAAGATGCCTGTGCCCTATTTACAGCTAAATATTACAGGAAACTAGCCCTAGTAAGATATTATATTATTTTGTGTTATATTTTCAGATTTTTTAATTATAGTACAAATCACCAGTTCACAGACACCCAGTGGTCTTTTCGAATAAATCGTTATAGACTTCATAGAATTTAATGATGTTACCCATCAAGATTAGGTTTTAAATATGAAAAACATTCACTTAAATTATATACGAAAGCTCAAATGGTCACAATTTCATTCTAGTTGAAGCCATCAAACTACAGGCATCGTTGTCGTTATCAAACTTATATTGTAGCCCAGCCTTGATTGTATCCGTAGAAAAATTATTATTTATTTCCAGTGTTATGTTGACGATAGTTCATTGACTTCTAAGCAGGTTGGGGCTCTTTAAGTAATGCCTGTCGAATGACAGATGCAATGTCGTATTTAGGATCTGTGGACCCCTAGGCTAAATTTGTGCAGTGTTTGCGTTTTATTATGGGCCTATACTTTATCTCAGAAACTACAGACTTTTGAAAAAAAGGTTTAATATAAAAGTTTATGCTTAAATCAAACATTTAATTTATTATGTTTTTATATATACAGGGTCTTCATTGTGTCAACCGCTGACAATGACTTTCTTTTTTCAAATGAGGCACCCTATATGTCAGTATACATTTAGATAGCGCTTTTAAAGGCTAGTTCAACCATATGGATACGCATTTGCGTATCGAAATGGAATCATTTTGCACGCAAAATAGAAAAATATTATTGTGAGAGATCTGATATTCACAATTTGATTTAATAATTGTATTAAAAGTTCTCTTTAATTATGTATACTGTGGAAGAAAATGGTGATATGCTTGAATGTTATTTAACAAGTTCGGAAGCCCAGCGCCTGCACTCGGAGAATACGGATGAAAGTTTCCTTTAAGGCAAGTTCCGGAAAATAAATTATTTGGCAGAATTTACGTAGAATTCAGAATAAATGGGAATCTATTACAGGACCTAAGAAAAAACCTCGACAAGTACTGACAGAAGAAAGGCAACTAGAGAATAGAGATTCTGTTGCATTTTGAGGATTTACCTGAAACCTCTACCCGGCAAGCAGCTTTAGATTTGGAAACTAAACGGGGCACTCTTAGAAGCTGCTTAAAAATAAATAAACCTATAATCCATTAAAATTACCTGTGCATAAATTAGAAGAACGAGACAAGGTAAGAGTTTTCTAATACGTTAACGGATATGCATTTTGCTGAAGATGTATTTAGTAAAGTAATTTGCACTGACTAATCGGTAAAATACCCATTATTGGAGTGCTGAAAATAAGAAACATATTTTGGAGGTTAAAAGCAAGGAAGACAATCCATGAAACTTTTGTGTGGAATTTATCGATCAAGGGTAATCCTTGCCTTGGACGAATCTTATACGATGAAATCCTAAGTTCAAGAAGATACCTACGCCTGTTACACAATCAAATACAACCGTTAATACAGAACGAAATAGCGGCCTGGGAACGTGACCAATTGATATGGTCGCAAGATGGTGTCCCCTACCAAAGAAGTGCCAACATAACCCAGTTTCTATATGAACATTACAACCGATGGATAGGTGAAAATGGACCGTTTTCATGGGCCCCTCGAAGTCATGATCTTACCGACCAGATTTTTTTCTTGTGGGAAAATTAATGGAACTAGTTTATAAGCGATGTAATGACGTTCAACAAGGTATCCAAGAGGCTATAGCATAACCAGTTTTGTGTCAAATGCCATCTAACATTTAGAGGTTGTTTATACAACATGCATTATACAAAATGGAGAACATATTGAAAACTTACCTTAGTCGGGTACTTAGATTTTAATTTACACGTTGTTTTTTGTAAATTTTTCTCGTTATTCTTGTTCTTATACTAACTTTTTGTTTCAAAAAAGGCAATTAACAGAGCTTTTTCTGAATATAATCATCCATAAATCTGAAAAAGTGACTCGCAGATTCATACATGAGTTGAAAAGGTCTTTTGATTCCCTTTCAAGATGCAGTGTTTTATACAGGAGGTTGTATTTACATGGCAACATGGCAATACTGTAACATTTTTAAATATAAAAAATTCCATGAATATTGGTTGATAAAGTCCGGCTTTTGTATTTTATTCGGCATAGACAGTTTTTAAAAAATGTATATTTTGCGTTTATATGTCAATTAAAGATTAGTCAAAAATTAAAGAATGCCAATAAATCCGAAACGTTACGTCACAGACCGATAGGGTTATATATCATTGAACACACCTTTAAAAGCGCTATCTAAATTTATAATAACATATAGGGTGTCCTATTTGAAACAAAAAAGTCAATGTCAGCGGACGACACAATGATGACCCTGCATACATAAAAATATAATAAATTAAATGTTTAATTTAAAACTTTTGTATTTAACTTTTTTTTTTCAAAAGTGAATATTTTCTGAGATAATGTATAGGCCCATAATAAAATGCCCACCCTGTGCGCTGGGCCTACCGGGGAAATATATTATGATTTAGATGAACCTAAAAAAAAATAGCATTTTTAGCAATTATCCAATTAAGAACTTAAAAATAAACGTTTAAATTATATTAGAATTTAGAATTTGATTAATTCATAAATGATACAAATGAAAAGATCTGAACATCATTAATGCAATATACCTTAATGATTTTCAATACAGAACTTTTCCAAACAATCTAACTAAAACGATAATGCCACATAATCTTAATGGCTTGATTGCTTATTAGTTTACGCTTACACTTCGTCCTAATGAAGCTACTTATAATACCTTCATAACTTTGTTGTCTTAAAATGTCACTTTCAATGTTGAGTAAAGCTAAAGTTTTGAGCCTGTTTTCTAACATGGTTTTGACTTCAGTTTTGAAAATGAGCTTTCTCCTGTGCTCCCTCTTCGGACTAAAGAGTTTTTAATTTTCGTTATTTTTTTTTAAACTCATTGCTAAAAATTACTAGAAGTAAATCAGTTCATTCCCCAATTGATCGAATAAGTCATTGTTATATGAGTTGGGGTGTGTGTGGTCTTTCAGTTCAAAATCATAACATCTGTTTATGTCTAAGTTGCCTGTCCCATAATTTATCGCAAAATGGGGTTGACACCTATAATCAACTTTAGCAATTAAAACGTGCCATAATGCAGTTTAAGCCAGTTCTGCAAAAAAAACAAAACATGGCCACTGCACACATCGATGCGTTTCGTTTATCCGATTTATCCGGTGATGATAGTGACAATGATAAAACTATGTGTCAGATGACGAAACGACAGGTAAGAAGAGTATTTTTTGGTATATTTATTTTTACTTTTACTTACGTAAATATGTTTTTTTGCCGACAAACAAAATGAGGCATATTGTGTCTTACTTACAAATGCCTAAATGTCGGGTTAAACATAACATTTTTCACAAAAACTGCAGAAAGAAAATATAATATAATTTTTAGTTTGTACTTTGGATGAGTTTTTTTTTTGTGATCCTCTATACGTATCATGCGTATTTAGGTCCTATAAGCGCATTTTATTGGATAGGCACATCTGCCTCTGAATATACTGCGAGAGTTTTAGCACGCATTTTAGCATCTTTTCTTTGCGATTTTTTAAATTAGATAAAAGTCAAAGTGAAGATGATGCAACCAGAACCCCAGCCGATGTGCAAAAAGTAAGAAAGCGAACTAGAAAACGGCAACCGCGTAAGAAATTTATTAGAAAACAGAAACGGACACATTCTTGCGTGTGCGATCGAAAGAGCAACACGTTCTACAAAATTCCGTGATTCCGTGATTTCAACTAACCTAATTCTTTGGTAGATTTCCTGAATTATTTTTGGTGAGTTTGTTCCTTATATTTAGACTAATAATTAGAGGTGTTTTTTTTTTGGCTACAAAATAAAGATTATTTAGCCGGGGAGGATGGGTGAACCACCGGACCCCGGAGGGGGTAATATTAATATGTACTCAGAACATGAAATTAATAAGCTAATCATAGGTTCAAATACAGCACAAAAACAGGTTTCAGATAGTTTAAACACTCCAGCAAAAAAATTTAAATATAGTAAACAAAAAATTTCTACCGGCCCAGATACACAAACGGACTGGAATGCAGCCATTCAAGTAGATAATTTTACATTAAGTTTACAAAATGAAGTACAACCAAGTAATGATAATAATAAAAGTAAAAAAAAGAGAATTTCCAACATATCTTTATTCCCCAAACGACGTGGGGCCATTCGTGGTTTATATTGAATCAACTGAAAAGTCGGGTAATAATATTGGCAAATTCAATGACCTCAAAATAGCAAAAGAGTTATTTAACTTAAATCTAAAGGATGTCCTTAAAATAAACAATAAAGGGGTGAATAGATTGGGTATAGATTTCTCAAACTATTTAGCAGCTAATGAGTTTACAAAAAATAATACCTTATTAAATAAAGGTTACAAAATTTTCATTCCACAAAATCTTGTTACTTGCAAGGGTATTATCAGAAACATAGAAAAGTCTTTCCCTATGGAGGAATTAGAAAAAAATTTGGACGCACCTGTAAAGATTATTAACATAATGAGACTAAATAGAAAAATATTTAATGATGGTAGCAATGTCCCTACATACGAACCTACTAACACCATACTAGCAGCGAATATTAACTATGACAAGAAGGCCCACTCAATGGCAAGAAAGCGCTACAAAGGAATCGTCTTCGTTGCCTGGTAACGTTCGGCGAACTTCGCCGCACACAGGTTGAATTTAAATAAAAGCTGGCCATAAACTATATTTTCGTTTGCGTTATATCTAATCAAATTTATGACGAAATTATTTATAGCACTCTAATACTCTATTTGGCTTTGTAAAATCACAATTGATATCTTCTGAATTGCTTGCAGCGCCCTGTCAAACTTACGTTATGGTTTTTTTATTATTATCACCAAATAAATATTTTGATAAAGTTTGTATTCAACTGGCTGTTATTATTGATAACAATACTCAAGGTATGTAATAACTAATATTGCAAAGATTTTGATTTTGTGTTAATGATTTCACCATATTTCCGAATACTAATATTCTGACAAAAGACATCAAGAAGAAAATGTTGCTCGAATTTGCACCATCTTTTAATATTCAATTAAATTTTGGCGTTTTGGGTGATTTTAAAATTAGTTAAAGGTTTCGCACAATATTTTTACTGTATATTTCATTCCTATTTTGAAATACAAAACAACTAAAAAATAGCGATATTATCTTGTATCGAATATTGACTCAACTATTGAATTTAGGCGTGAAAATTAATCTGACAAAAGAAAAGGATGAGCTGTCTATGGCCGCCGCGTCAAAGGTCGCCTGATTGTTTTATTTGTATCATGGCCTGCCGATATTCTGCTAGTGTTCGCGCGGGGAAAGAGACACACCGTTGACATGCCGGCGCGGAGAGTGATCCTTTTGATCATATAGTTTTGCCGAAATACATAATAAAAAGATAAAGACTGATGTACTATACTGCTAACGTGCGAACACTCCGTTGAGGTTATGTGTTGTGTTATACCTAATTGTGCAACAACTGAAGCCAGATTATCAGAAAATGGCGTCCTTATTGGCTAAGTTTGTAACGTGAGCAGTTTTCCCTGCTGCTGTCTTTTTTGAGCATTTACGTTTCTCTGCTTTTTTTGTGCTTCATATGTTGTACTGAAAGTATTTTCAAATGTCATTTAAATTACCCTTAACGCAACGCATTATTAAATTGGAATTTTAAAAGCTATATCTGTTGTAAATTTATCGGTACGGGTGGGCAAGAAATTGAATAATCGATTAAACGCTTAATATTTTAGCAAATAACTGAATAATCTATTAATCGAAATAATCGATTATCGTTATCGATATTTTCTGAAATATTAATCGATAAGTCGATTAATCGGTGATTTCTTAAAAGTGAATCGAATAATCGATTATTGTCGCCCACCCCTAATCCCATAATATTGTAGTAAGTGAAACTGAAGCTGAAATTACGGTAGAATCATAATTGCTGATGCAAGACTGATATTATTATAAAAAGAGGTAATAAATACTTTGGCTGAATCAGCAGAAAAAGATTTATAATTTAGTTTTAATTTGTAAATATGACTTTGATATTACCTTGGGATCAATCAAGTGTTTTTGAACAACAGCTGCACTGATGATTCTATATTGTTTACTAGTTTCGTCCCTATTAGATTAATTTTTAAAAATAGCGATAACTCTGAAATACATGTATGGCAAAATTGCAGGCCCTCATCAACGCGTTTCTGTCGTCCGCTTAACATTCATTTTGCTCGTAAGACTCCTGAATTAACCGTTGCAAAAACAAAATTTGGATCGAATTAAAAATTTAAAACCCTTTTTTACCACGAAGGAGCCCTTAATTTTCAAAATCATTTTTTAGAACGATTTAAGAACATACAAATGATCTTTATACATGATTTTTATCTTCAGTGATAATTGATACTCCCTATAAATAAATATAGATGATGAGCAAGAAATTCAACAATTATTTGTCTAAAACACGATATATTAAACGTGTAATACTTAATTACTTTTATATCTTATTTCTGGTAAACCTTATTATGGCCAGCTTTTCTAGAAATTCGACCAGTGTGCGCCGGGTCCAAAGGTCACATGCCAGTATCATGCTAGTTTTCGCGCGGGGAAGGAGACATACCGTTGACGTGCCGCCGCGGAGAGTGAATCTTCTTATCGTAGTTGTTATTCGCTGATACTAGCCACTTTTGAGGGGGTGATACTTCCACAATACATTCAAATCTATGGACTTATTAAAAGAGTTACACCATATATCGCCCCTGTAACACAATGCTATATGGGCACACAAAAAATTGTGCAAATCAAAAAAAAAATGTTTTAATTGTGGTGATTTAAATGAAAATCATGAAGTAGAAGGGGATGAGAACAATAAATTTTCATGCGATTATAATTGCATTCATTGTAAAAGCGCAGGTCACAGGTCAAACAATAAAAAATGTCCTGAATATGAAAGACAAAAAAAAATTAAGACACTTATGGCTTTTAAAAATTTAACATTTTTCGATGCCAATGAATTATGCAAAAAAGTAAATCATAACCATGAAATTAACCCTTTTCACCCTATAGAATTTCCAGTTCTAAAAACTAACAATATGCAACACAATAATAATTCCCCAAATAATGACACCATAACAATCTCACAAAGACAATCGGCAGAGTTTGATTCCAGACAAAGACAATCTTATCAACAAGCAGCATCTCAACCACAAAAAAAAAGAATGGTTCCAAAGGGATATGACATAAGGGCACATAGCGATGCACTATATTTCCCAAACGATAGACCAAGATTAGAATACCAAAACATACATTTTACAAATACCCCAAGTAAGCTGTGAGACCTTCGTCTGGAATGAAATCAAATGATATGAAATAGTATTTTGACTGTTTCATTCGTGAGATAATTTCATTGAAATCTTGCTTCCCAATTAATTGAACAACTTGGTCCAAAAACGTCGAGAATAGGTAGGTTGTGTAATTACTCCCACGGTTTCCATGGTTTTTTTATGTTACTGCGTAAAAAATCGTCATACTCTGTGTTGAGCTCCAGTGGTCCCAGGTAGTTATCATTTCTCGTTGATCCCAATATCTTATTTTCACTTCTAAATGCTAGACTTCTTTCACTGATAAAAACTGCCCTAGTTATCAATCTTCTGAGAACTTCTCGCCAGTATTTTGCTACATAGTTTACTTGTCGTGTCAGTTCTTGATGAACACGTCCCATTTGTAAAAAGCGGATTTTAATAGTATATTATTTTATATGGAGGAAAAGTGATACTTTTCATGGCGCGCTCGTGTTTAACAGCCGAACGGAGTGAGGCTGGTAATAGAGAGCAAGCCATGAAAAGTAACTTTTCCTCCAAATAAAATATGCTGTTTTTTCTTCAAATGTCGACAAATTAATGCAAAAACATCTCTTTTTAATAGTAATAATATCTAATTATTATTAAAGATAAATGGGTTCGCAAGGCGGCTTAGACCACGGTCGTAGGTGGCCTTGCTTAGACCGGTGTCGATGAATTTAACATAAAGCTGTCAGTGGACACTGTCAACAATAATTATTTTTTAAGATGGCGTCTCCGATTGCGTTTTAATTCCGTATTGATAAGCAGTTATTGAGTAAGTTCGATTAAATAATAACCAATTTGTTCCTAAATTAGTGATTTTTAGAAATGCAGTCACAAATTGAGTGATAAATACAAATTGTAGTTTAATAAATCTTGAGTTGTTGACGCTTATTTTGTTGTCTGTTTGTATTGTATCTATGTTGCTATGACAACACTTTTACCTCCGCCGGCGGAAAAGTGAAAAGTAAAGCTCCGGCGGAGGAAAAACGAAACTTCACGGCCGCCTACACAGTCGAGTAATGACGGATTTACTGACGTTTGAAGAAAAAATTATTTACATTATTTCAGTGGTTTTTCGAAATTTCGTGTTCAAGCAAACGTCCAGCAGCATTCTTCCAATCACAGTAACGAACATGCGAATGCATTCGGGAAAAAAGTGTGCATACATACCAATAGATGTGACCATTGCTAGGTGAAAAACACCGTCATATACGTTTTATTATTTCTCGCAGCAAAACATTGTTTAACATTTTCTTGCAATGCTCCTTGCAGCAATTCCGTCGCTTTGCTTTAAAGGCTTGCAATGAAATAGATCACTGTCACAATTTTGAAGCGCCATGGAGTCCATTTTTATGCAGAAATCTATATAACTTTGTGTCATAAATTCAAGCCAAAATCCCATGCCAAAGTTATAGCAGGCGTGAGAGAAACTGCTGAAAATGGTAATGTCTCGTAAACCTCGGAAATTTTAAACTCCTGCAACCTAGAAAAAGAAATGATTTTTTTTTACTAAAGTAAATGGTAAAAGAATAGAAAGAAAAACTCCAAATTTATGCCTCAACCAAAATAACGTTAAGCTGACTGTTTTTTCAAACGGGACGTGAGTTCGGCCTAGGCGCCTCGCAATTTCTTTAATAATTTCCATGTCCATTAAACTTCCCAGTTCGCCGTCTTCAAACTTCTGAGGCTCAGCCTAGTAAACTTATGTAATGGCGGTTAGATTAAATATTAAACTAAACGGAAAAATCGAAAGTAATAAAAAACGACTTACTACAGCTTTACTTGGTTGGATTGAGAGCGTCTTGGCGTGTAAGGGTAGGCCTAGGCCTATATTTCAACTGTTTGGCCATTATTATCAATAAATAATGATTTATGGTTAAAACTATCCTGAACGCTTGAGCCACTACGGGCACTATGCAGAAGATGAGAAGTGTATCTTTGCTATAGGCGACAGCAACGACTTCTAGGATTGTCTCCCTTGCTCCCGTACGCGCCCCATGTTTTCTATCACCTTTATGAGACTTGCAACTGGGGGATATTTTCGTCAGGCTGATCAAACACTTAAACATCACGTTAAGTTAAGTGGTACCAGTGGTACAGTGGTGAGGGAATCTTTGTAATGCCAGCCCATGGACTGTAGTCTAAGTAGCCTATACTGAAATTTAGCACTAGTCACATGTAAAAGCCTAGAGGATCGAAGATTCTTAATTCCGCTGACAAGGGTTTTTCTGAGCGTTTACAGCATAATGCTCGATAATTGTTTTGTATTCTCGGGAAACAAACAATGAATTAAAAACCGTTTTGCGATAATGCGCATAAACCTGAATATTACGACCGCATACACATGTTTTCGACATATATTCAATTAAAAAATAAATGCAGGAACCGAGGACTTTGATTACAATGCTTTGTACAAGGAACGTCGGGGTATTGTGGAAGCATACAGGGCTCGAAATTCATATCATCTATTCTCCAAGTTTTGCTCTGATTAATTACTTATCCAATACCCCCCCCCCCCCCCCCCAGTCGGCCAGAACATCAATCAGTTCTCGATTGGCTTGCCTTTGGCCCTGTTCTCAAAGTACGACAAACGAAATTTATCGGTTGAGCAATATTCAGATCGCTTGTTAGCCGATATTAGGCTTCTTTAATGCAGGTGATGGTCGCCCGAATAATTAATCGACCAAATTAAATTTTAAGTCATATTGTGTGCACGCCACATGAAATATCGGTTTAATTAAATCATAAATTCTTTGAAAGGACCCCCGTATCCAGGCAAGAGGGAAATTTGGTTTAGTGAGTCAAACTAAATTTGTCGACAACTAAAATAAATGTATAGTTTACCCTTGCTTTTATGTAGTTCATATCATTAAAACCAAATTAAATTTATTTCCTTCCATCTGGCAGTTATATTAAAGTTAGGTAGGTAATATTAATCGTGGTTGCTAAAAGATGGTGCCAGATATCGTAATTAGTCCATACACCTGTCCGATATAGTTTCAAAGGGCTGTAGTGATTTTTTCATATTTTTGAAAGGAGAAACCACACCGTATCGATCAGTGTTGCCAACTGGAGGGAAATTTGTCAAATTTGTACCACGGAGGAAAAAGATAATAAAAATTTATAGTTTGCACGATCAGACTCGAAGCATTTGTCCTAGCTTCCTAACTAAAAAGGAAATTTTATTCTAAAATGGAAAAATTGTAACCAGATAGAGGGAAAAGCGAACCGAAGGTTAGAAGTACTGGCAGCGATTTGACTTCTTGGAAGGAAAGTATAGGACATGTATAAAATCAATTAAAATAGTTTTTCTTTAATATAATGTGTCATTGAACGAACTTTAAAAGCATAAAGTGGCCCATAGTTTGTAGTAACCACCTACAGAATTTGAAAAAGTTTTTTGAAAATGACAATTTCATGAAATTTTAATAGCATATTACGTAATAACTACGGTAAATGTATTTTTGTACGCCCATGCTATTTCGGATTGTTTGCCGTGCTTGGTTTTAGAACGGTAGGTTAAGTTTACTGGTTACTAAGCAAAAACGCGACGGTGAGTAATTTACTTACCATTCAGCTGAACGGTAAGCAAAATATATATAATTATATCCATAGTAACAACAGAGCCCAGTTAAGGTTTAGTGGATCTACAGGACAGAAATAATTATCTAAAGCACAATTTTTACCATTTTCAAGATATTTGCTTAGTCAATGTCTTTGTGCTCATAATGGGCGTACAAAAATTAGTACAAGCATCTCGAACATTAAGATAATAAATGACTCAAAGCCATCCAACGATAATTTCAACAGCTCAATTATGGCAAACTACAATTAAATATTATATGATATGCGATAATAGATAACCTAAGCTACTTAAAGTTAAGTTAGATATATAAAACGGCAAGATCAGTAAACGAAAACGAGAAAATATGGATAATATAAACGTTAGAAGCAGCAAACGACCTACAGGCGTTTAACGGTAATTTATTAATCCAAATGATGTATAACGGTACTACATCCGATAAGGAAAGCAAACGAGCAAAGGTCGTTTAACGGTAATTCATTAATCAAAATGATATACAACGATATATGAAAGGTTGGTAATAGGAAACAAAGAAGATTTTACTTGTATATGGTAGACGTGCAGTCACTGGCGTTTCGTACCAGTGCGAAGGTACGTCTCCACCATGTGGTCATGTCACCTTCAAAAGGCCTCCGTACGGCTAAATTACACCAGGAACTGGCTAGGTCGTCATAGAAAGGCTCACAAAAGGTCAGGGCAAATAATTCTCCCCATAAAAGACCTCACGGGAGGTAGCTGAAGGTCCCTAATTAAATTGTAAATAATTTACACTTTTCAATATAGACAGACAAACAAGTAACTTTTTTCATAGGAAGGGTAACCACACTAGTCGTTTAACATATTAATCGGTATCAAACGATATGGTCGATAATTTCAGAAAGCACACTGGCAGTATGTTTGCCGAATAATTCCACTACGAAAGCGGTAACTTGACCGGATGGTCAAAAATAGCCACGATAATTTTAGATACCAAATTGATCGCTTTTCTCTGTCTGAAGGCTGTGAGCTTCCAGACGAGAGAGTGGCGCTCCAAACGGATGTACCTTTCGAGCAGCTCGGAACACCGGAAGTAAGGTCGCGAGAAGTAAGGTAGCACACAAATCGACCAGTAAAAGGAAAAAATTGGACTACTGTATTTTGTAATATTTACCACGTTACAAAATACAACATTATATATCTCGTCATTTATTTTACATCATTAGTACCTACCATAATTTAAACAATATTGCACTATTGCGGGAACGTGCGCATTAATTTAAAAATAGTGCGGTTCTGAAATACACTTTTATATTAGGGACATATAAAAAATTACCTAAACTTTTCTTCCGTGAGGTATAGGTAGCGCAACTAATAAATAAAAAAAATAATCCCAATTTTACCTCAGTACTGGCATGTAATGTAATTTACTAAGTTCATTGAAGCAAGGTATTTTATTCAGTCGAATATTTCAGAAATCCATATTGTCATATACTGCGGTCTCCAGAAGAAGTGAGCAATTTCAGATCGAAAATTTTCCATTTTAATTTCAAAATTGTAGTTAAGGAATTCGGCGGCATGGGCTTCATAAATTTGCATGTTTTTTATTCGGTAAAGAGCCAAGCGAGCTTGGGATAAAGAATTTTTGCGGCAAGGGACGGGAAATTCGGCTAAATTTAAATTTTCAAATTTACATGTTAATTAGAGATTCTACATTCTTTAACTGTAGAGAATGAATAGCTTTCTGATGGTAATGAACAAACATTCGAATTAATTGGCCTCGTTCTTAAATGTGCGGTTGGAAGCGAAAATTTTGCGGGATAACATTATATTTCAATAGGTAAATTTCCGAATTGTTTCTAGTGAATAATAATATTCTAAATAATATAGTTGAGCTACGTCAAGTAGAATAACTATTATGGCCGAATATGAGTGTTGTCTCAAATAAATCCCTGATTAACATGGGAAAGGACAACTGATTTCCCGAAGTCCCGAGCGGTAAGTCCGGACTCCGGGGTTATTCCGGACTGCAAAGCGGATGGCCCGACAACTGGAATTGCTCCTTTGTTGCTCCCGAGTCTTTGCTTTGATAAGGAATATTCCCGAGGAAACTCTGTACAAAGATTCACTTAAGGCACGATTGTCCTATTTCAACTGCACCAAAAAGAAAATTGCGTATTATTTCAAAGGGATTTACGTAGAAATCCGTGTTTATGGTCGAATTAAGGTAAAAAGTATATTGTTCGGCATTTATGGCAACTTACTTTACGGTGAGTAATGGAAATAACATAAATAAGTTTTAACCTATAAAATAATTTTTTGAATGGCGAATAGAGTTAAAAGTGATATGAAATTTTAACTATAATTAGCCATCCTTAGAATGACTGGTATTTTGCGACCGATGTCATCTTTTTGGCGTCATTACGCGGCAACTGACGGCGAAGGGGGGCGGTCCACTCAGTAGCGCAACATCAATTTTGCCAAGTTTAAAATGCAACAAGATGTTTAAAAGGTTAAGACCGGTATCTCGTCAGGTGTTTGTAACAATATTTTTCAGCGGCTTAAAATTTATATCAGCAAAAAACTTCAAACCTTGCTAATATATAGGCGAGAAAAGCGATAGCACCTATTATAATTGAAATGCTTGGTTTGTGAAGCATATAGAGAGATCCGATTTTAAGAAATGGGTATACATGTAAAGAAAAACTTATTGCGGCCAAGAAAATTAATCATTTTTCAAAACAGCAGTTTCATCTAAAAATTTTTCCATTTCTAAATATACATTTTCGAAATCGTGGATTTATTTTTTTGAGTCTAAAGAGTAGTGAGGCATGAATATATTGGGGTCAAATTCAGCTTTTGAGCGATATAACAATGCAAGAATATGTGAGATCTAGGTCAAGATCAATATTCAATGGAATGATGATTCTACAAATATGACCTTCAAATTAGATGTAAATTAGGATCTTTATTAGAAAGATTTTGATTAATTATCTTTAAAGTTTTTTGGGGATCGGACCCAGCACCTAACCCAAACTTAATGTGGTGTTTGTGCTTAACGAGCGTGCCGAAAATGTATCTCACTATCCACCAGTCGAAAGTTTCGAGAAGGTAACAGAAAACACGGAGCGTATACGGACGCAAGAGAGACATTTCAACTGCACCAAAAAGTATCTCACTATCCACCAGTCGAAAGTTTCGCAAAGGTAACAGAAAACACGGAGAGTATACGGACGCAAGAGAGACAATTCTAGAAGGCGTTGCAATAGCATATAAAGGAATGCGCAGTCGCCATCTTCTGCATAGTGCCTATAATGATTCAAGCCTTCAAGATAGTATCGATAAAATCATAATTCGTTTATAGATAAATAATAACCAAATAGTTGAAGTTGAGACTGTTCATATAAATTAGAGTGTACAGTTTTAGTTTTGAAGTTAAAGCTAATAGTTTGTTTAATCAACAGTGCGTATAGAAAAAAAATAGCGATTAACTGCTCCTTGCCCTGAAGTATTTTACTCAGGCGGAACCGGGTAAGAACGTAACAATGTAACCATTGATAATATAGGCTTAATGTTCATGTTAAAACATTTTCTAACCCAAACTAATTGACATGAAAAGAAAGAAGAATTTAAATGCGAAAGTGTCAAATGACCGATTATATGAAGTCTAAGCCAAGTTGCTCTACTGGTTCAGAAATTGTTTTGATGATTCACGTTCACTTGCCTGCCAATATCAGGCTGGGACTCATAAGTTTAAAGACAACAAAGTAGTAAGTTCTCAAAACAGTTTTTTTTTATTTATTTCCTATTCTATTACGTTTTATTTTACTCTTCTAACCTTTTTAATTTTTTTTCCAGGTGACAGAAATTTTAGCGGAGGTTTCCGAGACATTACCAGTTCGAGAAGTTCTCAGGAGATTGATAAGCGTGCTAGTTTTATCAGTCATTGAAAGAGGTCTAGCATTTAAAGGTAAAAATGTATTAGGATCACCGAAAAATGGTAACTACCTGGGACTATGGAAGTTTATAGCAGAGTATGAAGACTTTTTAGCAATCACATGAAAAAAATGGAAGCAGTGGGAGTGGTCACAAAAACTAACTATTATCTACAATTTGGGAGGAAGTTGTTCAGTTACTTGGCAAGCAAGTTTTCAATGAAGTTATATCTTGAGTTAAACACTTGAAGTACTGTTTCATATCATTCCAGGCAAAGGCGACGTTGATCATCTGACCTTGATTTTTCAAATATTGCAAGTACAATCGCCTTCAAGTGGTAGTACTGGCAAAAATAAATTAACAGTATAGTTATCCTGCGCTGGGTATTCACTCAAACTTGTAGTCCAGGCTGCTGGCGAGTGCTGTCTGGGTGCTGTACGTTTGTTGGAAGAATTTTAGGTATATTTTACAGCCTCAACTAACAGATATAAAGTTTTAACCGATTGCTTGAAAAAATCCGACGCTAACAGACTAATTCTCGTACCAAAACGAACAACAACAACACGTTGGTCATACAGAGCGGATGCTGCAAAACCCTTTTGCGAGATTATAGAGTAATAAAAAATTAAGTTTTGAAGATGATCCAGCAAAATCACGTGCTAGTACTCTACGGTTGAGTTCTCAAAGTTGGAAACTGAGCTGTACAGACCATTAGGTGAAATAAGCAAAATTGGTGAAATTCTGCATTCTGCTAGATTAAACGTGACGCCTTAGCACTGACGTCGCTAACAAGACGGAATCGATATAGGTTAGAAGGATATGAGGTGAATGCTGCTGAATTAGCGGATTCTTGATTGAGGTTAGTCAAAAACAAGCTTCGAACTTCTGTGTTAGAAGCCAGACTCAACGCTTTAAATTTACTTGGCATTAAAAGTTTAAGATCACAAAGTCATGAATATATTTTCAGTAGTTTCATTAGTATAAAGTAATAGGTGTAAACTTCTTCTTCTTGTCGTGCCCTATCCGTTGCGAACGTTGGCGATTAACATGGCTGTTTTAACTTTGTTTTCTACACTCCGAAAAAGTTCTACTGAAGTGAGTCCTTACCATTTAGGCAGATTATGCATCCATGAATGTCTTCGTCTACCCGGTCCTCTTTTGCTGTCTGTTTTGCCCTGTAAGATTGATACTATACTTCTCATGACGCATTATATGCCCAAGGTAATCCATTTTGCGTTTTTTTAACATTGATTGAGATTTCTCTCTGTTTATCTACTCTGCGGAGAACCTCTTCGTTGGTGATGTGATCGGTCCACAATATTCGTAAAATGCGAAGGTACACCCACATTTCAAAGGCCTTCAGTGTCCTCATCATTCGGTCTGTCATTTTCCATGTTTCTACCCCATATAAAAGAATTGAAAATATATGTAGCACTTAACTAATTTGATTTTTGTCTTCAAAGATATATCTTTGCTAGTAAATAATCACTTCATGTTGTTAAACGCTGTTCTCGCTTTTTCAATTCTTGATCTTATTTCTATAGACTGGTCCCATTGAGGGTTTACTAATGATCCAATATAGCAATATTTTTCGACCTGCTCTACTGGTTCGGTGTTAAGTATCAGCTGTTCTGCATGTTGTTGTCGTTTATTGATATCCATCCATTTGATTTTTGAAACATTGAGTTGTATACCGTACTGTTCGCTGATGGCTTGGATCTTTCTCAGTAGATGTTGAAGTTCTTCGATACTGCTGGCAAGTATTGCAGTATCGTCAGCATACCGAATGCTGTTGATGAGTTCACAATTTAGTTTTATGCCTACATTAGCGTCGTGTAATGCTTCCCTGAAGATTTCTGCTGTATATCTGTTAAACAGGAGGGGAGATAGTATACATCCCTGGCGTACACCTTTCTTTATTTCGATATTTTCAGTAGAGGAGTTACCTACTTTCACACACGCAGTTTGTCCCCAGTTGAGGTTGGCTCTCAGTTTTATATCTTTACTATCGAGACCTACCCTTTTTAGTATGGATATGAGAAGTTTGTGGTTGACACTATCGAAAGTAATTGCAAAGTCAATGAAGCAGATGTAGACATCTTTATTTGTGTCTCTGCAGCGTTGGATCCTTGCAAGGCGAATATGGCGTCTCTCGTGCCAAGTGCATTACGAAAACCGAATTGCGAATCGTCAACCTCAGAGTCGCATTTTGCGTAGATTCTGTTCTGTATCACTTTTGTAAAGATCTTAGTTAAGTAATTAATTAAGCTTATTTGTCGATGTTGGTCGCAGGTTTTTGCATTTGATTTCTTTGGTATGCGATAAATGTCGAGTGCATCCAATCTTCAGGTATTACGCCAGTGTCGTAGATTCGGTTGAATAGCTTTGTTAGCATATCGAGGAAGCTCGAATTCGTCTCGCACATAATCTTAGGAATCTCAACGTGAATACTATTTAGACCTGCGGTTCTATTATTTTTCATGGACATAATGGCTCTCTCAATTTCGCTCTTCAGGATTGGTAGCCTAGCTGTGACCTCATCTGGATTGTGATTGTCGGGTCGCGCATCATTAAACAGCTTTTCGATATTAGGTGGTGCAAAGGACAAAATTGAAATGTTAGAAAGAAGTGGAATACATGAAATTGGATGTATGGATTGTAACCAAAAATATGTTGGACAAACTAGGCGATCTATACAGACGAGATTCAAAGAACATATAGCTCATTTCAAAGAACATATAGCTCATTTAAAGTATGGTAGAACAGAAAAATCAAGCGTTGCCGAGCATGCTTTTGATAATAATCATAGAATAACAATAAAAAATTTAAGATTATTTCTTAATATAACTCATAGGAGATTATTAGACGCATATGAAAGTATGGAAATTATTAAATGTAAGAATAGTTTAAATAGAGATAGAGGGCCTATTCCGTATAGTCCATTGTATTGGTTAATCCAGCGTGGCTAGTGGGATTCCAGGATTGGGCCTTCTTAGTTCCGCTTAATTGAGCAAACAGTAGTATAAAAGGCAGTTAGGTAGATTTTAATTTTAGTTTTAATCATCTCCTGATGATGCTAACATGGTTAGCGAAACGCGCGTCGTGTGCAAAAATTCTGTTTCGGTATTGTGGATAAACCACACATGCCAAACATACTTCTATAATACATACATAGTGTTGTATAAGAAAGGCATATCAAAAAATTGATTGGAACAATTAATTTATTAATTATATCCACGTCACTAGATTAAAATATCAATCTATATAGAGTTGTTCGCAGAGAAGCTTGGTATTCGATTAGGTGACCGCTTGAAGAGCGGCATCTTAGGGTCATTAAAGGTTCATTTATAAACCTGCCTTAAATACAAATTAATTTGAAAAAAATTAGAACGCTTTTTCTACCTAATTAACCGTTTTTAATACTTTGTATATAGTATTTATCTTAGATTATCAGATAAATTAAAATGGATCCATATATCTGTTTCTCGAATTGAATTATATTTTTTAAATAGGGGTTTACCGATTACTCTAATTTGCCGCCTATTCAAGAGCGCGCAAATTCCTGATTATTTCTATCCCCTTCTGTTTAGTAACTTGTATCTCACTCTCTTTCGAGAGGTGAATTTGCTTTACTTTAGGCTCAAAAACCATGTCCAAGGGGAGGTAAATCTCTTAAGTTACAATGAGTACCAAACGATGGTGGTTTAATACTAAAAATTAGACTGCGTGCTAAATTATATACTTTAATTGATTTATTAGAAATTTACTATCTGTACTTTAATGAGATTCATTAAGATACAGATTCTTCATTCCGATACGAGTTAATAACCAATCAAAATGCAAAATCACACATAGCAATATTCGGTTAATATTAAAGATTGCCATGCTCGTGACATTTAAAATTGATCAATTTTGATAGCTCATAGTTACTATTTACTTAATAACTCTTTAAATCTAAAGTACTATATTTTTTTCATCATTATGAGTGGTCGTATAAAAAAACCGTATGTACAACTTACATTTAGTGACTATTAAGACACTCGAACTCATAAGTACACTTGCCTACATAATCCTCCAACTCATGTCTTAATAGCTATCATTAAATGTTCATTGCCTATAATATACCTTTTTATACACAGAAGTAGACTTAAACTATTACTATTTGTGTAACGGTAATCATGAATTTTTATTAACAACGTAGAGTTCAGAAGAGTTTGTTAATATGTGCTACATCTTCAAGGTTCCTGGCATTGATACTTAAAGGTTCGTGGCGGTAGACATGGCGATCTTGTTAAGGTATTATATTACTATACATTATTTCCTGCCTCCAGGAATTTCTGGTCGGTAGCAAAAGCAGTAAGTAATCACTTTACAGAAACGTCTCTCCCACCTTTGATAGACGAACGCGGCATCACGGGGACTATAGCCAAGGAAAAAGCAAACATGCTTGCCAAAATGTTTTGTTCGCATTCTAGCTTAGACGTCCCCCAAGGCAAGGCTCTGCCCACTATATCGAACATCAACACTACCATGGCAGAAGTCAAGTTTCATCACTGTGATATTCGTAAAATCCTCAAAGAACTAGATACGCAAAAGGCATCAGGACCAACGGAATACCTGCCATCGAATTTAAGAACTGCGCCAACGAATGAAAATCTGTTTTTTCCAGACTTTTTTCTTTGTCATTCCGAAAAGGGATTTACACATCATCTTGTAAAGTCGCTCGAGTGCAACCTGTTCCAAAAAATGGCAAGAAAACCACTCCCTCAAACTATTACCCAATTGCATTGCTTCCAATAATCTCCAAAGTCATGGAACGTGTAGTCAATCAGCAACTACTCAAGAATTTTGAGACCAACAGATTAATTATCGATAACCAATGCGGCTTTCGCAAAGAGAGATCGATAGGAGATATATTGGCCTATGTCACTCATATATGGAGTAGCTGTCCTAGAAAGCTTTCGCAATGCAGTCAAGTCAGTAAGAACTTATCCTGGTGCTGACATTAACTCCGACCACAATCCACTTTTATGTAGAATGGAGATAAAACTAAAGAGAATCTACAGAAAATCCTCAAGTACAACAGTTGATATAAGGAAACTCCATAAACCTGAAATCAAACAAAAGGTGCAGGAATCCATCAGTAAAGCCTTTACTGAAATTGACGGTCAAACCGACGACAGCTTAGAACAGTGGAACAAACTTAAGGAAGCTATTCAAACATCATGCTCAGAACTTCTAAATGGAGAAAAAAACAAAGAGAAAAGAATGGGTGAGCGACAAAATTCTAGAATTGATGGAGAAAAAGAGAAGTTATAAAGGTAAATATAAGCAGAAATGCCTTGAGGCGCAAGAAGAAGATAAGGGAGGCCAATGAAGCATACCTGTCAAAAAAGTGCAATGAAATTGAAGAATACGAGAAGAAGTACGATTATCACAATATGCATAAGAAGATCAAAGAGCTTACATCGAAGAAAAAATTTAATCGCCGAACATCCAGCATTCTGAACAAGAATGGAATATTAAAAACAGAAGCAGACCTATTCGCTATGTGTGGTTTAACTTTTTTTTGGCTTAAAATATTTCCAGTGCTCCAAATAAAATGTATTTGAGCTAATATATCTGGCTTTTCATGTATCTACTGACATACGTATTTTTGTCTGGTAGAGAGAATAAACTAATTTATTATGAAAATATAGATATTTTTTTAGATTAAATAATAATATACGTATATTTCTCTATTGACTGGACAATAAGGAAAATAATTTTATGGAAAAGAACAAATCATCGTTTCGAACAATATTTGAATTTAAAATTTAATTGCATCGTGAAAATTTACACAAAAAGAAGTATACTCTGGCAATATATGCAATTTAATATGTATGGACCGATTATTGTCGTGATATAAATAGAGAAATACGATAGAGCCCGTAACACGGACAGCGTTTTAAATCACGTGTTTCTTTTGTTAGGTGGTCCAAATGCGCCATGATACAATAAAAGCTGCCATAAATAAATAATAAAATCAGAAGCGCTAACCAGAATACTGATTTTATTCGACTATAATACAAGGACCAACATTATCAGATAGAATTCTGTACAGGGATATGTTATTGTATCGAATGCCCGACGTACGCTGCGTACTAAAATTATGTTTGTATGTTTAATGAGAGTGCATGATCATCAACGTTAGGGGGGTCTTTGGAATTAATAGTCCTTCTATTAGTTTGATTAGATTTAAGACAAATTGGAAAATTTATCTACATTAAAATAAGTGGCAGACATTTCCGTCAGGTATATCAAATAGGCAATGCGCCGACTGCTCATTCATTTTAATATAGTTTGGAACCTAATCTCAAAATTTTGACTTTGAGGCATTAATTTTACTTCGTATTCGCCTCATCTAATTCGAGCTGCCCATTATTGTAAATGCGGCTCTGACAAGAAATATACCCCATTTTTAAAACGACGCTACGTTTCTTGTTCGAAACCTTAGATTTGACAAATTAAGTTCGAATTTCAGTAAAAAGCTTGCTAATCCGTTTTTAATGACCGCACAATCGGTCGAAATCTAAAAACCGTTTTTAAAGACTGGCTCGGACCAAAAGTATTTTAGCGCTTAGTACGTCGTTTCTAATCTCGGTAACTCGTGTATTGGATGGCGAAACTGTTACAGAAAATATAACTTTTTAGATGGGCAGGTTTTCATCACCTTTTATCTGGGCTGGTTTTCTAATAAATAGCATTTAAGTATAGCACTTGCGAAATTTCGATTATCTTATTATTAGTTTGCTTATAGGTTCATAGTTGTATGGTAATTAGTGTTGGACTGTGAGCCCCAGGCTGAATCTGTGGCAAGGGCTCCAGCAGGAAAAATTATTTTTTTTGATTAACCTACAAAGACCGCATTTTCAGCAATTATCCAATTAAAAACTTCAAAATAAACGTTTAAATTTGATTATCAAATTACTGAAAATTTGCGAACGACTTACCTATGCAGCAGAATTTAATTAATTCATGAGATGATAAAATGAAAAGAACTAAAGATTAT
>MU181933.1:122403-159528 GCA_016904865.1 Pissodes strobi | reverse complement strand
TCACTTATTTTAATCATTTGAACCGGTTCCGATATGTTATAATCTAATATTTGGTTAGTTTGGGTGAGTCGCCGAATCAGCTTTCGGTTAGTTTCACTTAGTCTCAACTCGTTTGAAGCAGTTCCGATGCGTCATAATCAATTTTAATAGGTTTGGGTTAGTCGTCCAATCAACTTTCGGTTAGTTTCACTTCGTCTCATAAAGATTGATTAATTCTTTACCCATTCCATAAAAGAGAAAGAGGAAGGGAGAGAGTCAAATGCTTTATCTCTCTTTCGAGATGAAAATTCCAAAACGTGTCGTTACATGCATGGCTTTGAAAAATCACTTTCATGAATCCAAAGAATATCAAAATAGCGTAAAATTTGTGGATTTCTAATATTTACCTTCGCCCAAATTATGTATATAAGTTGAGTTATATATGAGTATAAGTGAGTTTGATCGCTGTTTTAACCACTAATTAAGAATAAAAAAGCCCTACATGGAAAACACTTTTAATGCTTGGGTTAAGTTATGGGTGTGGCACAGGTTAGTTGGTGTTTTCATTTTTTTTTAAAGACGACGTCCACTGTGACAACGCACTTGTCATATTAATAACAAAATGTAATAAAATATCGATACTTATCGACAGCCGAAAATATCAGGTTAAAATTATTCCATTGCCGCTATTTTCCTGTTATATTTTGTAACTTGTGTTCGTAATTAAACAATACAAGTTGTACCTACTGGTATTTTTATCCATATCGTAGATAATATTTCGTTTATTATTTACTTATTTATTATAATACTAAGTAACTATTACAAAGTAGTATCATTAATGAGCTATAAATGAGACAGATAATGTCAATAGTTTTTCATAACAAATAAATAATCCAAACATTAATACGTAATCATATTCATATCATTTATTCCTAATAGAACGCTCCCCGTATAAAAATAATCGAGCGGCAGTTCATATTGATCGTACACCGTAGCTGCACCCATTCGTTTACTGTACAGTGGCCGATTGTGTTCAAGGTCAACGGCAGTATTTTCCACGGCATGCTGGAGTGAGTGGACTTATTAGAATATCTATAGACGGTGGTTTGGTTGTCTCAATCTTCTACGACAATAATGATTTAAATTAGACGAAAATTCTAAGTTGGATACTTTTCTGATGGGGTTAGCTCAACTTCTAGTACTTCGCTGGATTTCGATTCCATACCAAAGAGTACTTACTCTTTATTCATACCCTGTGCAAGCAGAATCAGCTAACTCAACAGCTTTCACGTCATAGTCTTCAAAGCTAACCCGATACTGTCCAATCTAGGATTCTGCAAAATTTCAATAGTTTTGTAAACATGACCCATGATATCTTCCCAAACCGTTTCGAACTTTGACATTTTGCTTTGCAAACTTGGAGCAATACCACGTGAACTTCCTGAATCATCTTTGTTCTGTGAAGTTTCAAAAAGTGTATTTTTCATTTCTCTATAGCTTCACTAAAGAGCTTTTATAGCATCTGCTCTGCATGACCATCTGTTGTAGTTGTTCGGTTTGGCACAATAAGAGTGGTAAATGCCTAGCGCAAGGTAATCCTAATGCAAATTTATTTTCTACCCATACCACTTGAAGGCGATTGTACTATTCGCTCATTGAAAAGTGTTATTATCAGATTTATCACGGCAATTATTAATGTCTATTTCGTTCTACTTCATGCTCAAGCCTTTTGACATATCTTTAGCTCTGCGGCCCTGGTTATGAGTGACATGAATGTTACAAATCTATCACCAGAGATGTGTTCCTCTAAATATTTAAAAATCAAAGTAAGCTGATCAACGTGACATTCGTCTCGAGTTGAATCTAGTGATGTGGTTTAATACTGGACTCTTTGATCTGAGAGATCAGTTAATTGAACAACTTCCTCGCAAATCATAGAATATGGGGAGATTTTGGGACCACTTCCACGGTTTCCACGTTTATTATGTGATTGCTCATAGGGTCCAGTAGTCCCAGGTATTTACCATTTCTTGGTTATTATGTTGTGCGGTGCATAAATCTATATTACTTTCTGTAAAAACTCAGATCATAACCCAATATCATTTTGTAAGCATCTATTTTCACTTAAAGTTAAAAAAAAGGTGCAGGGAAAAATGCTGGAACTGATTTAAAAAACTTCTGCTAAAATATCTGTAATCTCGGAAAAAAAATGAAAATATAATTTTTTTTTAGGTTAAAGTAAAAGGTATAGGAACTAAATTTTCCAGAAATAACTTTTGTTCCTCAACCAACATTAAACTGACTGCTTTCAAATGAGAAGTGAGTTCAGCCTAGGCGCCCGGTAACTTAGTTAAACATATTCACTGAACTTACCACTTGCAGCCTTCGAACTTCTGAGACTCACCTGATTTGAGCCGGCATCGGCAAGTGGACATGAATTATCAAAAATTTTTAGAACAGCAAAGCAATTTTTCTTTTGCTTCTTTTGCAATTTTAGGTTTGGCACCTCCGCTTTTAAGTTCCTATTTCTCTTGATGTCGATTACTTTGTGTTTTATGGCAGTCCATAATACTTGATTAGACTACATTATGTGGAAATTTTCTACACCTAAACAACGTTATAAAATTGGTAGTAAGAATTGTCAACAATATTAGAGCTCAAGCGAGTTATGTGTACCGAAGTTGCTGACAACACCAGAAGCTTCCCAGAAACTGTTTTATCTGCTTTGCTATTTTATATCAAGTCGTTTTTAAATAATTGTTAAAACATTCATTATCTGCTTAAAGCTTGTACTGTAAAGACCTATTTAGAAATATAATTGTTTTTAAAAAGTTAGTTTCTTCTTCAAAGTACATAAGTGGCGCAGTCGGTAGGATAGTGCGGCAACGGTTTATTCGAATCGATCGGTGAAAATCGTGGCGGGTTTCAACCTTTTGGCGTTATCTTCAAAAAAAATCTACGTTCAACGAAGGAACTTCGAGAGAACCGACAGCCAGGCAGCCAAGCAGCAAGAATCGGGAAAGGACAAAAAGAGACCGACAAACGCGTGTTTTGAATCTGTAAGTGTTTTTTCCTTTTCAGCTTTCCTCCGCCCTCTGAATAAGGATTTTAGAATAGATAGTTAGGTTGTGCATTGTGCATGTCATTATATCGCAGACAAATAGGTTAGTTTTTTGAAAAAAATGCATACAGGAACTGTATGATTAATTTAAAAGAAAAATAGCAGACTATTTTTCCGAAATTGCTGATATTGAAAGTAGCCAAATTTCTGGCTTAGAAAGCTTAAATTTGCTAAATAAAATGTCCCCAAATAAAGATAATCCACCCAAAGTTAATTGGGATGTATCTAAAAGTAAATTAGATATAATTAAACCATACGATAGTAACAGTAACACTTATTCAATTGATTAAACGCACAGTTTTAGCATATAATAATTCGATTCATAGTGTTACGAAATATACACCGTTTGAAGTTTTAAAAGGCCATATAAATAGCCCCAATCTTTTCGATCTAATTGATCATATGATTGTCTCAAATTACGTTCAAAATCATAAAGAAAATACTAACTTGCTTTATAGAAAATTCCAAGAAATTAATGCTCAAACGAAAGAAAAAATTATTACTAATCTAAACGAAACACGGAATGAACCCTCGAATTTCCCCGAATCAGACCCTGTCTATATAAAAACGAAAGCTAGAAATAAAAATCTACATACATTTTAAAAAGCGGAAAGCAAATATCAGACATGTAACAAACTAATAACTGATAAAAGGGTATAATATCATAAGAAAGAATATTGCTAGAAAACCAAGAATTAAAAATGGAAAGGATGACATCGATCCTGATCCTGGTGTTCCAAGTACTTCAAACTAATAGCCAATCCCATGATTTTTTTTCATGGCAGTGGCACACACACTAAAGGTAGATCCTATGGCGCTCGACGAGCGGTGTGTGTGCGAAGATGTTGATTGACACGGTTCTTGAATATTTGTAGGTTGTAATTAGTGGGAAACAGATGTCCTGGAAGTGAGTTCCACAGTGATGCAGTGCGCCAGGCAAAGGAGTTCTGGTAAAGCGATGTTCTAGGTGTTTCTAGTTGTACGACGAACTGGTGCGCTCCTGCCGTCTGTCGGGACTGTCTGACAGGAGTTGCCAGGGGCAGGATTATGCGGGCCAAATCCTGGGAACATCTGCCGTGAAAGTATCTGTAAAACAGAGACATATCGGCCACATGTCTGCGAAGTTCCAGACTATCCAGATTCCGGGTCAACTCCGGATCGCCGACGAGACGCACAGCCCTCTTCTGAATGAAATCCAGCAGCTTTAGGGTATGCTTTGGTGCGACACCCCAGATATGTAAGCAATATTCTAAGCACGGTCTTATTTGGGCTTTGTACAGAAAGAACAACTGCTGCGGTGTATAGAGTTTTTTGTTGCGAAATAGCGCACCAAGCTTCTGGGAGGCTGATTTTGCGATGTTAGCAACATGGTCATGCCATGACATATTGCTGTTGACCGAGACACCCAGCAGCCCGATTGACGAGGATGAAGGAATGGTCGATCCTGCCATAGTGATGTCAGGGCCCGCTGTATTGGCCCTCTTAGTAAACGTTGCTGCTTGGGTCTTTGCTGCATTGAACTGGACCAAATTTCGGCCGCCCCAAGTTTGAACTTTCTCCAGGTCTTGACTAATTGCTGTAATCTGCTCCTGTCTGCGGTGATGAGTCTCAGTCGCTGGTAAGGGTTTTTCTGATCTAAAGTGAGAGACAATGGTACTGTCATCTGCAAAACTGTAAACAGGATTAGTCGTTTCGATCAGCAGGTCATTAATATAGATGAGGAACAGAGCTGGTGAAAGTATTGCGCTCTGAGGCACGCCCGCGTTGATGGTGAATGTGTCCGAGATGTGTCCATCGACTGCAACGTGTAGGGATCGGTTCTTAAGGAAACTGGCCAGCCAGCTGCAGAGAGAGGCGGGCAAACCCAAGGGCGGCAGTTTGTTGAGCAGTCCGTCATGCCAAACTCTGTCGAATGCCTTTGAAATATCCAACGCAATCGCTCGAGACTCTCCGTAGTTTTCCATTGCCCTACTCCATATATGAGTGACATAGGCCAATATATCTCCTGTCGATCTCTCTTTGCGAAAGCCGTACTGATTATCGCTAATTATTCTGTTGCTCTCGAGGTACTTGAGTAGTTGCTGGTTGACTACACGTTCCATGACTTTGGAGATTATTGGAAGCAAGGCAATTGGGCGATAGTTTGAGGGCGTGGTTTTCTTGCCTTTTTTTGGAAGAGGTCGCACTCGAGTGACTTTCCAAGAGGATGTGTAAATCCCTTTTCTGCAAGAAGGAGAAAAAAGCCTGGAAAAACACGGGTGTTAGTTCGTTGGCGCAGTTCTTTAGCACGCTGGCAGGTATACCGTCCGGTCCTGATGCCTTTTGCGTATCTAGTTCTTTAAGGATTTTGCGAATATCACGATGAAAAAACTTGACTTCTACCATGGTGGTATTTATGTTCGGTATAGTGGGGAGAGTCTTGCCTTGGGGCACGTCTAAGGTAGAGTGCGATGAAAACATTTTGGCGAGCATGTTTGCTTTTTCCTTGGTTGTAGTCGCCGTGATGCCACGTTTTTGTAAAGTTGTTACTTACTGCCTTTGCTACCGACCAGAAATTCCTGGAACCACTGGGGCATTGCAAAAGTTTATTCCTGATCCTCTGATTGTGTTTGTCCTTAGTTTCGTCGATCACACGCTTGCACTCGTTTCTCGCTTCGAAAAAATAATTGCGATTTTCAGCGGTCTGATTTTGCTTGCTGTTTCCTTCCTACAGCTCTTTCGCATCTTTTGTCGAACCAGGGCTTTCCTTTTGATGGTAACTTGATGGAATTTGGGATGTATGCTTCCTTTTCTGAGGAGATTACTTGCATGATCTCTTCGCAGCAGTCTGACGGGTCGTCAGTGGCAAAGCAGACGTCGAGCCAAGGAAAATCTAGGTAGAACTGCCTTAGATCGTCCCAGTTTGCAGAATCGTAATGCCAGATTTTGCGAGGCAATGGTGGATCCTTCTGTATGAGTGGCAATTCACAAACCGTTGTAATAAGTTTGTGGTCGGAGGTACCTAATGGCGGACCAACTGTGACCTTGTACTGGTCAGGATTGGTGGTCAGAAAGAGATCCAGGAGGGCGGCGAATTCGCCCCTCTCTGAGATTCGAGTTGGTTTGTCTACAAGTTGAGTAAGCCCACAGCTGATGGCAAATGCTTCAGCTTCTCTACCTTCGTTGTCGGTCTTGTTGTGATGTTTGAGCCAGTTGGTGTTGTGGGCATTGAAGTCTCCCAGAACGATTATTTCTGAACTGGGATGATAGACCTGTATTGAGTCAAAAGTAGTAGCTAGTGTTGAGAAAAAGCTTTGGTAGGCTCTATCGCTCGGAGTGCGATAGAGACAATGTATAAACTTGGTTAATCACTTGGCGGTTCAATTAACCACCATCAAGATTCCAATACTTCCTATACAATTAGGACAAGCTAAACTTATTTATAGTAAACATACATTTTTGCATTATGTAGATTTAAACTCTGTAACACTCCGTTTTTTCCGGTGACAAATATTTTTAAAATTTCATTTATATGCCGCATTTAGAAAAAAGATGCTGTATTTTGCACTCATCGGTTTATTAATTCTAAATTTATTGATTCGATTAGCTGTTAGTTCGCTTGAAATTGCCGCTTTTCTTAATGTAAATTAACCCTATTCTAAGTATAGGTTAAAGATATATTTGTATTAGCTTTTATAACACGTTGTAACTATTTATTTTAGTTGGCATGCGCAGCAGATTGTTATTAAGATAGCTTAGCTTGATTTATATTATATTACCGTAGAACGGTCAATGAACCGATTTATATTTTTTTAGGAATTCTGTTAGTGAAGCCTGCAAATACGCTGCATTTGACTCGTCGATCCAAATTTTAATTTTGTTGACATATTTCATAACCTTTTGGGAACCCCTTGGTTGCTGACCTCCAATCTCCTGCTGCCATTTCTGAAGATCGTTAAATCGTTTTGGGACCTCTGCTTTTAAATATATTCACACGGCAGGCTGTGGTTCTTGTAAGGTTCGTTCCGAATAATGAGGAGGGCGATCCATCCGTGATTTTCGCTCTCGATTTAGATTTTTAAAGGTTTATCATTTTCGTAAGTATTTCCTAGCATTTCTTGAAGAATGTAATTTTAGCTCACTATTTGTGGCTTCCGTCATCGTTTATCATCCTAATAAACAGAACTAAGGCGTTTATTATCTTAAAATTATTCCTCGTATCGAATTATTAGCTTCATAAGACATTTTATCTGCCCTAAAGTTTTTCCCGCTCTAATCTCGTAGAAGTAAAAAACATAAATTGACTGAAAACTGAGGAATTGGCTTTACTAAAATACCCATCGAAGCGAAGAGAAGGTCTGCTGATAGTGCAGTAATAGAGACTCAACATTTTATTGTGATTTAATTCTACCCTTTCTTTGGGGATATATTGTGTTGATTTTCTGTTTGTTTTTTGACACGACCGATTAATCGGGATCTAAATACTGCTGTACTGGGTAAGTATTTTCTCTGGAGTTAATTTTTTCCTATTGTTTGTGAAGCGCGTGGCCGCCATGATGCTAATGGTTTTTTTCCTTATTTCTAGAGGCTATCCACATTCGTCATATAAGACCGAGACAGTCGACTCCCATAGTTGCCCTTACGCACGATCGAAGTAATTATTGTTACAGTTTTTTTAGCTTAATTGCTTTATCTGTGTTAACCTTTTTTGTGCATGGTCCGCCATTTGCTTTTGCGTCGCAAATGTTATCTTATCTACTCCATTTTATCTAATGCGAATTTAGCCATGCAAAGCCCTAATAATACCTATTAACAATTATAAATAATATGTTTAATAAACAATTTTAATAAATTACGTTAAAGTTATCTATATGTTTTCTCTAATTTAATATTTTCGAAAAACGGTCATTTGGAATATTTGTCTTTTCGAAAAACTATCCGTTCGAATAATTATCCATTCAAATAATTGTCCATTCGAAAAAAAGTCCTTCGAAGAACTGTTTTTGGGGAAATTGTCATTCGAAAAACAGTCCTAGATTCTATTGATACATATTATTATTGCTACATTTAAAATCGGTGCAGCTATTAGCGCACGCATACCTAGTTGTAATTAGCTTAGTTAACATCAAAGTGATCACTTCGGTCAGTAGTATTTAGTGCATTTAGTTGTAAGGCATACAGAACCGAGTATTAACACCAGAATTGGTCTCCCTGCAGTCACCATATTGTACATATTAGGAGTTAAATTTAAGTCATTTGACATTTTTTTGTCTTTAACTTACAGCAACTCCATTTAATGTGCCATTTTACTCCAGATATATTGTTGCTGTGTTTTCAAAAAAAGAACCTAATTTTCTTGCTAGTTGGTAATTAAGTACCTTTTGATTTAATGAGCCGGCCGAGCCACCCTGCACAACACCAGCAGAGCTTTTTCAGTTTACTTGGATAGCACTGGTGGCGCTCTAATAACCTCACTACGGGGGTCGGGCAACTGAAACACGACTCTTCGGGACTAGGTTTCTTTTTAATTGAAAAAAAAATCCTTACTTTCACTTTAACTTAACTCAGAAAAACGTGTTGCAACCCAATAATCGTACAGTTAAGAAATATGGAAAAGCACTTCTTGGTAATTAAGAAATGTTTCAGTCGGCAAAATGATACTAACCCAATTTCTTATCACGGTCTTTCAGAATATATCTTAATACGTACGAAATATGTAATATAAACTACGCAGGAAGGGTCGAAAATCTTTATCCACACATTCGTAGAAGTAAACGAAGCTTAATAAATATAGTAGGTAAGGCTAATAAATGGTTATTTGGCACCTTAGATGCTGAAGACGGAAAACGGTATAAAAAAGCCGTTATGACTTTGGAACGGAATCAGAAAAACATTATAAGGGAGCTGAATTCCCAAATTTCACTCTCAAAAATCATAATTAATAATAGTTATAACAAGACTATTTCCGTTATACAAAATAACCAAAAGAAACTTGAATATAATCTAAATATTTTTCAAGAAGCTATTCAGAATACCATTACAAATATGAGTAACTACATTAGTTTTCACGGTATAATTTACTAGATAAATTTGGA
Source organism: Pissodes strobi (assembly GCA_016904865.1). Classification (NCBI taxonomy): domain Eukaryota; kingdom Metazoa; phylum Arthropoda; class Insecta; order Coleoptera; family Curculionidae; genus Pissodes; species Pissodes strobi. Next base: position 150,354 of record MU181933.1, on the reverse strand, counting down.
TTGCCAAAACTTAATAACATTTAAAGACAACTTAGAGGATGCTATTATGTTTTCCAAATTAAATGCATTGCACAATTCGATAATATGAAGTCTCGAATTACAAAAAGTGCTAAAATTTCTAAGCGAAATGTATAATACGAATGAAATTCCTGATTTTAAAAACATACTCTCATATTACCAATTGTTAGGTACTCAATTAACTTTTTCTGGTACTAAGTTGATATTCGCTATTCACATACCTATCCTTAAACCTGAAAATCTGAACCTATATCACCTTATCATAAAAAACCAAAGAGTATTTATCCCAAAATACCCGTATTTTCCTCAGGTAAACGAGAAAACACAATTTGCTGAACAAATTTGTCCTTTGCACCGAAGATTTCCATCCACAAGACCCATGTACTCTTCAGCTGATACAAGGCTCTCCAATTGCTAATTGCCCAATTGTCCAGCTCAAAACACAAGAAACGATATCCTAACAAATAACGCAAAGCAAAGAGTCTTTTTCAAATGCAAGTCCGATCAGTATATTGAAATTAACCGGCTCACATTGATAAAAATTCCGAAAACTTGTGAAGTAAGGATTAAAAGTTTGAAAACTGAAATAACTTATGAAACACCGAATTTAACACAATGAAATATCGCCTATAAAAGAAACGTTCGATGGGCCAATCGATGGATTCCCAATTGCCTATGGAGTCATCCTGCTATGTTTGGCCATCGTCCTGCTCCTCGTATTACTTTGGCAACGGAAAAAACTAATTTTGGCATTCCGAAACCGATACCAGAGAAGAAGAGAAAGCCCCAAAAGGATGAAATGGAAGAAATCAATTTGGACTCTCCCGAAATAATTGTTAAAACATCCATTCTCTGCTTAAAGCTGTACTGTAAAGACCTATTTAGAACATAAGAAGAACATAAGTAGCGTTAGAAAGACGAATATTCAAAACCTTGGCCGATGAAATTGACTGCCAATACAGGGAGCTACTTCTTCACTATGAAGTCCAATAGTTAAGTAGAGAACGAGTGCTCAAACGTTCCAATGAGGTCCTTCCTATCTGCCATAGTCCAACTTTTCAAACAATGCTTGGAACCAATCCCGTAACTGGAATATTCACTCTGACTTAGAATTTTGGTTTTCTTATACCCATTGTAGAAAATTTAAATGAACTTACTTTGCAACTTAAAGGTAGAGACAAAGAACCAGCTAATGAACCGCAATTTCAAGCGTTTTCCTAATTTTTAGAACAGTTTTCCCAAAATCCATTGGAATCCTATGACAGTAAATATCAGCGTTATAAGATCCCTTACACAAATAGTGAACTATATAAAAGTCGACCTTTCCCATTGGTCGATTCGCATGGCCCTCCGCTCGCTTCGCTCGTGCTAACCCAATCTAACCCAAGACATACCCAAAATCAAGAAAAAAAGCTGTTTAGAAACATAATCTTTAAAAAATAATGAAAAAAGGCAACGGGGTTCGAACCCGCGTTTTCCAGGTGAGAGCCAACGATCTAAACCTTTACACCATCAGAGCTCTTGTCAGAAATCGATTGCATCACGCAGACATATCGTAATAAAATACGAGATGGATCGACCAATAGGAGAGGTCGATTTTTACATAGTGCACTATTTGTGTAAAGGATCTTTAAATGCTAAATATCATGTATCATACCTTCAGAAATCATTCGCTTTTATTAAATCCTATGTGACATACTATTTTGACTGTTTAATGTTGTTTATTTTATAGACATCTACGATTAGTGAGTATGGATGTGGTTATGTAGTACGTATTAATAATATTACTTATTCCGTTATTAGTTTATTATTAATATGTATTAGTTAATTAATAAAATAAACACACATGGATGTCAAATACAAATTTAGGTTGGCTTACCTTTATTCCAATATTATCAAAAGATTGGCGACCACTGTACTAGGGTATCGATACTGATCAAAAAGTACCGACACTTAATTAAGGTTGATGAAAAACTAAATGCAAGTTCTTTCTAGTAATAGGAAATATTTTCGTGTATTTTATACCTTTTGCAACATTTCCAGTTAAATTTGCTTTGCTAATTGAATAATTCATGTTCGTTGAACTAAAATATTTGCAGTTATATGTTTAAACGAAGCAGGTTTGAACCACGCGAAATTAACCGTGTAATTAATAAGAAACGAATAATTACGCTTTGCACGTGTGCTTTACTACATGGCGTACATATTTATTAAGCTCAGTAATAAATGTCCGACACTTATGGAAAACGTTAAAATTTGTAGTAAATTTAAATGCGTTTGAAATTTAGTAATAATTATAAAGTGAGCATTTATGTGCTAAAGTAGAAAGGGTTGAAATGTTATATATTTTAAAGCTTTAAAGCTTTTTAACAAGCTGTTATTAGATTTTGTATAAACTGCTGGATAGGTTAAGAAAATTTTTCGGTTTAATTTAGAGCCAAATATTCTGGTAATGGATAAAGATATTGATACAGGCTGTGCAGAAATTAAAAGGAGATTCAATTTTGAACGCCTTTGATGGGTAAAATTTTTTTGCTTGAATTTTCACAAGGTGGAAAATACTCTTTTTTTTTAACAAAATAAAATATTTCTCAAATCTTTGATATCTCTCATGGATTACGAAATTTCGACTTTTTTCTAAAGACCTGCACATTTCAGATCCCTTGTGTTAGTCGATATTGGTAAGTAATAATAGCATCCCAGGTCTACCTCTTTTATAATGAGTTTATTTTTACGTCCTTAATTTCGTGTTGGTCATCGGCGTGCTAATAATACGTAGATGTCCATTCACAAGCTGCTAAATATTTTTAATTTAGTCTTTGGTGTTATGGTTTCTGAATTAAGATCAAATATCGGATGCAAATTAAGGCAAATAATTTTTTATAAGAAAACAGGAAAGCTTGATTATCAAAATATAGGGTGCTTAAATTTTTATTATTATTTTTTCAATTTCTGAAAAATCCCAAAACAAAAAATTGCAATTTCGTAAACGAAGATAGAAAATTAACTCTTTCGAGCTTACCGGTATCATCAGTATACCACCTTTACTAAAAATCATACCGATGCTTCCTAGTGGTTATAAGGCGATACCGTCCTGCGAATATAAGCATAGTATAACCATAGCCTAAAAAATATATAGCTGCGACACTTATGCGCGGCTCCTTTGACAAGCGAGGACCAACTTTATCACTATGTAGTGGGGAGGAAATAAATAAATCTAACTTGACGTCAACCCCCCGGCAATCATTAGTGAAGTGAGCCGTACTCAAATTCTTTGGGAAGATATATACTAAAATTGTTACTCTCCCCTATTATTTTATTAAAGCTTTCATTACAAAATATATGATTTATAAAATACTACTTATTTCGAGTAAAGAATAACCAATTTTTTGATCCAAAAAGCTGCATAAGGAGAGCCGGATATTTATTTAAACATTACACCTAAAAGAAATAGTTAAGAATGTCTTCTGAAGTGAAATTAAGAATGGCGAATGTAGATTACTTGTAGTAAGTACAGCATTCTTGAAAGAAAAGTCAATTACCTAAAGAAAAATATAATTGAGTTACATATTATTTTGATAAATTACGATGAACTCATTTATGTAGAAAATTATTTATTTTTTAACGTTATAACACACATATAATAAATTAAAATTGAAATAAACTCACATGAATATAACGATAATAGAAAATAAGCTCCAAGATAATCTTCAAATATCAACAAGATCTATACACAACAAAAGTTTTTTATATGAGAGATTATATTGCACAAGTAGTTACGGTTTTAGATGAACTTGTGAAGAACCACACGAGAGCAAAGAAAACAGTTTGCATATTCCCGTCTTAGGTTTTCATGAGCTATCGAATGGCAGTAACTTTGAATTTAACCTCCGGTTAAATTGAAAGCCACTGTCATTCGATAGCTTATGAAAACCTAAGATAGAGACGTGCAAACCGTTTTCTTTGATCTCGTGCGGTTTAGATTTTGAAGCCTGTCAAAATGTCAAAATGCCCGACTCTCAACTGTCAATATTTCGTAAACAGCTAAACATAGGTATAGGATATTGTACACGACATGTATTTTGATTTCACTAGAGAGTCCAAAAATGTAGTAATATACAGGGTGTTCTATTTAAAAAATAAATATAGAGTAGGCTTCTATGTTAGAAAATTATTGATGTTTTGTTTTATATGTAATCTAGAAAAAACTTGGCTACCAACCCTACATTTTGCTTTTTTGTTTACCTTGGTGTCTTTAAAACCAAAAAAGGTACAGCGAATCAAAATGATATCAAGGTGCTGATCAAATCTGAAATGATGGATATATCTGGATAACGATCGACTTTTATGAAAAACAACCAGTGGCGTGTCGTATAGGGGGCCAAAGGAGGCGAATGCCCCTTCCGCCCTTCCGCCTCTAGGTGACCGCTTCACGAATTAATTTAATTTTCTCAAATCTGTAAAAACCAGACGGTTGGTGCTATAATTATTTTTTGTATGTATCATATTACATGTTCCAGTTTTTATTTAATGCACTATTTTTTGTAAATAAATAATACATAATTATTTATTTTTTGTAATATAATGTCCATTGTCCCTTCTCACTCTTCTAGAAAATAATATTGGCAATATTCGTTATAATAGGTAGTGTACAAAATTATTTAATATTAAATTCGTAATAATTTAATAAAATTCGGAAATCTTACTTCATCAGTCGAAAGAACGGGTCAAAATTAGTCAAAAACTATTATAATATCGAGGGTCAAATAAATGTTTTGGAGTGTGGCATCTGGCACCCGCCGAAATTTTTCTCCTCCAGCGCTTCACGCTGCCACGAAAGGCGTAAACACGGGGGGTGGGGTGGATAGAGGGGGTAATTGCTACCCCCTTCCCAGAACTTGATGTGTAAATTAATTTTGCGTTAAAAAAATTCGGCAGTTTTTTGTCAGGTTTCAAAAATTATTTTTCTGAAAAACCTAAATAAACTAATTATTATTCATTAACGTGGTAATACGGACGGGCGGATAAAGAATGCATTTTATTTGGGTATTTTGGGTTAGTCAATTAGTTCCATATTCGGTTGTTAGTTGCGTTTGTCGTTTTTCGGATTTATATAATTAATAAATTATTTATATAATTAATAACAGACGGTCAAGCGATAAAGGGTGCTGTTAATTATTAAAAATAAGTAGGTAGATATTAAAATATTTTATATATTTTTATTTAACAACGAAATAACTATATACTTATTACAATTACATAACTAGAATTTTTAATTATTGATTCCTTTATTTGATTTAATGTAAATAACATTCATCGTCATGTTTATGTTTTTTTTTCGTTTCCCTATTCGCCTGATTCTTGAATATTTAATATATTGGTCACCCCACGACCTTTTTGTTTTTTAACGATTTTAATGACTTTTGGGCGAAAATTGGGCGTGGAACCCCGAGATTTTTCCGGCGGCGCCCTTTTCCCCGTTTGCCCCCTTCACCCTTCGACCCACGACACGCTACTGAAAACAACCAGCAAAAACAATGTTTTTTGAGACTTACACCTTTATTGTAGAATCCGAACTGTTTATTGTCAAACGAAATGTTTTGCACTTTCTTACCTTCCACATAACCACAACCTGGAAAGTACTCCCCACCAAACCGTAAATTTCGTATATCTAGATAATTATTACTAAACAACTAAGATAAGAAGATGCAAACCGTTTTGCGCTAAGTTAAACAGATCAAATTCTTTAAATGGAAGGAATGCTATTCGACATGCTACATGAAATTTATCTAGAATTTTTAGAAGAATTCGAAAATCGGAAATATAGTTCAATAATATTGTCAAACTAAAATCAACATGGCTAAATGATGAAATGGTTGTAAGACTAATAAAAAAATTAGAAACATGTTATTTCTATAAAATGTGTATACATGTGAAGGGTACAGGGGAAAAACGATCTAAGCGCTATTTCCCTAGGAAACTTTTTTATTATTGACTTCACAGAAAATTTTATTCTTGATAAAAGTTGTTGTTTGGAAAAAAAACTAATTTTGGCAATGCTAAATTAAGGATAAGTTATACAGGGTACTCAATAAATACAAAAATGTTGGTTGAAAAATCAAAAACTTTGAAATATCGGAAAACCTTTTACAGAAAAAATAAAGCTCGTATTAAGATAAAAATAAAAGTCAAATATCATTTTTTCCAAAAGTGCACCGCACCGTTGCGGAGAAAATCCATGTCAATTATTGAAAAAAACCCGCTTTTTGTTAATTTTGTCCTTATTTTTTTCAGCAACGATGCACTTTTGGAAAAAATTGTGTTTGCCTTTTATTTTTATCTTAATACGAGCTTTATTTTTTTGTAGAAGCTTTTCCGATATTCCAAAGTTTTTGTTTTTTTAACCACCATTTTTATATTTTTTAAGTACACTGTATAACTTATCCTTAATTTAACATTGTTTGTCGAAATTAGTTTTTTTCCAAGCATCAACTTTTATCAAGAATAAAATTTTCTGTGAAATCAATAATAAAAAAGTTTCCTGTGTAAATGGCGCTTAGATCGTTTTCCTCCTTTCCATATATGAATGTTCCCATATTATTAATTTTCGATTATTTTTGGGCTCTTTAAATTTTGTAACCTATTCCGATACGTTTTAGTCCGTTTTGGTGCTTTTAGTTAGTTTGGGTTAGTTCAATCAGCTTTCGTTTAGTATTAATTTATTTTAGTCATTTGAACCCGGTTCCGATACATTATAACCAATTTTATTGTTTTTGGTTAGTTTTGGTTAGCCGCCAAAATTGGGTCGTTCAATCAACTATCGATTACTTTCGGTTCCGGTACGTTATTACCAATTTTAGTGTTTAGGATAGACGCCAAAATTGAATTAATCTGGGTTAGTTTTAACTTACTTAATATTATTTTTAAACTATTCCGATACGTTTTAGCCCGTTTTGCTACTTTTAGTTACTTTTGGTTAGTATTTCAATGACATTTTGGTTACTTTCAATTAGTTTCAATTTATTTTAGTTATTGAATTAATTCAAGTTAGTCGTAAAAATTCGGTTAATTTTGGTTAGTTTCAACTTATTTTAATATTTTTAATCTGTTGCGATACGTTTTAGCCCTTTTTGGTGCTATTGGATAGTTTTGGTTTGTCGGTCAATCGACTTTCGGTTAGTTTCAGTTAGTTTTAATTTAGTTTAGTAATTTGAATCGGTTCCGATACGTTATAAGCAATTTAAATGTTTTTAATTACTTTAGGTTAGTCGGCAAAATTCGGTTAATTTGGATTAGTTTCAACTTTTTAATAATTTTAATTTGTTACGATACGTTTTAGCCCTTTTGGTGCTTTTGGTTACTTTTGGTTAGTCGTTCAATCGACTTTCGGTTAATTTCAGTTAGTTTTAATTTATTTTAATCATTTGAACCGGTTCCGATACGTTATAACCAATTTTAAAGTTTTTGATTAGTTTCGCCAAAATTCGGCTAATTTGGGTTAGTTTTAACTTACTTTGGTATTTTTAATCTGTTCCGATACGTATTAGACCGTTTTGGTGCTTTAACTTACTTTTGGTTAGTCATTCAGTCAACTTTCGGTAACTTTCACTTAGTTCCAATTTATTTTAGTCATTTGAACCGGTTCCGATACGTTATAATTAATTTAAATGTGTTTGATTAATTTTAGTTAGTCCTCAAAATTAGGTTAGCTTCAACTTACTTTCGTTCAATCAACTTTCGGTTAATTTCAGTTAGTTTTAATTTATTTTAGTCATTGGAACCGGTTCCGATACGTTATAACCAATTTTAATGTCTTTGGTTACTTGCCAATATTCGGTTAATTTGGGTTAGTCTTAATTTACTTTAACATTTTTAATCTGTTCCGATACATTTTAGTCCGTTTTGGTGCTATTAGTTACTTTTGGTTTGTCATTCATTCAACTTTCGGTTACTTTCAGTTAGTTCCAATTTATTTTAGTCATTTGAATCGGTTCCTATACGTTATAAGCAAATTTAATGTTTTTGGTTAGTCGCTTAAATTCGTTTCGTTTTGGTTAGTTTTAACTTACTTTAATTTTTGTAACATGTTACGATAGATACGTTTTAGCCTGTTTTGGAGCTTATGGTTACTTTTGGCTAGCTTTGGTTAGTCTTTCAATTAACTTTCGGTTAGTTTCAGTTAGTTCCAATTTATTTTAGTCATTTGAACCGATTCCGATACTTTATGATCAAATTTAAGTTTAAATAAACAAACTAACTAGCTGCACAACTCCACCGTCCTTTTCCCATTTTAACACATAAACATTAACTCCGTCCTTTTCCCATTTTAACACATAAACATTAACTCCGGCCCAGGTAAGCGCGTATGATTGGCATCGAGTTCCGACTGCGTAGTGTCCTCGCTTCAGTGAGCTTCACGGAGAAAATTTGATTCCGTACCCCACTAAACGAGCCGAGTGTCGCGGCTATAGCTTCTTTAGGCTATGGTAGAGCCCTCAAGCGGCAAAAAATCACACCATATGATTTAGCGGTTCCCTTCCAGAGTCGCATGAGATTATTCACGCTGAACGGATCATTTTTTTGTCTGTATTGTTTACTGTATGTGTTTTTTTTTTTTTGAGAACTTAACAACAAACATGGCTAGTATGTATTTTTTTGTATTGTTAGGTTACTATTTACCTACTCTTATGTATGCAAGAAATAATATTTCATTTTGCATTATGTTTTTTTTTAGTGGTACAAGATGATATCATTCCGCGGCAATTTTTTTTCTTCTAAGTAGTTACATATTTTTTGAGAAAATCAAGTGATACCTACAATATGATACCGCGCCACGGCAATTTTGTGTTCTTCAAAGTAGAATATTTTAGAAAATACTTGGTAATTTGAAGATCTAGAGAAAATGGACCAGGATGAATCTGAAAAAACGTTTTTTGATGAACCACCTTCTGACAAGGTTTCTTTTGCGGACGATACCAGTGATGAGGAAATAAATGTGTCAAGGGCACGTTTGGATTTTACTGATGTCAATTTGGACTTGCTACTTGATGAGCTTGATAATTTGGATGACCAACCTGATAATAATAATTAACAAATAGGTAAGATTATTTTTTAGTATTTAGGTAGACATATTTATTTTAATTTTTCTTTAGGTCATAGTCAATACTCATTTTGGAAAAAAACAATGTCGAATTGAGCTCAGATAGTGACGAAGATGATAACATTCCACTTGCCGAACCTTGTAGAGGGGTTTCTATAGACGAGTGAATGATTTTTTTCAAGAAAAGGTCGTTTTTGCGCCAATACATGCCTATTAAGCCAATAAGGCGAGGGTAGAAAATCTGGGTTAAAGCATTAAAAAGTGGATATATTGACGAATTTTAAATTTATACCGGCAAAATTGGTGAAAGACCAGAGGGCGTGCCAGAGTTGTCACAGATTTTAGCAAATCACTAGTGGACAATCACCATAGAGTCTATTTTGACAACTATTTCTCGTCATTGCTGCTAATGAGGCAACTCACATCAGAAAATATATCCGATTGCGGTATTAAAAGTGCTAAACGCGGCGGCATACCATGTGTCTATTATAATAGATACAGTCGAACTAAAGAAGAAGAACGTAGAGAAAAAAAAACGTGCAATGTCCTATCCTCGTCAAATGCCAATATGGTATTTTTCTATTTTTGATAAAGCAGACATGCTGAAGTCAATATATCATATCGATAGGAAAAGTAGGAAGTGGTGGCCGAGAAATGTGTGGGATTTTGTTGATGTTACTATAGTTAACTTATTCATCATCTTTATCAAAAGAACCTCAGGATACAGTTTGAGCCTGAAAGATTTTCGACTTTCAATTGTAACTGGGGTAGTGGAAGCAGGTATGGAAACCTCACCGAAAGAAAGACCTAGTGGAGAAATCGCTGTGACCTGATTCAAGCCATATATTCCATTTGAAAAAAAAATAGGATCAGTCGGCTCATATGCCAATACCCACTAGTTCCAGAAGATGCGCCATTTGCAGTTCTAAAGCAGAGCAGCATCGTAGTAAGTTCTCTTGTTCCACGTGCATTCTGGGACTCTGCTTAAACGACAAAAAACTGTATTGAGCAATTCCGCAGAAAAAATAAAAATAAAATACTTTTTGTACTTTTTAATTACATTTTAATTTTCTAGTCGAGTTGTTTTTGGTGCTGGGTTAGTTTGGGTTAGTTTTGGTGATTTTTAACGAAAAAAAAAATGGAAAACCAATTCGAATTAAGACTATATTCATTGGTAGATATAAACACATAATATTTCAAAAAAAAAATTCATATTTTTCTATTTATTTTTTAAATCTGTCCTGAACTGGTTAATTTTTCTTTATAAACAAAATACTAAAAAATTTTATTCAACAAGGCACTTAAAGGTTTTTTCTGAAAAACATTCTTCTGCTTGACCTGTAGAGAGTGAGATGATTCAAACCAAAAAAAAAATCCGCTCAAAATTATCTCTTTTTCAAATTGTGTCAGCCGCAAAATATTTGACTCCAAAATTAAGTTAGAAATTCCTTCCTTTGTCTACTTGAATTGCCCAGCACTTTATTTTGAATTGTTAAAATATTCGAAAATACTAAAAACTGGCACTCCTGTGTTTAATAAATAAACTTTGGACAATTCTTAAAAATGTATCAAACACAGTGAAACTAAATTGCGAGGTAACGAGATAGACTTCGCGGCGCCGTCCTTCATTTAATAAGACGCCTATAATTTGTGCCCTTGTAAAAATGCTCAATATACCTACTGTAAGTAGATTAGCAATGATAGTTCTAGCCTAGAAGGCGTACTTTTTCAAAATTTGCATAACTTCCACTAAAGATTTTCAAATCTTCTAAATTTTGGAATATTCTAAGCTTCATTACTGATAATATTCCAAAAAAATGCCAGGTCATCCTGAAAAAGTAGACTTCCTCTAGTCTGATAGAAATATGTCAATCTCATGGATAAAATAATTAAAATTGATAAGGCCGTATATGCTCGAACTTCTGCGGTACTCCAAAAAGAGCATGCAATGTTTGCAAAGAAGCTGAATCATATTTGACGGCCTGGGCGTCACCGATTCAATTAGATCCGTAGATTAGCATTGGAACACAATGTCGCCATTCTGTCAAATGCTTTCAAATAGTCCTTATAGGCGGAGACAGCCTGCATCCCCTTTCTATGCAGTTGCTATCAAAGGGTAATCGATAAGTAAGTTCATAGACGCAAACCTTCCGCTCTTGAATTCATGACATTCAAAATTGGAAGAATATCTCCATTCTCATTAATCAGGTATCATTGTAAGTATTGATGTTATTGTGTTTACTCTCACTTCTTCCTACTAAGCGCCTTCTCCTTTTCTAGGCACTGCCGACTGCTGCGAGCGCATAAAAAAGTGCTCCATTTCCCATTGTGAGCTACTTCATTCTTAGATTATGTCATCTGTCAAGTTTAATATCTGTTGTCTGTCAATTTTCGTCTACGTGGGCAATATTATTTTTTGTCACGCATTCATCATAATCAACGATTATCGCACACTGCAGCATGCTTAAAATGATGTTTATGATGCGCCTACTTTTTTAAAGGTTGCTATAGAAACATTTGATCTTGTCAAATGTGACAAATTAATATATTCGTCAATATATCCCTTAAGGTCAATATTTAAAACATTTTTGAGAATATGATGCATTCGTAATAAAAAAATAGCGTATGATATACATGTATAAGAGGCCTTTAAAGGCCCTCTTATACACTTATAATATACTATTATAGGTTTCAACTAATGCAGATCATCAAAAATTCTCGCCTATAAAGTGAAATAAAATATAACTAAAAAAGAAAAGATATGGTAATTTTTCAGTTTATCAACTATTTGATTACAAACTTAAAACAAATATTCACTGATTCTAAGCAACGTCCAGAACAGAGTCTATACCATTATATGCTGCGCAAACCATGAAAAACGTATGCAATTTAATAATTTTCTTTTCACATTTGTTGGTGCACAACAATCGCTATTACTCTTGCCGAACCACATAAAAAAACACTGGAAATATAGTCAATGCACGTCTGAAAATATTATCTAGAAGGTTTTTGCGTGGACAAGAGGCCTACCTTTTATTCCGGTTCTAACTCAGAGGAATTCATAGTCCCATTAAATAAATTAAATTTTACTTGTAAACAAGTAAATATATTCTCCTTCTAGTCACTGTCATTTGTCAGTAGCCAAAACTTCAATGTTCAATAATTTGTCACAGTGTTGTCAGATTCTTTCTTAAAAAGTTTGCTGTAAATTTGTTACCAAGATTCATTATTAAAAATGGTGTAAAATAATTGCCTTTCGCTTTCTTTTATTCAGGTGAATGATGCAAATACAAACTATCTAACATACTATTCGCTTTTATGTATTTATTAACCCAAACTAAGGTCATTGTTGGATATAGACCCTGTATAGAAATTCGCGATTTTTTACGTTTCTAGCTTTTCTAATGCATTAAAGCAGTAAATTTGATAGAAAATACGGTTCTGGTGACCTTAACCACCCACGGATTTAAAAAAATTTCGAATATGCTATGGGAAGGGAATATTTTTTGAAGTACTTTAGAAGAAAAATGCGGACGATGGACGAAACATTTTTGTAAGAAAGATTTTAAAAAAATTTAAAGGAAATGATAACGTACCACATATTATTTGTATATACATCATGAAAATGATATGGACATAATAGTTACTAGCAGAAATAGAAAGTTTGACTCTTAAAAACGTGGCTAATTATACATGATACAAATAAACTTTACATATTTTAAAACAATACAGGCCCATGCCTTTTTTCGCGGAAGCCTGACCGTTAATCATTTCCATTACTTTGGGTTAGCTTTTGTTAGTTTGGCTAAGTTTTGATTCGTTTGGGTTAGCTATGGTTAGTTGTGTTTTGTTTAAGCCAGTAGGATCTTGCGCGAAGAGGAAGTCCCACCGTAATTAGTTTCATTACTTTGGGTTAGCTTTGGTTAGTTTTGGTTCGTTCAGGTTAGCTATGGTTAGTTGCGTTTCGTTTAAGCCACTACCAGCTTACACGAAGAAAGGATGCGCGAAGCGCAAGACTTTTTTCGCGGGAACCCGCCGTAATTATTTCCATTACTTTGGGTTAGCTTTAGTTTTGGTTCGTTTGGGTTAGTTATGGTTAGTTATGTTTCGTTTAAGCCAGTACGAGCTTAGGACGGGCGCAAGTGCACGTCATTTGCTTTCTACACCAACTTAACCCAAACTAACTCAAGCTAACCAAAACAAACCCGAGCTAACCGAAACTTACCTAAGCAAACCAAAAGCAACCCACGCTAAGATAAACTAACCGAACCTAACAAAAACGAACACAAGCTAACAAAAACTAACCCACGCTAACCAAAATTAACCCAACCTATCTACTATATAGCGCGCTTTTCTTTCGGTAACTGGATTGGTTATAAGCCAAACCCAAAATTATAAAAATATGCAGAAAATCTCGTTTCGAACGATCTATTCTATTTCCTTTCCAATTTTCTTTTATAATGCATAGACATATAAAAAATCGCGAATTTCTATATTATGATGGTGCTATATCCAATAATTACCCAAACTAACAACAATTAACCAAAGAAGTTATTTATTTTTACATTAATTTGGGTTAGCTTCGGTTAGTTTATGTTGGTCCTTATTGGTTGCGCCCCGGAGGCATATTCGTAAACTGCAGACACGGTAGGACCTCGCCATAAGACAACTGCAACATAAATGTATAATACCTCAGTTACGTTTCGTCCTCAAATATTTGCACACGTCATGCCTGGCCCTCGGCTCGCTTCGCTCGCTCCGGGGGCGCAACCACCAAATACTAAACAAAAATAACCCAACGCGCCCCAGAGCAAGCGAAGGGCGATACGTGAAGTGAAATACATTCATTTGGGTTAGCTGGATTTAGTTCTGGTTGGCTCCCGAATCGAGCGGAGCTAGAGAAAGGCTATGCGTGAAGTGAAATATATTTATTTTTCTTTACTTCGTAAGAAAAGGTGCAACATTTGGCAACATTGCAATAATTCTCCCGTGTCAGATCAGATAGGTGCTAAAAATGTCACGATTTTTACATTTCAGCTCCTCAAAAGTCGAACTTTGGGGCTTTTTGTGGGATTACCAAACAATTGCGCAACATTTTAATGGTCAAAAACGTCTTTTAAAAGTGTCTAAATAAAGAAGAAAAAGATGTTTTAACAAAATTCCAATGGTTGTTGAACTGAAAAATTACCAAAGATATAGCAAAATAAAGCAAAATAAAATAGTATGAAAGTAAAGTAAATACATTTCAATAAAATTAAATAAATTTGAGGAATCTCTAATGGCGTCTACACAGCTGTATTATTAGTAATTCTTTCGCACGCTCCGTCCTTAAACACTACTGCCTGTCAGTTAAACATTGGACATAAACAGTGATGGCATAGCCAGAGTCAAAGTATAGTTATTCAGAACAAAACTACCGAGGTCTCAAAATAGTTTGAGCGAAGTGCTTCAATAAATTCAGTAAAGGTGGCAACAAATGAGAACATTTATGACCATTAATTTTGCATCTGGCAACTCACCAACCATATCATCACGGTCATTAACAAATAAGAACATAAGATCTTGAAAATATCATTAGGCTCTTAGAAGAAACATTTTAAATTAATATCTGTAGTTCAGGCAATTATTTTCCGTCGCACCTTTTCGATTGTCATAAATGTATGTTTATCTTTCATCCTTGTTGACACAATTTTGTTACAAATTATGGTTAGGAAAAGTTAACAATGAAAACAATCTCTCACGTCACTTTTCGTTGTATAACTACGCCACTGAACGTTTCCAGTCATACTTAGGAAGACGGTGCATTTACCTATGTAGATTAATGGTTTTCGTAATATCAGAAAATTCACAAACTTGAAAGCCTCATTATTTGAGGAAAATTGAAGTCCGGACGGCGTTATTTCCTCAAGACATTCGATCGCATGGATAATAGGCTTTCAAGGCGTAATAAATCACTTTAGTCTTAATCCACGGTTTAGTTAACTTACGATTTTGAGGATATT
The DNA here is from genome assembly GCA_016904865.1 of Pissodes strobi. Classification (NCBI taxonomy): domain Eukaryota; kingdom Metazoa; phylum Arthropoda; class Insecta; order Coleoptera; family Curculionidae; genus Pissodes; species Pissodes strobi. Next base: position 135,234 of record MU181933.1, on the reverse strand, counting down.
AAAAAAATAATTATTACATTTTATCGCACGCCAATAGTAATAAAGCGAGTATTAATGTGTTAACGGCTCCGGAACTGATGATATCCTAATAAGATGTTAACTTTCCCTTCAACAAGGGTCTCTTGTTGATGATGTAAATACAATGCTTATTAATCAAGCTATCTATCACTCTAAGACACTGTTTCAATGTCCTCAAAAGGCATTAGATTCTGAGTTCTTGCAGGTTATTCTACCAAACTTTTTCACATAATCCACTCACCACTGACTAGAATAACTAATCAGGAAATATTATTTGATATTGAAGTCGCTACCATGAAAAATAAGAAATTTGATCTTTTAAACAAGCATGCAGATCATCCACGATTATTTAAGCATTGTACTAAACTCGGCGAGCCAGTGTAAAATTAATTTTAAATGCCCATTTTCAATATTGCACAAGTATAAGCCCACGCGGAGCAGACACTCTGGCAAATTCAAAACGAAATCAACGCGCTAAATTATAGTGTTTCGCGGACTGGCAATCCTTTACCTAACTATATACGGGAATTTACCCAACAATGTAAACTACCATCTAAATCTTGAATTACACAAAAGTAAAATGTTGGTTACATAAAAGATTGAATTTATTGCGACAATAAGATAAACAAGCGAGAGCTTAAGCCAGCGAAGTGTATGCTCTCTGCAAAAGGATGTTTTAAATGTGCATTCGAAACGGTCGACCATAAAAAATCTCGCAAGAGAGTTTTACTTTTCAAATTAAATCTGTTTACTTTGCTATTTGTGCGAAGTACATTTATTTCGGAGGCTGCAGGCAGTCAAAAACGAAATCAAAAAAATTTACCAATTAAGCTTTAATATATTCTCGGTTAGACTAAGTCCATTAAAAACAGAAAATATATGTTTTCAATATTTCTAGTATTTTTGACAAAATTATCAACACTTCTTTCAGGGTAAGTTTCTAGTGACATATTTATCTTTGTGAATCAACGAAACATAGCAAATGTCCAGATCGTAATCTTGAGTCGTTTCCAAATTTGCTCAAGTATTTAATATTTTCAGTCGAGACCTGATAATAAGTATTGTAGATCTGGAAATATATGATGCATTGATCTTGAACTGATCGGCTTTAAAGCGATTCATTCGCTAAATCGTTTCTGAACCAGTCGCCTCAACCGCTCAGTCGCTTTTAGACCTTACAGATTTCAAGATATAGGCCTCCCTCGAAGGCCATAGTTGCAGAGAAGGCTATTTGCCCCAATTATTATAAATATTTTACTTTTAACTCTTTTAAGTAGTATAGGCGTGAAATGCATGGTTCAACAAAACAAGTTCAAATATAGGCTATATTGAAATATATTTTATACCATCTTCAGCAATATCCTATAGTTAGAGGCATCGATACAGATATGAGAATACGTTTACAACGCAAAATCCACATAAACATGTGTTTAAAAGAACCATGTACTAATACTAGCCACTGATGTCTGTAACCAAAAAGCCTGCAGTGGTTGCATTTTATAAATGACGGTGTTAAAATAATCAAATAAAATTAGAGGGGTTAGATCGTAAGATATTGCGAGCTAATACAAAATTATCTTCAGAGCTTTTGTACACTGAATATACGGCTCATAAAATATAGTATTTACTATATGCGGCTTAGACGACCCTCTTGTTTTATGCTCAAACTATCCCTTTACAACATTATATTATATTACTGCAGCGAAGATTCTTTCAATTGTGCCCTTTCCGCTCTGCATTTCCGCGAGACTTGTCTATTTGTCTCCGACACGACAAAGAAATATCGAGAGAGGGTTTAATAAAACTTAAATCGATATGTCTATGCATTCTATAGGTTTCCCCTGTCAGTCGCCTTCAAAATAAAGAGCCCGGCGCAAAGTTGGTGTCAACTCTAAATTAAATATTTCAAACGCGGACAAACTGCAAACTTTCGAAAATGAAGAAAATGTAAAATTTATGTCTTTTAAGGGAACTTGCGACCTCCTAACTTCTTTCGAAGTTTTTGTTTTTACTTCATACCTCTGTGCCTCGGTAGGCACCCTATGGCATTCCATTAACTACACGTCTTCGGTGTGAAATAAGAGTTTTCGAACTGTCCTTAAGCGCAACCTAAAGATTTTACTGAACGAGGAATAGTTGTGAAATTTGCTCGAATTATTCGAAAACTTTACATAAAAAACACGCGACAATTAGGAGGAATCACTACTCGGTAGTAAAGGCTTGAATTGAAACGGCATTTTATCTGAAAATTGTTGTAGAAGAACATACAAGTCTAGAGACCGTACCACTCATACATAAAGAAAATAAAACCAATCAGCCTCTGAGGCATCCTTAGTTTGGTGAACGGAATCTGACGAAATTACAAAACTGCAACAAAACAACCCCATACCTATCCTGGGGACAATGCTGGAGATGAAACTAAAGAAAAACACAATCAAAGAACAAGAAATAAACTTTTGCAATACCCCAGTGGCTCCTGGAGTTTATGGTCCGTAGCAAAGGCAGTAAGAAATAACTTTACAAAAACGTCTCTTCCTACTTTGACAAACGAACGCGGCGTCACGGCAACTACAGCTAAGGAAAAAGCAAATATGCTCGCCGAAATCTTTTATCGCACCCTACCTTAAACGTCCCCCATGGCAAGGCTCTCCCCACCATATCCAACATCAACACTACCATGACAGAGGTTAAGCTTCACCACCGTGACATTCGTAAAATCCTCGAAGAGCTTGATACTCAAAAGGCATAAGGGCCTGATGGAATACCTGCCATCGTGTTAAAGAACTGCGCCAACGAACTAACACCCATTTTTTCCAGAATTTTTTCTCGGTCTTGCCGAAATGGGATTTACCCATCTTCTAGGAAAGTCGCTCGAATACAACCTATTCCAAAAAAAGGCAAGAAAACCATGCTCAATCGTCTTTGCTTCCAATAATCTCCAAAGTCATGGAACGTGTAGTCAATCAGCAACTGCTCAAGTACGAGACTATCAAAATAATTAGCGATAACCAATACGGCTTCCGGAAACAGGAATCGACAGGAGATATATTGGCCTATGTCACTCATATATGGAGTAGGATAATTGAGATCTACGGAGAATCTCGAGCGATTGCGTTGGATATTTCGAAGGCATTTGACAGCGTTTGGCATGACGGATTGCTCTACAAACTGCCGTCTTTCGGACTGCCAGCGTCTCCCTGCAGCTGGCTTGCCAGTTTCCATAAGAACCGATCTCTGCATGTTGCAGCTGATGGACACATCTGAGACATATTCGCCGTTAATGCGGAAGTGCCTCAGGGCGCAATACTGTCACCAACTCTATTCCTCATCTATATTAATGACCTTCTGACCGATACCAATAATCCTGTCTACAACTTTGCAGATGACAGTACCCTTGTCTCCCAATTTAGATCAGAAAAACCTTTACCATCGACTGAGACTTATCACCGCAGACAGGAGTAGATTACAACAATGAATCAAGGTCTGGAGACAGTTCGGATCTAAGGCGGCAGGAATTTGGTCCAGTTCAATGCAGCAAAAACCCAAGCAGTCGCATTTACCAAGAAAGCCAATACGGGGGACCCTGATATCAATATGGCTGGATCGACCATTCCTTCATTCTCGTCAATCAGACTACTGCGTGTCTCGGTTAACAGCAATATGTCCTTGCATGACCACGTTGCTAACATCGCAAAATCAGCCTCGCAGAAGCATGGTGCGTTATTTCGCAACAAAAAACTGTATACACCGCAGCAGTTGCTCTTGCTCCACAAAGCGCAAATATGACCGTGCTTAGAATATTGCTCACACATCTAGGATGCCGCACCTAAGCACACCCTAAAGCTGCTGAATTCCATTAAGAAGAGAGCTGTGCGTCTCGTCGCGTTCATGTGGCCGAGATATCCCTGTTTTACAGATATTTTCACAGCAGATGTTCCCAGGTTGGCCCGCATCATCCCGCCCCCAGCAACGCCTGTCCTGTCAGACAGACATACGGCACCCGTTCGTTGTACAACTGGAAACACCTAGAATGTCGTACAAGGACTCCTTTGTCTGACGCACTGCACTACTGTGAAACTCGCTCCCAGGACATCTGTTTTCCCCTAATTATAACCTACAACTATTCAAGAACCGTGTCAATCAACATCTTTACACACCCCGCTCGTCGAGTGGCATAGGATCTCCGTTTAGTGTGTGTGCCTCTGTCATAAAAAAAAAAACAAAAAGTAGGTATGGCGGCACTTGAAACACTACGAGGTGATGTTTCAAGTGCCGCCATACCTACTCCCTTAAAGCCTCCTTTTTCCAAGTGACATTTGCCATCTACTGACTATGGGGTTACGTTATTTTATGGCGTAACATCCATAAAAAGGGGCATCCGGAATTGTTGACCAGTCATCTGTGAATTTTATTCACGTAAGCCACGCCATTTTTAAGGTGTAGGTGTCTACAATCTGATCATCTGAGAATTGGTCCATTGATCATATATAATAGAGAACTGATCTACACCTGCTTTGTTTATCTCCGGATCCTATTTTTACATAAATATATTATTCTACATTGCTTACATGCCATCTGATAGATAAATCTAAACCATCAGTCCATCCCAGACCTTAGATATAAATTTTTAATTCGTAATTAAATTTCATTAGCATAAGATCATAAAAGATTTTCCGTTGACAGCGTAAATGCAAGATCTAAATAATGAAATGTTATTTCTTTAGCTAGCAAAAGTCTTGTGGCCTTGTGAAGATTGATCTTTTAGCATCTTGACTGCAAGACAAATCGAATAAACATTAGTCTATCGAGAGACTTGGAAGTAAACATTAATTAAAAAAATATTGGGGTCTATCGGGAATCGAATCCAAATTGTGACATTTAGTACATTTATGCTGATCAATTATGCAATACTGTATCTGCCAAGCAGTTTTAAAATCTTGACCCATCTAATCCTACATCCAAGATTGCCTGAACTGTTGTGACGTGCGATCAAAAGACATTCAATAATCAATTAAGGGGCTGTTCTAGCATAGAGCTAGGCATAAGCATATCTTTTAGTTACCTAACTTGACTAAGAAGCTGCCCATTACAAGATATATAGAAGTATACCCTAGAACAGCATTGGAGATTATGGAGATCATTCAATAGTTGTAAAATTTTCTTTCGCTTTCTGGTTTAATATAAGGAAATTTTGAAAGTAAATACTATAGGTTGTTGTACAACACTTCAGCAGAAACTGTAAATCATAACATATTATTTATTATATTGTATGTTTGCCGAATTTCGGCACTAAATCTTTGGGGATTACCTACCTGTCTTACAAATTAGAATTCTCGACGTCCTGCCAATCGATTATTATTCGTACGAGGTAAGCCTAATAAAGCCTGCCTACGTGATGAAACGATATTTGCTGATACTGATTCATGTTTCGGCATCGCGTTAAAACATATATGCCCCAAGTTTCAACATAAAATTTTCGACTTTATTAGTTAGTATATAGTATAAGTTCAACGAAACTAATCTAATAAAGCTCCAAAATTTATATGGATATATCCTCGTAAAATTGGCGCCCTTTGTAAACACTATATCGTGAGGGTATAGGGACACATTCGTAAAAGTTATAAAAGAGCCAGCAAGCGTTGCTTGGCACCATTATGATCATCACGTCTATTGTCACAACTATAAATATATATCAAATGGCCGTGAAATGAAACTACAATGTGTAGTTTATGGAAGTGACAGAAGATTAGCTGTTAATACTATTCCAGAGATAAGCAGAGTTATCAAAACTTAGATAGTTTGCTGGTGTCGTTTGAAACTTCGACGATATAATGTGTCTCACGGGTATTTGTTTCGCACATATTTTTGTATGAATATAAGCATGCACCTGTTGATCGGTTAAGGTTATCTTGGTGCAGAATGCCAAATACGATATCAACCTTGCCTTTCGTATAATTTTCTACTTCCTATGAAAACCAGATGGCTGGTTATGAATCATTCGTCTTCGAAGATGGTTTTGCAGACCTTTCTCAAACCTCATATACAGGCTAGCCTAAACCAACTTAAAGCTGCATTTAGATCTGTATCAAAGCTATGTAAAGCTGTTTAACACTGTGCACAGGCCTAACTAAAGCTGTAACCGTGTTTACTTTTTCAAAATAAATACATCCTGTACTACTAAAAGTACAAGACCTATAGTTATAATTCAGATGAAGCATTCCAGAAAGAGTCATAATGTTGGGAAAACAACAATCCAATCTGAAACATCGCTGGATTGTAAATAGAAGCAGAGCAGAAGCCTTGACATGCTAAATGTCTCGAGTTTTGCTCTCCAGAATAGCATTATCTTGTATTTACTATTCGATGCTTAATTACCCAGTGTATCACTGTTGAACAATCTGGTATTCTACTATCCGATGTCATCAGATTTTTAACTATCTGAGGGGCAGTACATTAGAGGATAAAGTGTTGCTGTCCATAGCAGGCGTGACGAGAATAATATTAACGTTTCTTACCAATATGTCCGCACAGTATTAAAGCGACGAATAAAAAGCTCCATCATGAAACTGAGATAGTACAAGGAGTTTATAAGTAGACTACAAATACCAGGAGTTTCTAAATCTTAGCAGATTAGTTTCTAAGAAAGCAGTTGGTCCTGAGAACACATATAGAACTTATCGGAAGTAATTGCACAAGTGCACCAAAATTACCGATAATTTTGCATGACAGCGTGTTGTCTAAAAACTGCATGAGTTCATTTTCATATTTTGGAGAAAGAGCCCGACACCGAAGGTGGAGGGCTCTTTTTGCAAAATATGAAAATGACCGAATGCAGTTTTTCTAAGACAACACGCTGGAATGCAAAATTTTCTGGTTATTTTGATGCACGAGTGTAATTCGGGGGAATATTTCCCGAATTAGGACATGGTTTTAAAAAAATACATTTTTATTCTTTTTTTAATACAAAAACGTACATGTAACTGTAAACAAAGTACAGAGATGCAAAAAAAACGATTTTTTTTAAATCCGAAACGAGACATTTTTAATAATACCTATATATTCACTAGACTTTGACGTTATTTATAAATTGTCGCTGTCAAATTTTCAATGGAATTACCATAGATACGTACGATGCAATTATCGCTGTGCTCTTTCGGTTTCTACAGTGCAATTACCGCTGTAATTTTCCGAGAATTGCACTCCTCTAATGGGATTTTTTATACATGAGGGAAATATTCGAGATATCTGCACACACTTTACATACATAGAAGATGTGGTGGGGTTGGTGATACTATTCTTCTACAAGTGCCTTGTTTTCATGAAGCATTATGGTCAACAAAATGATTTGTCTGGAAAGTGATCCTCTACTTAGCCTGGACCACTTCCGAGGTTTTGCTGCGTCCTGGGTTCCTAGTGCACCTTGGTCCCATTCGGATGCCACAACTAATTCTCAATCAAACGATAAACCAAATGGGACCTTCTCTAGATTTGCATCATCTCTTGATTTTTGCCCAGTACAAATCTATCGAGGTCCTTTGCTTTGTCTAAGTCAAATCAATAATCGTTGTAAACCTTCAAGGGCAATAGCTGATAGATAGATATAGAGAACACACCCTTCTCAATCTTAATCGACTGGATTGTTCAATTCAGTCTAAAGCTTGTTGACTCTAGTTATTGATTGCTTGAAGGGTACATTTCATTTTAGGCCCGAATAAGGGTATTTTGAGTTCATGATCATCCAATAGCTGAAGGTGATTTCCGCGCCTATCCATTGTATTTTCAACTTCATCAATGATATAAGCATGATGGAATAAGTAAAGTAAACTTAATACACTTCGTTAATTGGGATCATTTCAACGTTACGCTTTGACACCGGTACTTTACATTCGACTTACTTTTTAGGTTTGTATAATAATAAATTCATATTTAATGGACTAAATCACCAAATTCGAAGTAATCGAATCGATCGTAGGCGATGACATACGTAAAGTGTTTGTTCTTAGGCGCCCGTTTACCTCGAGCGCAAACATCGGAGAAACCTGAAGTTATAGATGATATAAACGTGGAGATGCATACTTAGTGGAGAAAATTTCATTCGAATTCGATCGATCAGGAATAATGAACTCCAAGGGGATGAAATAATGCACTCTTTAAACCGCATCGAAAAGTAGCGGGAACTAGGAACACATGTACCAAATCTGTTTTTAAAATGGTATTTTGACTATCAGAAGGAGTTTATCTACTAGTTTTGTCGTAAATATTGTACAAATATAGATACAGATATATATTCATAAACATTTCTCTTATAAAAAACTAGTTACGTTGATTTATCGAAGATTACGATACAGTATTGTATTTGGCAGAAAGCTGCTGCAAAGCTCAAGTTCTAAATAGAAGTCAACTAATAACCAAAATCCGGAGACAAAACGTGAAATTCAGCATTTAATTAGAGTATCTTGCAGAAAAGCAAAACTTTTAAAGAAGATGTTACAGAAAATGTCAGAAGATAATAGAAAATGTACAGTGTTTTGGGAATTAAAATCTAAAAAATATTGGAAATGTTTACACGCCAATGAAGCTTGCAGTAGATACCGGGAGAAAAATATTATTATATGTAACTTTATATTTGTTTTAGGTGCGTTAGAAGGTGAATAACAAAGTTCTGCAATTTAGACAATTCAAGCAATAAGACTATGCATTTTATTAGCAAATTAGCTGAGCTAGAAAGAAAGTTCTGCGACTTGCGACCTGCGGAAAAGTCTCATCACTGTCAATCTGCCACGTATACGATGATTCGGCATGCGTCATTTGTTAGGGCGTGGCATGTGTCATCTGACAGTCAAGTTGACTTACCGTTGCCCTACCACATCAGAGGGCTTCAGAGTTGCGCACGCTTCAAATTGTTGACAAAAATGTCTAATATTACAGTTCACGCATGGCCCTCCACTCGCTTCTCGCTACGAGGGCAAAACCAACAGAAAGTAGCCAAAACTCTGCCAAGGGATGCCTAAAATGAACAAAAAATGTTTTACAAATTACAAAAACTTGTCTTGCCACTGGAATCAAACCCGGGCCGCCGTATCGCAGACACAGCATCGAACCATTAAGCTATGAGACCAGTTGGCAACTGTTAGCTAGGTCCTAAAGATATGGTGTCTGCCAACAATGTAATACGCCTGCAACTCTGCAGCCCTCTGATGTGGTACGGTAAACGTCCACTGTCAAGTTGTCTGTGAGGTCCATTATTTGTAATCGCAACGTGATAATGATAATACTGCAGCATATGCTCAAATAATGACGGATGTTAAATCCTAAGAGAGAGAGAGAGAGAGAGAGAGAGAGAGATTTTGACTTTGAAGGTCAGAGGCTGCAGAACAATCTTTCGGTATCTACTAACAGAAGAATACACTGATTAACATAAAATATGCAAAACCCTTTTTCAGTTTACTGCACCACATTTAACTAATTCAATATTCACTTCATGTGAAAATTGCACTCTAATAAATTTTCATAGGACTGCATAAATAAAACGAATAATTAATCCGATTTCATCCTGCATATATGTATAATTCGGGAAGCAGACAGTAATAATTAATTATCCACTTGAACATTAATATTCCTGATGGCGTTGCGATGACAGATCACTATCAGTTGGTTAGACATCGATCAATTCTTAAACAGTCTGTTTTTAGTCTTGTTCGATTATATGTTTCGCTCATGCAAATGTAACGCCAGCTTAAAGTGCTAATTTGATAGCTGCTTTTCTCGGCATTGTAGAAAAAATATAAATGCCCTTAAATGGGGAAGAAATTTTTGTTGACTTTCTGATCAAAGTTCTTTTTAAAATTAAGGATACTTGCGGCGAAATAATTTCAATTCTAGAAATGTAAGCAATACCTATTTCAAGATAAAATAATCTTCTTATATAAAAATATAATGACTATTAATTTAAAAGGCAGAATCTACTTATGTACCATAGTCCGTTATATTTAGTATACTTACTTATCGTCAAATAGATCTTTCATAAAAGAAGAACAATGGCCTCTAAGCCTCACCATTAAATGGCAAGCGTTTTAGTAATCCTAGGTAATAAAGTTTTAATTACTCTTAATGATTACAGATTCCAATATAACTTTCTCGCTAAACTTCTTTTCAAATTAAAGATACAAACAATAAAGTGATTTCAATTAAAAGCCTCCCTAATTCCCACCCCGTCGTATTCTCAAGACGAGATCTCCTTTCCGAAGCAATTTTTAAAAGAGCGGCATATTTTACGTCATACTTTTAATTAAAGCTGGATTTGACTACGGCGACGGTGGCGCGCATAATAGAGACAATCGAAATTTGAATTTACGGTATAACAGAGGCAATTTTGGTCCGGCTCCAAAGTTATTGAACCTTCTCGATGAGTGACTCATTAGGCGTTGATCGTGATCAATCTATTCTATTGCTGTGTTTTTAAGTGACGTGCTCAGACTTTCATACTCAATATAAAAAAGCCATCTAAAATTTCCAAAATCATTCGCTGTGTGTTGCCAGTCAAGGCTCAAAAACGTTGAGCTACAAGACTTAAGTTGGGGAAAACATGCTTATTGTCACATATCTGCTTGACAAGCAAAATCGATAAACATTTAGTACTGTGTAATCTACCAATATTTTATCTTCATTGTGGCCAATACCGCACAGTTAGAGAATAAGTGCAGCAGATTTTGTAAAGCTTTAGGAAGGGAAAGAAGATGAGGCAAATAATTCGTGGATGTGGATTCAAGGAACAAGAACTTCTCCAGAGTGAAATCAATATTTCCTCTTACCGTTGTCCTCTTCTTTAAAAATCGTTTGGTCTTCTCTAAAAATGTTGCTTCTATTTTAGAAGCAGTGCCAGTGTGCCGCAGCTTCCAAAACTCAAATCACCGATAAGATAGTGATGAAAAAAAGACCAAGTAGATTATTCTTAGATTTGAATTGAATATATACCTTACCACAATTGCCAAAAGGCATATATTATAATATGTTACGCTTGTTCCATGGGTCAAGCAGAACTTAACGTTTCACGTTCTCAAAAAGAACTAAATTTTCCTCTAATCATGCTTGTCAGGTCCCACTACAAAATTTGTTCTCTATTTTGAATGCAATTGGCTGCGAATAAAGCCCAGATGACAATATAGTATAAGGAGTGCAGTTTTACGCCCCATAGTGGGTTGCGATAAGATTAGGATAAATACGGAAAAGAAAACTAGCAATAAGATTGCTCCTTACTGAATCAATCAGTCTTAATAAAGCTTTCGAAAGGCTATACATAATTTTGGGCTAAAGGTTTAAAGAACATAATATTCTCCAGAGTGATGTCTTTTTTACGCTTCGCGCTTTCGCGGAATAATCCACTTGGATTCATCACAGTTACTGAGTCAAACAAATCTCGATGATATCGTCCATTATTTCAACTCCCCCAAGTGTTGTGCAAAACTTTAGGCTCCTGATTTAGAGGCTGGACTCATCTTCCGACTGAAACATTTGAGAATGGTCTCGTATTCTCTAGTGGTGTTTCTTTTGCAATGGAGACTGCTAAAGGCGAATATGATACAGACAACTGTAGGATACACAGAGGATTATTGTATATTTTGCGGTATATTTCTTATTTAGCAATGGAAGATTATTGGCAAGAAAATTTATTATTCGAATTGAGAACAGCGTTATTAAAATATGTGTGAAAAAGAAACACCTGATATGTTCGTTTTATTATATTGATTCTATATTTCAAATCCACTATATAATAGTTACGTTATTTAATAAACATTAGGCTTTTATTGTAATGTCGGATAATTTTATACGTTTTTCAAAACGCGATTCTGAAACTATGTAGTCCGCCTTTGCCTGAATGCTTTATCTCTCTAATAAGGTAGCATCGAGGAAGACGTTATATTAGTTAAGAGTATCCCGAGGGAGACATTGCTTCTACTTGGTCCGACTTGTAATATATCTTAGAAATGTTTCATGTCAAAAGCGAGTTTTCTCCGGGGAAACGGAATAGTTAATTGGTCTGGCGGTTTAGGAACAATAAGTTAAATCCCGAGAAGTTAACAAGGAATTTTAAATATAGACAACTAGAACTGCATTATGTATTATAACATAATTTTGTTATTAGTATTATACTATCATATGCCATTTTTTTGAGAATGTCAAGCGATGACAAACGATCGTTGGTATGATCAGTTGCCGCATCAATAATGCCGCGCGGTTTGAACACCAATTTTGAAAACAATTGCTTTTTCTCTGTCAAAGTGTCCATTTTCGACAGTTTCATACGCTCATACTGACACAACCTATAATTGGCGATGTGGTTAAATTTTAATTTGTTCTATTACATTTCCATATAATTTTTTTGTATCTAGTTTTAAAACATTCATCATCTCTAATTTGGCCCCCACATTGATTAAGCCATCCCTAATAAGATACGTCGACAGAATAGGATTTGCATATTTTAAATTTTTGAAGGATCAAACTTACATCCTCCCTTGAATCCGCACCTGCATCGGAGCCATATTAACGTTCCGTCATTTATCAAAGTCTGTCCTATATGAATTCAAAAAGGAGTATTTTACTTTTTCTGGTTGTGTGTCGCGCGGAAAACCCACATAAAGAACACAAATACACGGGAGACGTTTGTCAAATTATGAGAAAGATTTTCTTGGATTCCGTATTAAGCTGTCCCTTGCCTGGCGGGTTTTAGACAAGCATTTTCACATGCGTGACATGTTTCTGACGTTCTTTATTTCAAGTCGCCAAATATACATATACATACATAATACATATATA
>MU181933.1:91074-107403 GCA_016904865.1 Pissodes strobi | reverse complement strand
TAAAGCGACGAATATTAGGTATTCTGTTGAAAATAACAAGCATGAAAATATCTACGTTCCTAAGAGGAATACAACATGTATGTTTATATATAAATATATTTATATTGGACGTCGTGAAATAAAGTATGAGGAACCTAAGTAAAAGAGCAGTTTATACGAATTACGTTTGTGTTGCCGCGTCGATCGTATTGTACAGCCCCGTCACTCCATCTCCGTAATTCCTACTGAAAATAAAAATATTCCGCAAAATACTCGGGTAACAAAAGCAGCTTTGGCCCGGATAAAAAAGTAACGATCTCTGGAGGATTCTTTGCTTTCGAGGGTCCATCGTCTTTTGCTCTTTTGAATATTACCGCATCAGGTGCGGAGAGCTGAGTTTCCTGCCAAGCAGACCGAAAATACTTCAAATTAAAATATCCTGTTTCCCCCTGTTTCTTTGTCAATATTAGTATGCTGATTATTCCATTTTACACGAATAATGTACCACCCCACAGGGTTGGATAAGATTATTCTTTGAATCATCATTATTAATACGATCAAATATTTATATGTGAACTTTTTTCCAAAAATTAAAATAAATTTCCTTCGCATCTAGAAGAAACCTGTCTTAATACTTGGACCAAACGTGTTTAAAGCTGCAGCAAAAGTTACTGATGACTGAAGATTTAGATCATCTCTGCATCTGGATCTTGCAGAACCTGCTATCTGCTTTTGATTATTTGATTTTTTGTAAGCACCTGACAGCTAATGCCGTTGCCTAGCAACCATAGGGCCAGGATATGTTCGGACCAATAGAGTTCTTAAACTGCCTACAAAACCTCGTCCTCGCATTCAGTTGATAACGTGACAATACGACAGTTTTTTCGTGTAGAGCACTCTACACATATTTTGCAGCGGTTCAAAAAACCGCTGGCGCAACAAAATAATTTTGCAAATGTTGCATCTAGTAAAGCAATTATAACATAAATTGATTTTATGACTGTATACTTTTGTTCCACTTTAGTGCCTTGGTTCCTACCATGCACAACTAGCCTCTCTTCAGCGCATGTTATATATTATTTTTCTGCAATGATTGATTACAATTTTCTTTAGCTGGGATGTCGTCAAATAATTTTAGGAATTATTGCCCATTATGCTCTCATCTTTCATTTGAGGTCATACACTCCAACATAAAATGAAACGTCAACGATTAGACATGAGACAAAGTGATTGCTTGACTTAATTTAAATATTAATAATTATTTCGCCATATCCCCGCTAAACGGCAATAGTGATAATCCGGCTGCATTTACATTGGAACCGAAATGAGTTTCGCAGTTTCTTTAGGCCCTTTCATGTACGATTAGCGACCTAATCCTTTTACTAGTTAGCGTTTTGCGAGTTTAATGGTCGCTGGCAAAGTGAATCCGGAATCCGGCTCGTATATTTCTTCCTGCATGCCCGGTTTGCGGCCAGGCCCGCTCTATGAATGGATATTTCCAGCGACGTATCGCGCCGCACTTTGCTGAAATAAGCTGTAAACCATTCAACGTGTTGCTTCATATTATCTTGGAAGTTTGTTTTCCAGAAACCTTTATGTGACAACCAGTGGTATTTTAAGTGGGGTGTTATGTTCTCCTTGTCGAACGATGGGCTATATGAGATAAAATATCATAATCTTTACAAGAAAAAAAAAAGATAACATTACATATAAAAAATATTCAGTTAACTATCTGTTTTATGATGGTTCATTCTATTTCAATAAGATACAAACTCTAAGCGAACTTGGTAGACAATGTAAAAATTCGATTGTCTCTGGCAAAATTGTTTGCCCGTGAATTCGCTGTCAAGAAGCAATTCGCTACATCTGTGTCCTTTCTGTGGAACTTTCCAATGGAGACAGAACGGTGCATTTATTCCATTTTACTCTATTATCCTTGATAGATCGGCAAAATAGAATGTTATTAACTTCAGCCGCAAACGGTGAAAATGGATACTCACCGTCGTACATACACGAACGATTATCAGCTTACAATGAAAAGTGATGTTCCTGCGTCCATGAAAAGGGCTGTTGACGGGTTTTGGGCAAGTTATTGACTTTCGAATTGACAAAAATATTTTTTTATTCGGAAATTTTTATTAATGATTTTAATTTTGAAAAGACCAGACAGCAGGGTTCCTGTAAAACAAGACGCCGACATAGTATAATCATCGGGGTTTTTGAAATATCCTCGCCTTCTTCTTGCGGAGTTAACTAAAGCAGAATATATCAGAGAGTATAAGACAATTTTCAATTTACATTAGACAATCGCCCCTAGGTAAGACGTACAGCATGTAAAATCAATTATTTATCTCCGTTAGTGACGCGACTGCATGTCTAACCCGAAAAATATGAATAAAATATACAGAGAGCACAAATTTCATAATTCGAGTTGCGACTTTATTACGCTGATACGGGACTAAACAGCTCGGAGAAAGAACCGGCTATATTTCAGAGGTGATTTACTACCGACAATGATTTATTTTGCATATACACAGCTTCTGGCTTTTACAGCGGAAACATAAAGAATTCATTCGGTTATATTCTCTATTATTATGGTCTTTTCGCCGGTCTTAACACATTGGATCATTCTAAATTTATTCGCTTTACTTGTATGGACTAATAATAGTAACAGCATTTCATTTCATTATGCAAGTTAATAGATTAAAACTAGGGCTGGTACGTATTTCCCCTCCGGAAAAGGAGCAAATAGATATAACAAATGTTAATTGTGAAACACCACGGAAAATGAATGTCGACAAATATTGCTGAATGCTTCGCCGTTGCTTTATCATAATCTAAAGCAAAAAAGGTGCGTAATAGATATTTATAATATAGTTATTTTCAGTATTAGTGTTGTCAAGATTCATATTAGAATACGAGATGATAAAGTTATCAAACGAGGCGTCAGCCGAGTTTGACAAAACATCGAGTGTAGTAATATGAATTAACAACAACAATATTGTACAAAATTTCATCTATGAATAAAAATATTTGGCAAAAGGCATTTTTAAAAATAAAAATGCACCTTTAAAAATGCACCTGCTATCAAGTTTACTTGTCAAGATTTTTATGTTACCTTTCGCATGGTTAATGTAGAAACTTTGTCAAACAAATCCAAAAATCTAAAAACCGCTGTTCAAAATGAGCGATTCTGATGGAAGCACGATGATGGAACTTTACCCTCTGATATAGAAGCAGCGGCAAACGATACGATCTCAAGTTTAGTTCCGACAAAATCCAAGGCGCGGTATGAGTTGGAGTATCAGAAATTTGAAGATTGGTGCAAAGCTAACAAAATAAAGCAGGTGTCTGAGAAAATCCTATTGGGTTATGTTTCCGGAAAGTAACGTTCCCAGAAACCATCTACAGGATGGACTCACTACTCAATGTTGATAACAATGATTTCAGTAAAGAAAAGTCAAGATATAAGCAGATTTTCTCAACTAATCGTATCTTTGAAAAGAAGTTCGGAGGGTTACAAAGCCAAAAAGTCCAAAGTTTTTACAATGGAAGACGTGTGTAAGTTTCTTAGTCCTGCAGATGATGAAACATATTTACTTATGAAGGTCGTTATGATTATCTGCATTTTTGGGGCTTGTCGGCGCGAAGAACTAACTAAGTTAATATTGGTTCATATTGAATACAATGATTTGTATATAAAAATTGTAATTCCATGCTCGAAAACCAAAATTATCCGAGAATTTGTTATAACAGAAGGACATGTGACAGGTGTCAACTGTTTAAGTATTTTTCAAAAATCTGCTAAACTTCGTCCTCGTAATGCAACTCACAGGCGTTTTTTTTATTCTACGGAAAAGGAAAATTTACCTCCCAGCCTGTCGGAAACCGAAAAAGATTGCAACAAAAAATCTAGTTTAGTTGAAGAATCCCGAAGGATACACTGGCTATTGTTTTAAGAGGTCATCAGCCACCATTCTAGTTGATGGTGGTGCAGATATGACGTTAAAGCGTCATGGGGGCTAGAAATTCTCTTCTACGGCAGAAGGCTACGTTGAGAATTCATTAAAAAATAAGAAACAAATAGCAAAGAAAATCATGGGGTCAGACACGGATTTAATGATTGGAAATTCGAACGTAAAGGGCTCCATCACATCCACTGCTGATATACAAATTTCTAACTGTAAAAAGTGTATTATTAATATTTATAATAAACCTTAAGTGTTATAATTTAATAATAATTAATTTTAATTAATAACTGATAATTAATTTCATAATTGTTAATAATAAATTAATCATTCTTCTAAAAAGTGTGGTTTTATTTAAGGCTCAAGTTTCTTTTAGCGGAAATCGGCTACAACAAATATCGTCTTATAGGATGATTCTACACAAGAATACAAGCACAAAAATAATTTTCCTTTTCTCCGCAAATGTTTTGCTCTCCAGAAAACTGGATTTTTTTTATATGATAATTTTGGGTTAGTATATGAGTTAGTTTGGGGTAATTTGGGATAATGATAATGATACTCTGGTTAGTTTAGATTAGTTTGGGTTAGCTTGGGTTAGTTTTTGTTAGTTTAGGTTAGTTTGGGTTAGTTTAGGTTAGACTGGGTTAGTTTGGGTTAGGCTGGGTTGTTTGGGGTAATTTGGGATAGTGAAGAGACAAGCGCTTGTTTTTTTACTCTGGTTAATAAAGGTTAGAGAGGTAGAGAGCTACTCTAAGCCAAGAATTTTTTTCTAGTGGATTTTCGCTCTTTTCATTTTTTTTTTGTGAAAAACTTTGATTGTTCTGCGTTGAGACAGGTACTATAATGTCAAAAATAAATTTAATTTCTTCCTAACGGATTTCCGCTAAACGAAACTTGACCCTTATTTAACAGCAAAATGTTAATAAAACCGGTTTTTTGTTTCATTACAGCACTAGCGCTGTAAAGGCATCTATTACAGCACTAGTTCTGTAATAGGTGCCCTTACAAAACGATTTATAGAACTGTAAAATTCATATTACTAAATGAAAGTAGATAAATATTATTAATAATAATAATTAATGTAATATAGGCATATGATATAATATATTACATAAGGATCGCAAAACTTGCCGAGAATAATAGAGAAGCCTCGCCTCGTCCGGAATATTCCCGATATATTTTCGACTTGATATAAAAAGTGCTGCAGTTATAAGAGTAGTTTAGTGTGGTTAATTGTATACAGTGATAAAGAGCAAAAAAACTATTACTTTAAAGTAGGAAACGTTGTGCTTTTGTTAAAACCCACGGGAAAAAGAAACAGTACAATTATATAAAAATTTTGTGGTAACTTACAATCAAAACTAGTTGAATATACTTTTGTGAGTTATAATATTTTAAAAAACGTGACAAAAAATGCTAAAATGTTAGAATATCCTTTAGAACAATGTAAAAGCAATGCCAAAGTCAATCAATCTACAGGGTGTCGAAGAAGACGAGGATTTTTGCTCCAATTTCAGTAGCAATAATTTTTTAAAATTTTGTCACTGTACATCAATTGATTCGCTGGTCCATAGCAAAGAAAGTAATTTGTCAAATTTTTGTTAGCTGCTATATTTTAAGAGATATTGATTTTTTTGTAAAACCTTGATTTTTTCAACTTTTTGGTAGTTAGACCACACCGTATGTCATGTTAACTTTCTGATTAATATACCTTACGAGAAGCTTGCTTATGTTCAGTAAAAAAGGTGTACCTAAATTTGCAGTGGCGTACTTATAATCACCTACATGTATATGGTTTATGAGTATTTCACAATTTTTCACGATAGTTATGTATTTGAAAGAACTCGCTCGCAAAATCAAACACATCAAACTAATGATATTTAATTTTAAGCGGTTTCAAAACAAATTTAATTTTAAGAATAGTGTTGTATTAGAAATAAATAAATAATATTTTCCAAAAATTAAATTAAAAAATTATAATTAAAAAAAAAATTAAATTTAGACACACTGTAAAATATACATTTAGTTACAGTGCAATATTAAAAAATAAAAAATAAGGAAAAAAGTTGCTTAATCTAGAAGTGAGTACTTTGCAATACAACACAATCGAAAAAAATTGTGAGATACTCATAAGCCATAGTATAAGTGATTATAAGTAAGCCACTGCACATTACAACATTTAGGAATATTTTTTTTACTTAACATAAACTAGCTTTTCGTAAGGTATAATAATATTCACTTATAAAGTTTGCACGATAAAACTCACAGTGGAGCCTAGCTACAAAAAAGTTGAAGAAATCAAGGTTTTACAAAAAAATCAATATCTCTTAAAATATAGCAGATATCAAAAATTTGACTTACCGCTTTCTTTGCTATGGACCAGTGATTCAGTTCACGTAAAGTAACAAAATTTAAAAAAATATTGTGAAAGTTACATGCTTTGAAATTGGAGCAAAAGTCACCGTCTTCTTTAACACCCTGTATATAAAATTTTTTGAATGTGTTAAAAAATCCAACCCAGGGAAGTTTTTCCAAAGGGATAAATTTATTAATCGTTAAAAACCGTAGGTCGATATCATGTCTGGTTAAGAAAATATTTAGTTTTAAATTTAGGCGAAATTTTCCTTGCTCGAAAGCAAATGGCCAGCAGCTTAGTATTTGAAACCTGTCCATTCGAAAAGATATTTAAATTATTTTTCTTTTTATATTAATAAAATAAAAAATTAATTTAAGTTTAGCTTTAGTACATCCTTCTTTAATAAATATAATCTTACACAAGCTTAAAGCCATCCTTATAGATAATTGTTATCCATAATATTTTTTAAACAAGTTACTTTTTAACATTGGAAATAATGATAATAATAACATCAACAATAATATTCATGTTAACATAAATAATGATATTTCAAATGTTTCTTATGCTTCTCTTCTATACAGGGTGTTTCAAAAAACATGCGCCGGAGATTCATCATCCAAAAATAAGAAAAAAAAGTTGATATAAACGTAGGTCCGAAGATGCTTAGTTTTCAAGATACAGGGTGTTGAACATTTAAAAAAAAATCGGCTTTTTTAAAATATCTTAAATATCTTTTGTCCGATTTTGTTGAAATTTGGCAGCGTTATTTACAGTGATAAGGGGCTAATTTTTCTTTAACTAGATTAAAGTTATCAAGTCCAGTGGCGTCCCCGAAGGCACCTTGTCGAATATTTTTGTCGAAAAAAATGTACGTCACTGACTTTTTTGCAAATTTTTATATTTTTTTATGATTAAGCCACTAAAAATATTTTTTTTTGTCTTTTGAGTTGTTTTCATATCTTATCTCGTTTTCGAAAGAAAAAATAAAAAGCATATTATTGCATGTCCATGAACAACAGAAACATGCACCAACGCTCGTCGAGAGATTGGCCATCCAAAAATACTAGAAAAAGTTCTAATAAACATTGGTTCACAAATGCTTAGTTTTTGAAATACAGGGTGTTAAAAAAATCCTAAAAATCTAAAACCTTTTTGAGATATTTGGTTGAAACTTCGGTAAAATTATGTGATGCATAGCTGGTAAATTTTCACCAAACTAAAATAATTTTTTTTCCAACAGAAGCTTACATTTGGGTATACCTATTAATATAATTGTAAAGAAATGTGTGACCCGGTGTTTAGTTCCGGGTCACAAATTTTTTTACAATTATATTAATAGGTATACCCAAATGTACGCTTCTGTTGGAAAAGATGTATTTTAGTTTGGTGAAAAATTACTATCTATGCATCACATAATTTTACCAAAGTTTCAACCAAATATCTCTAAAACGTTTTAGGACTTTTCTTAACACCCTTGTATTTCAAAAACTAAGCGTTTGTGAACCAATGTTTATTAGAACTATTTCTAAGTATTTTTGGATGGCCAATCTCTCGCCGAGCGTTGGTTGGTGTATGTTTTGTTGTCCACGGACATGCAATAATATGCTTTTTATTTTTTCTTTCGAAAACGAGATAAGATATGAAAACAACTCAAGAGACAAAAAAAAAATATTTTTAGTGGCTTAATCATAAAAAAATATAAAAATTGCAAAAAAGTCAGTGGCGTACATTTTTTCGACAAAAATAATCGACAAGGTGCCTTCGGGGACGCCACTGGACTTGATAATTTTAATCTAGTTAAAGAAAAATTAGCCCCTTATCACTGCAAATAACGCTGCCAAATTTCAACAAAATCGGACGAAGGATATTTAAGATATTTTAAAAAAGCCGATTTTTTCAATGTTCAACACCCTGTATCTTGAAAACTAAGCATCTTCGGACCTACGTTTATATCACCTTTTTTTCTTATTTTTGGATGATGAATCTCCGGCCGAGCGTTGGCGCATGTTTTTTGAAACACCCTGTATATCAAAAAACTCACTCCGAAATTAATTAAAATTTTTAGAAATGATAGTATAAAGTTAGCCTTAAAGAATGTTAAATCGATTGGTAATTTATATTCAAAAAGAAAAAAACTATTACTTTAAATTACTCAAATTTAGCATACCCAACTCCATTTAATAATTTTATTGTATTAAGAGATATATTAGACAAATATAAAACAATCTAAAAAAGATAATTTCTGAACATAAAAATGACATCAGACAACAAAAACTCTTCCGCTTTATCTGAACATGCATACGTTACAGGTCATATGCCAAACTGTAATGAAATTGAAATTCTCCATAAAAAAAAATAAATGGTAATTTTAGAAAAGGTTGAAATCAATAAAACAAATTCTATAAATAAGAGAGTTGAAATTAATTATTAAAGCTCTATCGATTTTTATAAATTATCACTAAATAACAGATAAATATATACCAATACATCTTACATTATTATTAAATTAACAACATCAAGTATTCTTTTAATACTTCGTATAAATTATTTATCATAGTAGATTCACTTTGACATTTTTTATATAAATCTCTAAGATATTCAAACTTTACCAATTTAGCATATTTAAAAAAATATTATACATCACAACATTAAATTTAACTAGTTTCGATTGTACATTATATAAATTTTTATATAAAAATTATTTTTAGCACTGACGAAGGACACGATACTGACCGAAAGCTCGGATACAAAACAAATTATAGCCTTTAATAAATCTGTTTGGTTGAATACATGTTATCCGATCAAACAGACGTGCTCAGAATTATAGACCAAGAAAATTGTTTGGTCCACTTGAATTGTCCAGTAGTTTATTATTTATGCTTGTTATTATTCAAATCATTATATTTTGTTTAGTGTCGACTATGTTGTATAATTTTTAAGTTATATTCAAGAGAGTCTAAAAGAGTAGTTATGTTAGATTATGTAACACTGGCAATTTTGTGATCTTCCCTTATTAATAGTAATCATTATCTCACTAGCTCTCGTGGCAAAACAAAAACTGAAACTAAATGTGCCATTTCACCGTTCAACGAATAATATTAAAATTTCAACTGATAGATAGCATTCATTTTTCTAAATTTATTTTTTAGTTCGTTCGCACCTACGGCTTCCTAATTAATTATTCTGCGCGAACACGTTAATTAAGACCTGACATTCAGGGCTAAATTGTGTTTTTTTATATCTAAAAAACGACGTATATTTTTCTTTTGGCATTTTTCGGTTATAAGAAGATTAAACGAAGGCTAAAATGGGGATAAGCGATTTCGCCCTTTGAGCATTTTTTAAGTGGATTTGGGACTTCCTTTGACATAGAATACTCTGTATTAGTGTCAGAGCGGAAAACCTTAGAGGTGATTTTTTCTTTGAAATGCGTTATCGGATTTACGATTCCTTTAAAATGAAAATGCCCTTAATCTATTAGGTTAATTGTGTTTGCGTTGCAGCAGGAATGTTAGTGAACAAATTATGATCGAAATGAAATGCTGATTATCGGATGGAGAGACTTGATATTCTATAACAATTCAAAGAGAGAAACACTTACACTTTATGATTATTTTCTAAAAACAGAGAAATGCCCTTACAAAATGACAACAAAAAGCGCAAAGGAGAAGCTTGGAAACCAATAGGCAAGTACGTATAGATAGCCAGCCAGTCTGTATCATCTCGCTCCGAAGGATGCAAATCAGAACTATCTAAAGCTGTATACAGGCCTACATAAAGTATGTCTTATATACAATTTACCCTACTTAGGACGAATAAACTGGATAAAAGATTTTCACAATATGTAAGCTATTCCGTAAATATGGGATATCCGCCAGGGAGTTTTTAGAAAAGCTTAAACTAAAACCAGCATTTTATATATTTTTTTCTTATGATGCCCCTTAAGCTTACTCTATTTATAATTTTCAGGACATTTTTTACTCTTCTAAGCAATAGTCTCAGAAGATATACAGGACTTAACTGGTATGAAAGAGCTCAAGATAGATCAATTTAGAATAGTCAAGAGAATAGGCCTCTGATTAATGAAAAACGCATAGAAGAAAAAAATATTATCTTATCCTGGCCTTACAATTTCCTTCAATTAAAAAAATTATAGCTCAACCCTTTGACACGAGAACGGGTTCGAAATAGATCAATCTAGGACACTACTAAAATAGATGAACATCAAACCGAAAGAAGAAAGATAATTTTAATTTTTGGAATAATGATCGACTGTTTACGAATGATTACCTAACTGGAAGAAGCTCTTTCTTTCGAACAATGGATTACAGGAACTGAATTATCTAATGACAGAAATTACCCATAGCGGGTGTGAGTTAATATACAAATTTGAGAGGCTTGTTTCTAATGATATCGGCTTATAGCACCAAATTTGAATTTAACAGGCATCCTTTATATTCCCCTGACATTCTGCTACTTTATTTTCCAAATTTTTTGGGGGAGCATATGTAGAAGCAACATTATCTACGGCCTTGGATTGTGGTTTCTTACATATTTCTTCATAATTTTTAGAAAAATGGCGAACACTAAATTTTCGATTAAAGTCCTCGGTGAGTGGCTATCACAATTTAGTAAAACGAGTGCACTCGTTACGTAAAATGATAGTCATTAAGTTCTGATGCAGGAAATAAGTTTCGTTGCGTGCAGCGTGCGTGTTTGTTAGGTACAGCGCCAGCGGATCGTTCGCTATTATGCGAATGAGGGCCTTTAAATATTAATGCAGCCCTTTAACCCTAATCTACCCTAATAGGCCATCAAAGTTCCAACTACTTTGTTAATTAGTCAAAGATGGTAATGTATTTCCTGAGCTCCGAAGCATTTAAAAGCTTAGTAACATTTGTTTGAGAACGCATAATTATGGAACGACCATTGTGAAATCCGTTTTAATCAGATTCGCAGAGATATCGATCTTCGTTTCGACTAAATGATAAATGTTCGAGGAATAATTTATGACTTAATAATAAATGATTTAAAATGCTGCTTTTATTAGAATAAAAGTCAGCTAATCGTTTTGTAGGAAAATCGGTTAAATGAAATGAATTTAGGCAAGTTAAAGAGCGACTTATGCTAATTGCCGTTAATACATCCCGGGATCATGTCGTGTTTAAATAGTATGAACGTTTCTATATTTGAGAATATTTACAACAAGTATATATATATATATATATTCGCCATGAAAAAAAAAATAAAAAACTTGTTGTTAAAGCTGCAAACAAAAAGGTCATTACAAGAATGAGTGTCTTCTAAATAAGAAGAGTCCTTCAAATAAAAAAAAATCTGAAAAAGTTAATAAAAATAAGTATGATAAAAATAAAGAAAAAGCCCTTATGTACTACAGCTTTGAGGGTAAATAATGTTCACGACTCAGCCTGGTATATTAATAGTGGTGCTTCTGCCCAAATGCCTGGAAATAGAGATCCTCTCTGTGAACGAACCCTGAAATACTGATGTAAAGTTGAAGCCAGAAGGTACTGAAATAAGTGAATCCAAGAATAAATATGTTCCAAACCTTTTAATAACCCTGCTATCTGTGATCTGTATTGTCTCGAAAAACTTTAATGTATTTTGATTCAAAAAGATGCAAAATAATTGATGAAGATCCCTGTAGTCTACATAAGTTGAATGTTGTGACGAAGCTTGTGAATGGAGCAAAGTTTGTTACGAAATAAAATGCCATTTGTTACAATATAGTGCAATTAGTTAATTTGTGGCAAGAAAAGCCAATTTGTTAAGATAAACTTTAAATGCACTTTTCTTTTAAATTATTAAATTATTACAGCGACCGATTTTAAGCATGAAATATGATCTGCATATTTGAAATTATTTATCAATTTTAAATAATATATTCTACTGCTGTATTTACGTAGATTCAACCCATAATATAAATTTTCATTTTATATTAACTAGATAATCATTATCGACTGATATATTTAAAAGACAAAATTAGTTTTAAATGAACTTGATGGGCAACATAAAAATTCATTATTTATTAATATCTTCGTATTATTTAATGCGAAATTTTCCTCACTGTCGCTACCAGGTCGGTTCAAACAATAATTCAAAATAGGTTGAAGATGAAAAGTAATTATTTCAAACTAAAAATAAATACAAACGAACTCGGAATAACCTGATGTTACGGAATTGTTAAAATTACCGTAACAAGTTACAAGATACTCAAATGATGTAGCATAGGCGCTTAGGACATCAAAATCAATACAGTATGGATTTGGAAAATGAAAACCCAGTATGCGGTGAGAGTTGCATCAAAAGAAATCGAGCTAGAAATCTCTTTCCTTACAAGAAAAATAAAGAAGTTGTGCCAAATAATCCACTCAGATTTTATAGACCGTATGGAAGGAATCATGGGGTGGAGAAATATATATTTACATTGATTGATGTCAACACTAGAAAATTGTTTTGTTATTTCCTGAAAAATAAAAGTGAGGTCCAGGACATACTAAATAACTCTGCAGAAAATAAAACTGAACGGATAGTAAAAGTTTTAAGGACCGACAATGGAGGAGAATACTGTAATGAACGTATAAAGAAATTCCTCAAAAATCATGGGATTAAATTAATTAATGTCACCGCGCAGAATAGAGAAGCTGAACGCTACAATCGTAAAATGTTAAAAAAAAGCGTTCAATGCTTATTGACTCAGACACTCAAAAACAGATGTGGGTTGAACCTACCAATACAGCAGTTCATCCTCTGACGCGTTCAAGAAAATACATGATACAATGCCAGAAAAGATGGATCAGGAAAAACTAGATTCAGCCGTCTTTTTGATGACATGCTTATGTTCATATACCTTATATTATTAAAAGAAGGAAGTTTGACGACAAAAGCAAAAAATAAATTTTTGTTGGATATTCTGAGATGTTGGATACAGACATTTACAGTCATTTAGACATAACTATCTATATTCTAAAAATAGCCAGGGATATCGTGTATATATGTTCCCACATGTAATTTCAAGTATTCGTATTGTACCGATTATATCAGAAGCTTTTTTCTTCAGATGATGTTGATGCTGATCATGGCTCGGAAAATACAACAGCTGAGGCTTCTCATCTTCAAGAGGACAATAGTGAAAGTGAGCGAAGGTGAAAATGAAATAAGTGAAACTGAAAATCAAGCAAGTGAGGGTAGATATGAAAATTGTGAATTCAGGTATCCTGAACATGTAAATGAAGAACCGTAAAGGTACGGTAATTATATTACTAATTACACTTCAGATCTTGCTAAGATTCCAAGTCCAAAGTATTGGCAAGTGTCATAAGTGCCGAATGGTGTAAAGTAATTCAGAATGAGCTTGATGCAATCGTTGCACAAAATGCTTGGGAATTGATTGGTAAACTTAAGGGTAAAAATATTGTTAAAAATAAGTGGGCTTTAAAAATCAAATGCTGTAGGTTATTCAGAAACTGTCAGAGTAGTACTTGAAAGTAGTTACTAATAATAACGGCAGAATTGGACTTAAATGCAGACCCTTCAGATGTTGAAACTATTTTCTTAAATGGTGACATTGGATGCATTTATGTCCCAACCTGAAGGATTTCTAGAACCAGACAAAATTACGTTTGCTTACTCAAATGCATATGGCCTTGTACGCAAATCAATGATTTGTAATTTCTTAAAGCATTTGACGAACTCTATTATAATTAAGCCACTTTATGTTGACGATTTTCCTTATTTTCTACAATGACCAATACGTTTGAAAATAGAATAGAATGGAAAAGTTCACATTAATGACCTGGGACCAATATTTCATATTCTTGGTAGAAAAGTTGACAGACATCGTTCGAAGGGTGAATCTAAAGTAAGCCAAAAACAATATATTGAGGAGCTACTTAGTACTATCTGAAGGTCATTAAGTATTTTAAATAAATGGTAATAAACGTATAAGTGAATAACCGGAATTTAACTTCACTTATGTATAAAGAATGAAGCCGGTGCAGATTTGATTATTTTCTTTCTTTATTTCGGTAAATTTTGTATTAAATTACATGTTTTACATAATGGGATCTGTTTTTAATTCAGAAAACGTCTATCTGTCTGTTCTATCTTCATTTTGGTAAAATATATACAAGTTCATATAAATTGAAAAAGTGTGTATCATATTTTCTTAAATTATGATATACTTCATTGATTTAAGGGCTTAAGATATGTTTGTACACACATCAAAGGATTGCTGTCCAGATTTAAAGCTCTTTATACAATCAGGTAATTTATTTTAAAAAATTGGACTTTAATAATCTTTCGCTTTTCTACCGATGCAATCGAATAATAGCTATTAGGAGACCTGATAAAATGTTCATGTCCGCTTAACGAATGGGTGTGCAAATTATCAATTGATGTCAACAATTTATATTACTACCAACATTATCTCTGGGGACTATATTGTTCAAGTCTATTACATTAGAGAATTACATTTTATATTCTTAATGTAATGCTTATACCTATCTACTATACTAAATTATTAATAACAATCTTATTGTACACGTTTGGAAATTAATAGTTTAAATATTAGGTATTCGAAATTATATATTCAATGTATTTGATTATATTACTAGTAAGTATATGTTATACTCTTGATGTAAAAGAGGCACTTACTGTAGTTTCTAACCCAATCTTACTCATCAGTTTGCGAATCATTAATTAAAATAATATATTTTTTGCGCATACAATGAATTATGAGATACTTTATTGCATTAGCAAATTAATTATATATTAATGCACTAAGTAAAATTTGCGAAGCTGCTAATTTCGATAACGTATTCCCGTAGATTATAAATATTTAAAACACGCGTTTCCCATAATAGCAGCCAGCCTTGCGTTATAACAAACATGCACGGTGCATGCAATGATAGTTATTTAGTACTTTAAACATTAATTATAACTGGCTTTGGATAATTTATTTGCATTTATGGAATAGTATAATTCATATGATAATAAAATCCGATAACTAAATATTTAACACATTTACTAACTACAAATTGTGGCAATAAAAAAATAATTTATACGATTTAAATATGTCAAATACACATTATAATTTAACCGTTGATATATAGTTGGTCGCTTAAATTGGGACAGTAATTTTGGATTAAAGTAAGTAAATTTTTAGTTCAAAAATCAATTCTTCTCTTTTATGTTGTGACAAAGTTCTCTTACAAATTGTTGATTTTATATGACATCTTAATTTCGCCTTTGGTCTACATCTTCCGTCTACATCCGTGGACACACCAGTGTGTCCAGGGATTGATTTCGGGTTAGTTTGGGTAAGAGAAAAACTTTTTTATTTGTGAGTTGATGAATAAAAAGGTATTTTTATAAAAATTCCTTCTTATCCGGAAACACTAGTAAATCATATTATTTTCCTTAATTTGTATACAGGGTGCTCAAGATTTGCGAAAATATTAGGAACGACCATGAATACGTTATTTTAATTTTCGGAAATACGTCAAGAGAGTATTAAGAAAAGTAGTTCCAAAGGAGATTTAGTAGCCAGACATAGTCAAATTTCCTTTAGAAATAACTTTTTTTAATACCCCCTTGACATATTTTCAAAAATTAAGGTACTTTATTCTTGGTCGTTCCTAATATTTTCGCAAATATTGAGCACCCTGTACAAATTAAGGAAAATAATATGATACCCTGGTGTTTCCGGATAAGCAGGCGTTTTTATGAAGAATACCTTTTTAACCCAAACTAACCCACAAATAATAAAGTTTTTCCTCTTCCGAACTCAGGCGGGAGACAAAAGTCTGTCGGACTGATGGTCCGCGTGACTAGTTATATAAAAAAATCTGCTGACTATTGCGACTTTATGATACAGCGCTGTTCGCTCACGCTGTCTATAATTATTTTTCTCGAAGGTTGCAAGTTCAAGTTCAAGCCTAGAACAGATTGATAATATTGTAAACGCCTCATTTTTAGTAACACGTTTTATTTCGCCAATATTAT
>MU181933.1:68914-82699 GCA_016904865.1 Pissodes strobi | reverse complement strand
ATTGACTGTGACTTTGACTTTGTGTTCTTTGTCCCCCTTTGGAATTATCAACTATGTTAGCTGATTTAGCTTTGATATAAAATACAACAATATACAAGTAATAATAACAGGATTAATATTACCTTAGAGTCCACCTAAAATATGATATGTACACTGTGTTCACCATTGACGAAAAAACGTTCAATGTTCAGGAGGTTATCTTCTAACACTGGGGGAAAGTCACCTTGAAAAACACTTGCTAGGCCTATGGCTAGCTTCTATTTACAATGTAGTTCAATTTCTTGCAAACAAGAATGACTGGAATGTAGTGATTTGACTCTGGTATGCAGTTAGTGCATATGGCATGACATGAATGCCTTGTGAATGCGCCTTATTGGTACACGCATGAATGATTAGTAAATATGCTATACTGGTAGCATAAGTAAGCTGAGATCCGCGTGGGGGATACAGCCTTGTGATAACTTGAGTAAATTGGCAGACTAGTGCCGTTTAATCCTTATATGAGAATAAGGAATGAGTATAGCAACTCAGTGTTATACTGGTGATATAGAATGTCCCATGGGCAAGGCCATTGGGGCCTGTACTGCGCATGGTACAGCCTTTGAGAATTAGAGATCAGTGGGTCTCCATAATGGCAGTAAAGATGCCGAGAAATACCTTTTTGTAGGCTTAGTACTAGAGATCAGTGGGTCTCCATAATGGCAGTCAAGATGCCGAAATATACCTTTTTGTAGGCTTTATGAGAATGTGATTGTAAACATGTTCGTTACTTGAGATTCCGAGACTATGCTCGATTGAGTGTGGTTCGAGACAGGGCTCGATTGTAGAACTCCCATGGATGAGACCAATTGGGACGCCATTGATCGGCGTGAGACTCGTGAGAATAACGGCAGTATGTTTGCCCATAAATACCTTGTTGTAGGCTTGACATAAAGATGATTATGCTGGGATATTACTATGTCACTTGAGTAAAGAACTAGAGAGATTATGGGGTCTCAAAACGTGAAAACTTGCCGGCATGGCGGCTCAGCGCCAGCCTAGCCGGCTCGAAACGGGGGTGCGCTTTTTGCGACTTACATGGTCGAGGTTCAAGAGACTACTCCTTACTCAATACTGAATACTAGAACGTGGAATCTAGATCAACTTGAAGAAGTTGTTAACGCCCCTTCTGGCGGGATCATATACATCCGCCGGAAATAGAAAGGGTGAATAATGTAAATAATAAGAAGTTATGTAAACCTTTACGTCAGCGGTTGTCTAAATTAACCTTATGAATTTGAACACAAATCCGGTCGAAATACTTTAACTAGTTTTTATTAAAATCGGCTCTTAAATATCATGAATTTAGGAGCTAACTTGATTACCTCCGTTAGGAGACAGTGATTGGTCGACTCGGCCGCCGGGGTATAGCGGGAAGCGCTATGATTGGTCAGATAGCGTAGATTATGCGGCCAATTTCAGAGGAGTAACCGTGGTTACAACAGATGGCGCTAGTAGTATCGCCAAGGTTTTAATTTGTTTGGAATGCTAGGAGAGTGGAGGGAAAGTTAAACTGTACAAAAATTAAATTGTTAGATTTGAAGACGTGTTAAAAAATTGTTTTTGAACAGTATGGTCCCGAGGGACGTCAATGAAATGACATTTAATACTCACCGATGAAACAAAAGTTTTGGAAAATTCCGACTTGTTTTCTTGCAAACTCTATGATGAACCATGATAAAGTATTAAACACTGATTTGCCTCAGAAAATCTTACAAAGCACTAAAGAACACCACCCGTTAGTAATAGATTCAAAACATGCCATTTTACTACTACTACTACTACGCTATGTTGTTATTCGGCCGAAACTAGACGAGACGTAGCGGCAGCCAGCCGGCATTGCCACTTTTATTTATAGAAATTCCTCGCATGCTTGATGACGATATTTAAAATTCTAAAGTAAGTAATTACATATGTTTTTTTTTTAACTAACGTAGATTTAAATTATGTATTTATAGAATAACAAATGAAACATGGTTCAATCAACTTAAAATAGTAAGTGCTATTTACAAACAAAATATACCTACTTGAAAGTTAAATTCACTGATTAATAAGGAAATATGGCAAACATGCTCTTATACCACATCAGTGTGTGTTAGAATGCGATTTAATTTGTGGAACATATAAAAAGTAAAAAAAATGTATCTTTATTATTTTATTTTATCTAATATTTCATTCAATATTATCTATTGCATTAGATCGGAATCGGAAATAGTTGCAGGATAACGGCAATCGGCAACATTTTGTTTACTCTTTTGGGATCTCTCTGAATCGGTGATACGGTTTCTCGTGTTTATTTTTTAAGTAAATTTTTTTTCGTTAAGTATTTTAATGCTGAATAGGGTAGAAAGTCTATTAGCAAGTCAGTTCGGTAGTCAGTCTCACGCCGTAAGATCGAGATAAAGAGACTTGGAAGGATCTACTCCAAATTTAAACATTGTTCAATCTGGACACAGAAGAAAAGCCGATCTTTTACGAGAAAATGTAATTAAGATATTTATAATAAACATATGTGGCTCTGCGGTTGTGACAAAAAAATGCTTTGTTTTGTTTTCCTTGCTTAGTATTAAGTTATTTGGGGGAGAATCTTCGTGGTCAAAAATAGGATTAATTGATTTGACTGATTTGAGCCATTTAGATGATAGAATAAAGAAGCATGTTGGCAGCGAAACACATAAAAAACGTTTTGCAGTATTCTTTGTTTGAAAGTGTAAGCGTCGCAGAACAATTAGACAGTGCATATCGAAGAAATTTGGAATAAACAAGTAACAAATCGTTACATTTTAAACATAATAATTGTGTATGTTTTTTTCGGGGCTTTCGAACTCGCATGAAGAGGACATGATGACTCCGCGTCATCGACTAATCTTGCAGTTTTTCCCGGACTAATTGCTTTTGTGCAGAATTGGACAATGTTCTAAAGCAACATTTAGAAAAAGCATCAGTTTTTAACTCTATTGGAGTTTGGAACCATCGGCGAAATGCACTTAAACTCAGTTTTATCCACAATACCGAAACAGAATTGTTGCACTTGACGTGCGTTTCGCTAACCAAGTTAGCATCATCAGGAGATGATTAAAACTAAACTTAAAAATCTACCTAACTTTCTTTTATACTAACGCTTTGCTTAAGGAACCAATCGTTTTATAAAGATCTTTAAAATAAAGGTCTGAATTTTGCATTGCCTCCACCAAGGGATAACTTACTTGATACTGTAGGTAATATAGAACGCTCTGTTCAACATCTTCCTGACTCTAGTAAAGGATTTGTTAGAGAAACATGAAAGAATCATATCTCAAAAAATTTAATTAATAATAATGTTAACTCCCGTCCTGGAAAAGGAAAACGTATAATGAAGAGATTAAAAGAGAAAGATGTTTTCTATCTATAAGCTGACAAAGGTAATAAGGTTGATATATTAGACAAAAGCGAATATTTTTAACGAGTTGATAATTTAATCGAATCGGGGCTCTTTAACAAAATCTCAAGGAATCCATTATCTAAGATGGTAACACAAGTTAAAAACACTTTGGAGAAATGTAGCAACCTTATTTCTGATCAAATTAAATACAAATAATCTGTGAGCTATCCTACTATGCCGACACTATATTTTCGTCCCAAGATTCATAAACATGGGAACGCCAACTTATAATATATCCAAGTGGCTAACAAACCAGTTTCAAAATTTACCTATAAAACAGCAGAATTCAGGAGTACTGAATTCCTTAGATTTCATAAACAAAATTAAAGGTGCGAACCTTAATGAAGGTGACATTTTAATCTCGTTTGATGTTAGCTCATTGTTCCCTAGTATACCAATCCCACAGGTCTTGCCATACCTTGGTGAACTACTTGAGATGAATAGTTTTGATAACTAAATCAAAGAAGAATATTTAACTTTAACCAAATTTTGCATGGATCAAAATTATTTTCAATATAAAAATAACTATTACCAACAACTTGAAGGCACGGCAATGGGCAACTGTTTATCGCCGTTCTTAGCTAATCATTCATGAGTAAATTTGAAAATGACGTCAGTCAGGAGTTTGAATATTTTCCAAGGGTATGGTACAGGTATGTGGACGACATTTTCGCGATTTTCGACACAAAAACCGCTAATAGCGAAGATTTTGTAACCGAACTAAACAACCGCTTCTCCACTATTTTTAAATTTACTTATGACCAACTACCATTTTCGGATACTTTAGTGATTAGGAACGGTAATAATATACTAGAATTTTATATTTATAGAAAAAGTACTGCCACTAACCGATATATTCCTAATGACTTCTTCCACTGCGACCAACACCAAATTGCCAGCTTTCATTTTTTGGTACACCGTATGGTTAACTTTCCTCTCAGCAGAGAAATCTTTAATAATGAAATGAAGACAATTAAGAATATAGCGAAAGTTAATGGTTTCAATACTAACTTAATAAATAGTCTAATTAATAGGCATTTATTTAGAAAGACCATTCGTGATTCCACTTCATTGGTTAATCGGGATGAAAATGCAAAATATGTCTCGATACTATATAATCCTCAGTATACTAGAAAACTCCAAAATGTTTTTAAATAAGCAGGTTTAAAATTAGTACACCAAACTCAGTTTAAAATTAAGAAATTATTAGGTGATCCAAAGGACAAAATTGAAATATTAGAAAGAAGTGGAATACTTATATGAAAATGGATTCATGGATTGTAACCAAAAATATGTTGGCCAAACTAGAAGATTTTAAATTATGGTAGAACAGAAAAATCAAGTGTTGCCGAGCATGCTTTTGGTAATAATCATAGAATTACAATTAAAAATTTAAAATTAATTCCTCCTGATGATGCTACTAACATGGTTTGCGAAAAGCGCGTCGAATTCAATAACTCTGTTTTGGTATTGTGTATAAAACTCCGTTTTAGATCAGATTTTAAGGTACGTCAAAAACCTTCCAAAATTAAATTTTACAACCAATGTTTAGTATCTGTCAAGAAGACATTTGTAAAGAAATTAGAGAGGCGGATTATTTTTCCGTGATAGCGGACGATATATGTGAAATATTTTTCAAATGGCAATCCTTTTTAGATATATAGTAAAAGGAAAGCCAGTTGAACGTTTTTGGGATTTTTAACCCCGTCAGATTACGATGCAAAATGCCTATTCTTACGGAACTTGTAAAACATGTCAAAGGTGGTAATGTTAGATGCTATGTTTGCGAACAAAAATATCCGCATTTTCTTTGCAAATTTACAAGGAATTAGTATTTTTTTTTCAAATAGTTCTCAAAACCCCAAATATTGGATGAAATTGTTAACAAACATTTACGGCGCTCTGCTCCGACAAAATGAAATTTTAATTCCTGAGTCGTATGCACAATATTCGAAAATAGAGAAGCCGTAATAGAGACAATGCAATCAATTTTAGATATAAATAGAAATGTTGCTACAACTATCCAGGCATCCGGGTTTGTCCAAATACTTATCAGTAAAAGTTTTATTCCTTGGCTAAACATATATTACAAGATAATACTCCATGTTGATTTTTTATTTGATAAATTCCAAACAAGAGAAATTGATGCTGTTCTGGCCAATAAAAACATAGTATCATTGAATCCCAAATATCACTAATTAAAAATAATATCACTGACAATGATGACGCTGAGGAGCCGTTTTGCCTAAACGTAGACGCCCTGAAAACATGGATTTTGTTCGCGAAGCAAGAGAAGTTTGTGACATTATTATTTGTCAAGCAGAAGAGCGATTTAGCTTCACTGGGCACTTAATCGCAGCAAGCCTATTTTTTTTTTCAGAGAACTATGGCTCGTATGGTAACTGTTTTCCTGTTCAAAAATTGGAGAAACAGTTATTTGTTTTACTAGGCAGCAAAGTAGTAGATTGACTACCGCGGCTAATAGTTCATAGGACTTCCGCTAAGGCAGTCAGTCTACTTTGCTGTCGAGTTGAACATATAATTTTTTCTCCGATTGTTTATATTATATATTATTATGTATATTGTATATATGGAAATTATTACAATTCCCACAATATTTTAATTTTTTCTGTAGTGATAAATTAAAACAAAATTTGATAAAAATCACAATTGTTGGAACGGTTGGTTGCTATGGAAATGTATATATAATTATTAAATGTTTTTTTTGTCAAAAAATTTCAAATATTTTATTCCCATGGAGACTAATCATTTGCATTTAAAGATCCTTTAAACAAATAGTGCACTATGTAAAAATCGACCTCTCCTATTGGTCGATCCATATCGTATTACGATATGTCTGCGTGATGCAATCGATTTCTGTCAAGAGCTCTCGTGGTGTAGAGGTTTAGATCGTTGGGTCTCACCTGGAAAACGCGGGTTCGAACCCCGTTGCTTTTTTTTATTTTTTTTAAAGATTAAATGTTTCTAAACAGCTTTTTTTCTTGATTTTGCGTATGTCTTGAGTTAGATTGGGTTAGAACCTGGTTAGTTTCCTTTTGTTGAGCCCCCGTAGCGAGCGAAGCGAGCGGAGGGCCATGCGGATCGACCAATGGGAAGGGCCGATTTTTATATAGTGCACTATTTGTGTAAAGGATCTTATAATGCTAATCATTTTGCTGCCTAGGCAGGAAAGTCCTTACTTTCCTGGCTAGGTAGAAAAAGTAATACTTTGCTGATTGATATGTGTCTGCAAAATTAATATTTGCTGTCAATCCGAGAAAAACAATTAAATCGTATCCTTTTTTCAATGCACCAAAACCACAAACAGAATTTACTATAATTTATGAAACAAACGAATTTAGAACAATTTCCGGTATTCTTCAACTTTAAGACTGTATTTCTCACGACAGCGATCTTTGTGAAACTTTTAGTGAGTCTCAAAACTCCCTAGTACTAGTGATAAACGTCGTATTTTTTATTTAAATTTCATATTTTTGTAATCTAAATTTAAATTATTCAATTTATTTTTTAATACGATTTTGGCATGTACCTAACTAATAGCTATATACAAATAGGTGCAATCAAAGATGTAACCCCTAATTTTTCAAGTCACGATCCGCCACTGCTCGTGTATATAAAATAAATCTTTTCAACTAGTGATTATTTATTATACCAGTAAGCTATATTTTGTTGTTATGCAGGCTGTGTGATTGTGCTGTAATAGTGTGGTGCGCATTTGTGAACAATAGGGTATGTATAAGAGCTTGCCATATATATATATATATGAAGTCGAAAATTAATCGTTAAATCGCTTTTATCTGACCAGTGCCAGTGCTCCCACCTCAACCTACAAAATAAAAAAAAATTGAATGCAAATCTACGTAAGCTCAAAAAGCATGCGTTATTTAGAATATGAAAGAAGCACAATTCCGCTTTAATTTTTGGCGTAACGAATCTCTTGCTTCGAGCGTCTTAAAGGTCTCATAAGTTTCTCGTCGGAACGGTAGCCTAAACAAAGCGAATCCTTGAGCTGTTACAAAAATGATAATTATAAAAGACTACAAATGTACGACATTGAATTAAAACGGGTTTCTGGAGAAAAATCAAGTTAGAAATTCTCATTGCGGACGCAGAAATGTGATATAGAGTTAACAAAGTACAAACAATGATATTTGATATACTTTCAGTTGGCCGAGAGGTGTTGAAGGACGAAATAATGAAATTAAAACTGGCAGAAATTCTTTATATTTAAGTACCTGAAGTCGCTATGTAAAAGTAATGAAAGAAATACCGTTTTTAACCCCATACATTATACAGAACGAGTTCATCAGATAAACCCACACCCTTGGTTGTATTTAAAGGGCGCCTCGAGTCTGAGTTAACCCTACTAAATTATTGGTTCGTAACATGTGAAGTAACTTGGCTTTGACGGACCCTTAAATATTCATTTAGGTTGAGTGGCAGAATAACTCCCACCTGACGACGTCGATCTATATCGAAGCCATCAAGGAAATATTTTCAATTAAATTAAAATGTTGTTAGGGCGCAAGTTTCTTTAATGGCTATCTCTCTCTCTTTTTAGAATGA
Source organism: Pissodes strobi (assembly GCA_016904865.1). Taxonomy (NCBI): domain Eukaryota; kingdom Metazoa; phylum Arthropoda; class Insecta; order Coleoptera; family Curculionidae; genus Pissodes; species Pissodes strobi. The sequence goes on along the minus strand of MU181933.1, from coordinate 74,652 downwards.
ATTATTAATATAATGTGATAGAGTGATGTGTATGTACATTATCAATTTTAGATACATATGTATATTAAGCCATAAACTTATATTGAAACTAACAGGTTGGCATGTTGAACTATACTTTTTATGCCTGATTCACCTATTGTCATTTATTTCCATCATACAGGTTCAATATTAAAGGCATCTTTCTCGTTGTTTAATATAAATAATATTCCACACTGCATATGAATAAGGTATATAGCCAAAAGCAATCCCAGCCTATATCGAGCACTTCGGGCCTAGTGAAATTAGGTATAACCTCTAGTACGCCTCGCTTTCAATACGGGCATAAATATCGACGATGCAAGCGATCCATTAGGATCCTCAAAGGAAAGCGCTGCGCTGTCTTTAAACCATTTCAAAAAGCGAGGAGCACAATGGCCGAGATATCACGCGTGCCATCGGCAAAATTTTGATTGTATAAAATGGTCAAATTTCAAGACCAAATTTAGGACTTAATAAAATTTACGGCAATTCAAAAATGATTATTAAGTACACAAGTGATTAATTCTGAAGCTGAAAATGATCGCCGAACCCAGACAATGACACGTTTCAACTGAGAATAATTTAGCTCAACCTTTGACAAAGTCCCAGATATTTGGGAAGATATGGGTATATCAACAACACAGGTTTGTCTACGTCTATTTCTCGATGAGTTAGCACTTTCCTGACATCATGTGAACTAGCATCGCGAGAAATTACCATGGTTCTATTAGGATCATAGTGGACTAAAACCTGTTTTGCGTAATTAAACCTTTACTTAGGTCAAAGGCATTGCGACAATTATTATCTTCAAACATAAATTCTTCTGAAAAGCTATCATAGACAAAAACCTACTATAATAATTTAACTGCACAAGATAGCTACGCAACTGTGTGAAGTTCTGTAGCTCAGGTGCATCACACATAGGTCTTACATAGTCACCATATTTTATAAAATCAACATTTTCTTATATTTTGAAAAGAAATAATGTTAGCGAGAGAGCCTACCAAAGATTTTTTTCAACACTATAGCTACCACATTTGATTCAATACAGGCCGACCACTCCAATTCAAAAATAATAGTTTGGGCTGGTTTCGGTTAATTAATGGGAAATTTCAATACCCATAACATCCACTGGCTCAAACAAATACCGACAAAACGAATATCGAGAAGCTGAAGCATCTGATATCAGCTGCGGGTTAACTCAACTTGCAGAAGAACCAACTAGGATCTCAGCCGCCCTACTGGATTTAAATGGAAATACCCTGGCTCGACAGAAGATGCGAAAGAGCTGTATGTAGGAAACAGCAAGCCTACAAGTAATGGTAGCAAAATCAGTCTGCTGAGAATTATTTTACCGAAGAAAGAAACGAATGCAAACGTGTGACTGACGAAACTAAGAACAAACAAAATCAAACATAAGTAATAGTAATAACTTTACAAAAACGTCTCTCCCACCTTTGACGGATGAACGCGGCGTCACGCAACTACAGCTAAGGAAAAAGCACATGCTCACCGAAATGTTTTCATCGCACTCTACCTTAAATGTCCCCTAAGGCCTCCCCATCATATCCTATATCAACACTACAATGGCAGAAGTTAAGTTTCATCACCGTGATATTCGCAAAATCCTCATAGAGCCAGATACGCAAAAGGCATCAGGACCGGATGATTTACCTGCCATCGTGGTAAAGAACTGCGCCTACGAGCTAACACCGATTTTTTTCAGATATTTTTCTCTGTCTTGCCGAAAGGGGATATACTCAGCTTCTTGAAAATTCGCTCGAGTGCAACCTATACCAAACAAAGGCAAGAAAACCACGCCATCAAGCTATCGTCCTATTGCCTTGCTTTCAATAATCTCTAAAGTGGTGGAACATGTAGTCAATCAGCAACTACTCAAGGACCTCGAGACCAACAGAATAATTAGCGATAACCAATGCGGCTTCCGCAAATAGAGATAGACAGGAGATATATTGGCCTATATCACACATATATGGAGTTGAGACCTACGGAGAACCTATAGAGATTGCGTTAGATATTTCAAAGGCATTGAACAGAGTTTGGTATGACGGATTGCTCAACAAACTCCCGTTCTTCGGATTGCCAGCATCTCTCTGCAGCTGGCTTGCCAGCTTCCTTAAGAACCAATCTCTGCATGTTGCAATTGATAGACACATCTCAAACACATCCACCATAAATGCAGGAATGCCTAAGGGCGCAATACTTTCACAAACTCTGTTTTTCATCTATATCAATGACCGAAACCAATAATTCTGTTTGCAGTTTTGCAAATGACAGTACTCTTGTCTCCCAATTTAGATCAGAAAAACCTCTACCAGCGACTGAGACTTATCACGGCAAACATGGGCAGATTACAACAATTAATCAAGATCTGGAGAGAGTTCGAACCTGGGACGACAGAAATTTGGTCCAATTTATTGCTGCAAAAATCCAAGCGATCGCGTTTACCAAGAAAGCTAATACGGCGTGCCTTGACATCATTATGGCAGGATCGGCCATTCCTTCATCCTAGTCGATTGGACTACTGGGTGTCTCGGTCAACAGCAATATGTATGTAGTAATACAGGAAATGACATGACCACGTTGTCAGCCTCGCAGAAGCTCGATGCGCTATTTCGCAACAAAAACTATATACCCCGCAGCAGCTGCTCTTGCTCTACATAGCTCAAAAAGACCTTAGAGTATTGCTCACACATCTGGGGTGCCATATCTAAAAACACCCTAAAGCTGCTGGATTCGATTCAGAAGAGAGATGCACAGCTAGTCGGCGACCCGGAGTTGACCCATGATCTTGATATTCTAAAACACCGCAGCCATGTTGCCGAGATTTCCCTGTTTTATAGATCTTTTCACAGCAGATATTCCCATGATTTGGCCCGCATAATCCCGCCCCCAGCAGCGCCTGTCAAACAGTCACGCATACGGCTAGGGCGCACCTGTTCGTCCTACAACTGGAAACACTTAGAACGTCGCTTTACAAGGACTCCTTTGTCTGGCGCACTGCATCACTGTGAAACTCACTCCCAGAATACCTGTTTTCCCTTAATTACATCCTACAACTGTTTAAGAACCGTGCCAATCAATATCTTCGTACACGCACCGCTCGTCGTGTGGCATAGGATCTACCTTTAGTGTGTGCCACTGCCATAAAATTAAAACGAACCTAACACCGGAGAGTCATGTATGCAATACCCGGCTCTAGGTGTGGAGTTCGTGAGAGCCACCAGTTCGGCCAGCTAAACTGGATACGCCCTAAATCCCTAGAGCACTATGAGAAGAAACAAAAACTAGCAATTTATTCCGAAATCAACAAGTCTTAGACGAAAATAAGCAGAAGGTACTAGTTTTTAATATTGAAGAGAAAGAAAAATGTCATAGCTAGCAATTGTTCTTAACTTAACAGGCAAGTAAGGAAACAGCAGCAGTATCTCACACCAAATCAATGACCCCAACAAGTTAAAGCCCGAAGTACAACGGAAATATTCAAACCTAAAGTAACAGAGCAATTTAACCGATCTAACGAGAATCATAGCTAGGTTTTAACTCAGTTCATAAATACAGATCTGCAAGTAAATATATAATAATTAATATAAATAGCAAAGTTAAACTCAATCACAATTACTTTTATTTTAGTTGTTTGATGAAACCTATGCGGTCCAATAGTTTATCCAATCTAAAATAATGCAGTAACCAAGTGCTGAAGGACAACATAAGAAATAGGATGATCAGGAAAGCTACCAGTGGCGTAGCTACCGGGTGGGCCAGGGGGGGCAAGGCACCACGGCGCCAAGAGAAATTAGGCGCTGCCTGCCGCTCCGAATTTATAAATATGCTAATGCTAACAATGCTCATGAGCTTAACTGAGTTTTTAAATTAATTAAATTATAATACAATCAAAGGCCGAAATATGTATTAAACTTTTTACCCAACCAATACATTTTGTGTCAGGTATTTATTATTTATTATACGTGGAAATAAAAAGATATATCCCGGCGCGGCGGCATTTGGTACATGCAAATTTGTAAAAACGCTGCGTAAGGCGGCATGCCACTTCAAAGACAAACATTCCGAAAATTTTGGTCGTAAAAAAGTATGTTTTTTAGAGTTTGTATTTAGGAAGTACCATTAGCCAGACAAGTCTAAATAAATAGCCTAGCAATACTAAGCATAGAAAATGAATTTGTCTAAAAAATTAATTTTGATCAAACAATCGATCAATTTACGTCGATTTAAAAACGAAGAAAGACCAATGTTTAATTAATTAATTAAGGTTACAGATATGTAGTTTACGTTTATATTTAAATTTGTATGTACCTGTTGGTTGGTTGCCGTTTATTTATTTTAAATTCATAAAAAAAAACTATTCTTCATGAAAGTGTTGCTTATGTCTTGAGAAGGTAATAGAGTAAACCCCATATTTTTATCTTGTAAACTAACAAAGTTATCACAATAATTATACGCCCTAGTCTTATACATATCTTAACGGATTTGGTTAAAAAGTAGTTTTTTTGAATATATCACTCAATTAACCAAAAGAAAATACCTAAATGAAAAAAAAAACATTCTTCATAAAAGTTTCGCTTATGTCTTGACAAGGTAATAGAGCAAACCCCATATTTTATCTTGGAAACTAACAAATATATCACAATAATTAAACGCCCTAGCCTTATACATATCTTAACGGATTTAGTTAAAAGGTAGTTTTTTTAAAATATAGGTATCACTCAATTAACAAAAAGGAAAGGTCTAAATGAAAGAAAAAAAACTGTTCTTCATAGAAGTTTGGCTTATGTCTTGACAACGTAATAGAGCAAATGCCGTATTTTTATCTTGTAAACTAACAAAGATATCACAATAAACGTCCGTGACCGTTTTTAGTTCCCTGCCAGCTCGCCCGCCGTGTGTTGCGATCGCCCGCCATGTATCGGGTTCGCGACCTTCAAATTTTACTCCCGGCGCGCGTTAAGAAGTTTCACTTCAAAAATATACGTTTAATATTATGATGTATTATTTTTGGATTAATTTGCGTATATACACAAAATAAAGGTATGTTTTAGGCGCCAGCGGATAGGCTTGCCCCCCGGCGCCCACATTTCTAGCTACGCCACTGAAAGCTACTCACTGCAACAACCGTGTTATAAAAGCTAATACGTATTATGTTTAATAATCGTATGTATAATAATTAATTGACATGAGTAAATGCTGCAACTAAACTTATTAACAACAAATCAAATAAATTAATTTATAACTAATTAACCGAAGAGGTTAATACTCAATAATTTATATCACAAAGTATAGAATCTTTTGTTGCTAAATACAGCATATAAAATAAATTTTCCAATCTTTTATAGTGGAAGAATCAAGCTGTTACAAAATCTCACATTTTTCCCAATTCACCTTGATACCTAGTTTAGAGATTTTTGCGCTTCCACTATAGAATTAGAGGAAATAAGATATCGTCCAAGTAACGATTTACTTTGGGTATTCCTGATAAAATTATATCCATTAGGGACTAAGATATAGCTGAGGTTAAGGCCATTAAACAAGTAAACTGAAATAGGCCAATATGTGTGTTTAAGATTAAATATTTTTGAAAATCAAAATGCCCTTGAACTGTTGATATCTACCGGATAAATCTAAAACTGAGCAAAATTTACAGCCTGCAAGGCCAGCAAAATGTCATCCGGTATGGAAGTGGG
>MU181933.1:43981-67998 GCA_016904865.1 Pissodes strobi | reverse complement strand
ATTGTGGTTCTAGAATAATTTCGTCTTAAATTCCCGATGACTCTCCCAATTGCATCACAACATCTTATTCTGATAAAGGGCGATGTCGACATTAAATAAAACAGTTCCTCTCTATTCATTCCTTTCAAGCCAATTTTGATAAGGTCACCGAATGCTAGAAAGGGATGCCTAATGGACGGCCCGAAAGTAAATATATACGTTCGTCGGGAGACAAAGAGATTCCCAGATTATTACATTGCGCAGGGCCCAATGGTCTTTTAAAAAAGCTAAATTTACATTGTTTATCGCGTTACATTTTCTCTCTAATGCTTCCCTTGAAAACTCCATGGTATCTTATTAGTATGACAAGTGATGGGCCAGTTTTGGTTGGAGACCCCAATAATATTTTCAGATATACAACGTATCAAATTCTAGTAAAAAAGTGATTGCTAAATCAAAAACGTTAAGTTTCAAACCTCTTGGCAATAAAGGCTGATCAATCGGTAATTCAGGATTGATTATACAGATTTTTTAGCAACTACCGAATTATTCTAAAGATCGTGCGTGGCCTAAGCGTTTAAGTTGACAGCACATAGATTGGATTGATATCGGTGATCTAATATTGGCTACCCATGATAAAGTGTTAAATCACTCAATCTAAATATGATTGTACGGATTCCCTAATATATGGAAATTACAACATAAATAATTGCAGATGCGGGCTGTTTGGCTGGATAACGTGAATTCGAGATATATAATTATTCAACATAAGCATTACTGGCCTTCCTAAGCAGGTTAATGCTAATTCTTAAAAACAGTCGTGGATACTGGGGAGCTTTTCAGCATGTCGTTCACCTTAACACTACGCTAACTGCATCTGATTAAAGCGTCCGATTTTACTTATGTAAGTCTTGTCAAGAAGTGTGAAACATCTCATGAATATTTGAAGTTTTAAATGGCTACCGCGACTATTTAAAGTGGAGGTAGATAAGCCCTTCGGTATCACCATTCTCCTGAGGGAAGGTATATAGTGCACAAGTTATATCCATACCCAAGACAATAATAAGAGCCTATGTTCTCTTTCTATCGCCCCGTGCCTCGTAGTTCTCTCATCCTCATCGCCATCGTAGTGATGTAGCTGCGCACGAACAGCCTTCATTTTCATCGTTGCTTTCATTGCATCTTCTAGATTTTCGTTGTGTTTTTAGTTTTTTTACTGATGTTTTCGGATGCTTTAAAACCATTGATAGTTGTGTTTTGGTGCTTTGAACTTTGAGAAACTTGATACTTATTATATTTTTTGTTTGATCTTACAAAAATTCCATAAATTGAGGATTAAAGCCGAACCGAAGTGCCTGTTCTGCAAATATTTTTCAGTGTAGAGTTTTTGTTGATTTTTTTATTAAATAAGGTAGGAAGAACTAAAATTATTTTAAATGTAAGCAAGTCTGCGAGGAATAATAATATTTTACCTAATAATGTCGATAAGTTGTGAAACTGAGTGTTTTATTACACAGTGTGTCACTTGGCTATTTAGGTTTTAAACAATACAATATGTTTAAAAAAAGAAGTATGTTCACGTACATGCACTGGAAAGTAATTCTTATCTATACATAGGTCTTTTAGAATTGTGACCTTGCTTATAACCTTAGAATCTCATAAAAATATTATGTAATACAGCAATCACTACACTATGGAGAAGCCAGGGTCGAATCATATATTAAGAATTTGTCATTCATAAGCACTCATGTTATCAGCATTATGAATGTAGCACTTACTAGTTAATACACACAAATTATAAAACTAAGACTTACTTAATTCAATTTTGTTTTCCATGATATGGAAATAGAATGTCGACCTCTGAGTGCCACAAGAAAATGTCTATTTTGAATATCAGTAAACAGAGTTTTATCTAGAATACCGAAAACCGAATTTTTGCACTCGACGCGCGTTTCGCTAACCATGTTAGCATCATCAGGAGATGATTAAAAGTTAAAAGATAATTAAAGTTTTAATCATCTCCTGATGATGCTAACATGGTTAGCGAAACGCGCGTCGAGTACAAAAATTCTGTTTTCGGTATTGTGGATAAAACTCTATTTTAGTAATAATCGTTTATTGTCCATTTTCTCACATTTATGCTTTAGATAGTATGTATAAAATACAACAGATAACATAAGATTAAAATCTACGTTGTTGTATATTGAGGGCGTAGAATTAACAGTACAATTAATACTGAAATTGTGAAACATATACTGTGCCCGTGCATTATGAACATACAAAGCCCAACCAAATCAATACTGTTGGAGATGAGACTCAAACTGTTGCGGACTATAATAGGCACCCTGTAGCAGTAATTTTTTCACTTCTCTTTTAAATAGATTTGTACTAGTATCTTTGATGCTTGCGGAAAGAAGGTTGTATGTGGTAATACCTCTCTAATATGCACTTTTCAACAATTTAGTTGAAATGAGAAATATAGACCAAAAATACTGTTTCCATGAGGTTCTCGGTTGTAGCTTATATATTCATTACTCAACTCTCACGTCTCCAGAACTGAATTACGTAGCATATTTTAAAGTGAAAGTAACCAAAGTACACTTTCTATTTGAAGCAGTGTGGGTGTCGTAACTTGTTGCAATAGATGCATAGAGAGACAAACTGTGTTCAGTTTATGCTTCAATTCAGTTATATGTGATTTGTAATCAAGTTCACTATCAATATTGAGTCCAGGGAATTTGATATCTGCTAGGTTACTCAGAGTGGTAGTAGTATTAAGGTTTATATTTGATGTATGTGTATGATGTTCCGCTTCTTGAATAAAATATAATTTGTTTTATCAAGGTTGAGGTTTAATTTATTGGCATTATACCAGTGTGTTAATTCGCTGTTTTATTTTTTATATTTTCATAGTTCAAGTCGCCAATAATACATGTTGTGCCATCTGCGAAGATTATGATCTCTCAGATACATCTTACGTAAGGTCATTAACAAACAAGCTGAAAAGCACTGGTCCAGTGTAGAGTGTAGACGAATAAACTGATGTAAGCATGTATCTCATAGGAATAAACTTATAGCTTTCTCGCATGTATTTCACATCTGCAGTCTGTAAAAAAATGTTTTAGAAAGTAATGTATACTTAATCTGAGCTTTCGTATCGTTAAAATTATTTTTTCTTTATGCACTAACTTTTTGGCCCCTACACTCTATAAATCCCAAATGCCTCATTTAAGGGTAAGCCAAAAAAGTCAAATTATGTTGCTGGTCGACACTGGCTGGAGCGTTAGAAGAATAGCAATACCAAAAAGTACCATACATGATGTAGAGAAGAAATGGACTCAGAGAGAATCACACCAACGGAAAATTGGGTCAGGGCGGAGACAAATTAGTACACATGAAGAAGATAGGAATGTGATTAATTTCATAGAAAATAATCCATTTAAATCGGCTGTTAATGCTAAGCACGAAACGAACTTACCGGGCTCAGTGAGAACAGCAAGACGACGCTTAAAAAATTCAAATTTATAAAATCACCTTGCAGCCAAAAAACCTTTTTTGACAGGACATAATCGCGAACAAAGGGTGGGCTTTAGTTTGCAATATTGTTTAAACGATCTAGCTTTTTCGGAAAACGTAATTTTTACTGACGAAAAAACGTTTCAATCAACTTATAGCGGAAGAATAAGGGTATATAGGCCTCCAAATACCCGATATGATGAGAAGTACACAAATAATGTTAAACACGAAGGACGTTTTTCGGTGAATGTCTGGGGCTGGTTGGAGGCTCGTGGTATTGATGTTTGTACTCGAATAGAAGGAAGATTCAACACGGACTCATATATTAACAAACTAGAACATGTTATGCTACCTTCTGTATCTGCCGCATATCATGAAAACAATTTCATTTACCAGCAGGACAGCTGCCCCGTTCACACAACCAGGCGAGTGACAGAATGGTTGGCGGAGAGGCAAACAAGAATCTTGCCATGGTCTTCTCGAAGTCCGGAAATTAACCCAGTATTATTGTTATTGATTGTTGTTTATAGTTTTTCAAAGTTAATCATGTTTATGTTGTTCCTTTAGTTTTTTAAATAAAATTTTATTATTCTATTTTTGAATTACATAAATCTATTTAAAAAAGTACCAGATTTTTATATTATTTTTATTATAATAATAATAATAATAATAATATGTAGGATGTATGTCCATAAAATGGATGAATTGATACTTAAATGAGACTGTGTATTAAAAAATCAGCTACCTGTAAATAACAAGTAAACACTAATCTCTGCTAAGGTACAAAAGCCAGTTTTACCAAAATTTAGGAAAATGACACTAAATGTCAGTCAATTCACTGTCTGATTTTTTTGGCCGCAATTGTACATGTCCAAGCACAAAGGATATTGTTGTCCAAATCAAAACACCAACAACCGATTTCAGGTGATCCGGTGTCATTTTCATTAGCTTAAAATATTATTCTCCCGATACTTAGTGGTTTTGTTGTCAACGGATCATAGTGAAGGTCACCAAAACGGGTACACAAACATGAAAGATGCCGACGCTTATTGCCGCCTCTCCTTTTAGTTCTTTTCTCTCTGACGACACTATGCACCACTAATTGCAAATATTCAAAACCTTCAGACCAAAAATATCGAGGTTCAGCTAAAGCTTTCGATTATAATCTAGTATGTATTATAGGTATGCTAATTTTACGCAAACGGTTATATTTCTGTAACATCCATTTTTAATCTCAATAAATTAGCCCAGAAATTTCTCTATTTAAAATAAACATCGATCGTTATCCAAAATAAAATTATAAAAATATATACGTTATTTCTTGATAATTTCACAAGAGCTATAAAAGGTATTAATCTATATCGAACATCAGGCCTGGCAAACACGCACAGAATTTATTTATAGTTTTTGGGCGAAACTTTGCCAAACAAGTTTAGAGACTGCGTTCATCACGTAAAAGTGTCTAACTTTTGATGAAGGCTTATTTCTTATTTGGGGCACGATTGACAGAATTGCTTGCCTTCTCTCATTTTCTATTTTGCTGATAGACCTCAAGCAAATATTTAAAGAATATCCACAGAGTAGATAAAGATATAGCCAAGCAGGAGATATTTAAGATGGCATGCTTTCTACAAAGATATCTTCGAATAGGAAATATTTAGAACAAAGCATTTTCTACAGTGGTACACAGTTCCATAATATTTATAATATGGCACATTCCCAATAAAAAATATTTAAAACGAAATAAGAAGTTACTTTGAAGTAGGAAGTATAAAACTCCTTCTACAGAGATATTTGGCTTCAAATAGGAAATCCTTACAGAATAATTTTTACAGAGACAATTACTTTCAATTACGAAATATTTAAGATACGATACGATTCTACAAAGAGAGTTTTTTCAAAAATTAAATATTTAAGGTATGAGTTTCTACAAAGACAATTACTTTCAAGAAGAAAATTTTTAGGATAGAACTGATTTTACAAAGTCGCCTTCAAACATGAAATTTTTAGAACATAGTCTATAGAGACAGTTGTTTATGACATATTTAGGATAGAACACGTTCTAAAGATCAAGTAGGAGTAGTTAGAGCAGTTTCTGTATAGGCAGATACTTTGAGGTAGGAAATATTTAGGATAGATCACGTTCTACACGTAGAATTACTTACTTTCAAGCAGGAATATATCAGTTTCTACAGAGGAAGTGATCTTCTAGTAGGAAATATTTCGTCCAGAACAGTAGTAATTTTTAAGCAGAAAATATTTAGAACAGAAGCACTTACTTTTAAGTAGGAATACTTTTCATAAAGAGAGTTCATTTCAAGTAGGTGGTATTCACAATAGAATAGTCTCCATAGAGGCAGTTAGTTTAAAGTAAGAAATGCTTAGGATAGCACATGTTCTACACTTAGAGTTTCTGTCAAATTGGGATATTTAAAGCAGAACAGTTTTCTCAGAGGTAACTTTTAAGCAGGAAATATTTAGAACATAGCATTTTCTACAGAAGCACTTACTTTCAAGTAGAAGTACCTTTCGTAAAGAGTGTTAATTTCAAGTAGATGATACATACAACGGAACAGTCTGTATAGAGGCAGTTAGTTTATAGCAGGAAATAATTAGGATAGCAAACGTTCTAAACATAGAGTTACTTTCAAGTAGGAATACCTGCCACAAAGACAGTTACTTTCAAGAAGGAAATAATTAGGACCAGCCCCTGGTATTGAGATAGTTACTTTTAAATAAGAGGTAATTAGGACAGAGAGACTTTCCTTCAAGTATAAATTATTTGGTGTAGAACAGTTTGCGATTGCATTTGAGTTATTAATTATTGGACCTGTAGTTCGGGTTTCTATTATGTATTTTCAGCTTGAGCACCTACAATCATTTTGGTATGAATATTAACAAGTTTCCTAAAGGAAATATGGGAATGCTGTTTTCGAGAAAGTATAAGAACTAAGAAATAAAACCTAATTAAACTAGACAATTTAATAGGCATCTTGAGCGCATTGTATCTTGAATTTCATGTCAGTATTATATAATTTTTCAAAAAAAAATCATTAGCAAGCAATTTTATTTAAATACAAGAATATTTAAAGTTTAAAATTAAAATAAAAAAAATTCAAAAATATTAACATCTGCTTGTTGAGGTTCTTTTGCTAATAAGTTATTGATATACTTTTATTACACAGGTCATTGATCTACAGTTTATGGCACACTTATCGAGAAGATGATTTTAAGACAAGGGACAGGCTAAAAGTTGATTTTGTTTATAAAACACAGTTTTTTCGATTATTTGTATCTAAAATATTGGGAAATATGAGGGAAAGGTAATTTTTTTACTAAATGCAAATTTGAAGTTTAAGCATTTTTATATGGTATTTGGCAGTAAAAACCTGAAGCAATCTGATACATATTAAATTATATTATCAAAACGATATTTGAAGTGTCAAATCTCCACCCAAAGTGACAACGCAAATGTAGAGAAGTTCCTCTTGAATTTATATCACCCGATATAGTATTTTGCGTTCATTACTTCGTCGACCGCATGCATTTATCTCCTAATCACGATCCTTGCTCTACCATGATATATTAGAACTCCAGTGCACAATAAAACTGACTTTATCCATAATTTATGTATAATTATATAATATTACCTCAACTACTCATTATCTTGGAGTAAAATTTAGAACCCCAAGGGCCCACATTAATGGTCCTCCGAGTGGAAGGGGTAACTCGAAAATGAGAAGTTCCCTGTAATAATTACAACCGTCGGAATTCCTAACCCTTCGTGAATTAAAGGTCAATTTATTTAACTCCACGGGCACTTTCACTTACATTAAATGCTTGTTAGAAAATTAGTAGTATTTTACCAGAATGTATTTATCTTCTAACTGGAAGCTTGCAAAAAATGAGATTGATATTAGTAAAGATAACATTCTAAACTGTTTTTGGCCGTTATGTTACATCAAGTCTGTTCGAAAATAACATAAATTTATCGAGTACGTCCAGATCCACTACATTAAAAGTCGATACTACGGTTATTACTGGGAAACCGCTTTTGTCAACTTTTACCTGAATACTAGTTTATTAGATTTTAATGTGTATTAATGGCTGTAATTTGTCATGGGGGTCGATATACTCTTGATCGTTAATATTCCAGCAATCTACAGGGCAGCGGTTTCATCATAAATAGCTCTAGCAATTTTTCTGAGGGTGTCTTGTACAGCACTATAAAAGCATGTCATAATCTAGACACTTAGTATTGCTTACAAAGTGTCATTTAGCTACTTAGATTCCAACCAATATTAAACTATTACTTTCCTATCCTTTCATAAAGCTAATTTTCCTTCCAACCCAGCTTAATGTGATTTGAAATTCAATCAGTTGATATGTTACAACACCATCGATCGCTTTTATTATTATAAATGTATGAAAAGCGCTGCTAAATATGAGGATTTTTTCTAGTCCAAGATCTGATACTCTTACTCTTCCAGTAATCGAGAAGTGTTATAGTGAGATAATGGAGACACATGAAGGTCTTGAGATATCGAGGATGCGCTAATTTCATAAAAGGAAACAGGTTAGATCTTCTATGTTGGGGATTGGAACCTTCGGCAACATGCACTAAAACTGAGCTTTATCCACAATACCGAAACAGAATTTTTGCAATCGACGCGCATTTCGCTAACCATGTTAGCATCATCAGGAGATGATTAAAAAAAAATTAAAATAAAGTGTTGCCGAGCATGCTTTTGATAATAATCATAGAATAACAATAAAAAAATTAAAATTAATTCATAATATAACTGATAGGAGATTATTAAACGCATATGAAAGTATGGAAATTATTAAATGTAAGAACAGTTTAAATAGAGATTCCCTATAGTCCATTGTATTGGTTAATCTAGCGTGACTAGGGGAAACTCAGGTTCAGTATATTTAGGAAAATAGACCATTTTCTGCACATGATGCATTATTCGCAGATTGCTAATAAAATTGAAAATTTGTGAAAATGTGTTGCAACAGGTTGATATCTTGAGACATTGTCAAGTCAAAAACCAGCAACCAGCCTTAGCTCTGAGCGTTCGGTGTATATATGGAAGTTGGTTGAAGTAAACAGGAGCTTTGAGGCATTGGTAGATAAAAAAGGCAATTCTTATCAAAATCATTCAGGGATAATTTTTGGAACATTTTTGCTTTTAGTCTACTTGATAAACTGATCATATAACATTCAGTGTAACATACACATTGCTAATTCTCAGTAAAATTGGAGAAATTGAGGCAGTGATGCCACCAGTATTTATTAGAGTTATCGATCCCGTTCAGTTTTCGAACGAATTGTGTATTTGGTGCACGTGGCATTCAGATTATTCAATGCTCGTAGCTAAAAAAATCGCACGTTTGAAGCGTTATTCTTAGGTGAAATATTTTCCATTCTGCTTTAGAATTAGTCACGAACCGCCACTGGTTTATTCCGATTGGCCTTAGGACCGATCCCGTTCCATAATTACGTATTGATTCGACGTTGCGGACACACACACTCGCATCTCTTCTGAAGCGAAGGTGTCATCCGACTTGGAGGTAAATGTGCGGTAGGTCTAATAGAATTCGTTATCGTCCACGTTTACGAGATTGCGGCATTGAGTTTTCCGATTGGCTTTCTGGGATACTTTTATGCGTTTAGATTTTCTGCTAAACTAAAGGGTCAATACTTTTATTTTTTTAGCCAAACATAATAGCTCTATTAAAATATGTCATTAATCTATGTTCGGTACTTTAGATCCGTAATAAGCGATACCATCGTGTTGTTTCACGTAAAAAATCTACTTGGCTCTTGGAGGTGAATGAGGTAATATTTGATTTATTTCTCAACATCTCCGCTGCATTTGAGCGCTTAGACCACTTCGTATTGATTCAATAAGTATTTCGGCACGATGCCATGTGAAGGTATTTGCTTAGTGTTAAGACCACCGATCTCCATATATGGATAAGCACAAAGCGATCCAAATCATACTGATTCATGCGCCTTCAGATGTAAACAAAAGAAGGTAATTCTGAGACTGCGCAGTTTCAATTAGCAGGTTATCGATCGATTCCACGTGCTTCATCACCGCATGGCCGCGAATAAGCGACAGGTCCGGATTTTAAGAATTTGGAAAAATATTTTAGCCGTTGTATATATTACCAAAAATTTAAAAGCAAGTTGACAGATGATATATTTAACACAAAAATTGCAAGCCATTGGTTTTTAAAATAAATAGAATAGACCAACCGATAAAATATACAACTTTTGCTATTTTTTCCGAATCTTGCTTTGTTTTGGAGACAAAAAAAAATAAAAACCATTTCTTTCCTCGTCCCTGGGCGACACAAAAACCAATTAAAAAATGTAAAAATATGAGAGTAAGTATATAATTATGTTTAAGGAATAAACCATTGATAGGTATGCAAAAAAAATACTACCAAATATTTTTGTACCTACCTAATTTTTACATTCTTTATGTGTGGCATGCATTTTTTTTGTTAAAAATATTAACTAGTTTTCCCAAAATGATTTTATGACCAAGAAAATTTGAATGATTTATACTGTAAAATCTGGTGTAACACAGGCGCAGCACTGAAACTTGTAAATTTACAAATATATATATTTTTAAAAATCATCCCTTTGATTCAAAAATATTAAAAAATGGAAGCACCTCCTAATAAAACCCTTTTTACATGCGTTTGCCTTAAATTTTGCTTTCTCTTTAAGTTAGTCTTGAATAAGTACTACTTTTAAAAGAGATTTGTAATGTTAAAGTATTTTGCATTCACACATTACATACCACAATCTGTAGGCAAGAAATACACCTTTTTTTAGTTTTTTAAAATATGAATTTTTGTTGCATTGAATAGCTAAAATAACTTTGGGGCAAAGAAAGGTTTATTAAAACAAAACATCATGATATAAACGTTTTATTTACATTAACTTACATTAGGTAGTAGTAGTAGTCTATTTGGAAAAAGCCAATAATACAAAATATATAGGTAGTATGTACCAAGATACAAAATTCTTAAGACTATACACATGTCTAACTGCTCTTGAAAGAACTTTAACATATTTAAATTTTAGTAAGATACATCTAGCGAGATTTTATTATGAAATAAAAAATACTTAAAAATATCTATTCCTTCATAACAACCATTGTTCTAATTTAGTTAAAGAAATTTTAACATATTTAACCATACTTGTACACAAATTTTATTAGCAAACAACCAGGAAGATTCTATTATGGGGAAAAGAAACCTTAAAACATCTATTCCTCCACAATAACAAACTATTGTTCTAGTTCAATTTATTTAATAAATATTTTTTTAATACTTTTTTGTTTTGTTTAAAGTTCCAGTCCTTACTTCAACAGGTAGCAAGTTATATAATGACAAGCCCTTATCAAACAAGCCAAAAGGGGTGGAGGTTTTTGTAATCACATTTATATGAAAATTGTGGTGATGCCTACTATGATAATTATGAACTTCACTATTTATTTTTGGAAAATCCTGCAAATATGAAGGTTGAAGACCATGCTCTATCTTATAAATAAAAAGAAAAAGCTGATACTCGAAACCATTTTCAATGTCAAGCCAATTGAGGGAGTTCAAGGTCTTTTGTCTTTAAATCCTATTCCTAACGTCTACACCAACATATACACTAACAAAATACACTTATAACGAACTATTATAATAATAAACTAAACTAGATGTCCAAAGGTAAATTAGTTATTTTCAACTAAATCGATAAAATAAACCACTCAAACGCACGTACGTACTTCAATAACTGAACGAAACGAAACGCCGAAAACCCAATACGGCAAACACAGAAAAATTAATTATTTCAAGCGCAAGCAACAAGCAAGGTGAGAGAAATGATAATATTTTTGATTAGCGAACTGTAAAAGCTTTATCAGCTGATTTCGTCCTGTCGCTTCTCGGTGTTTGTGCGCATGAGTAAAAGTATCCTCTTTTCAGTTCTGTCCGACGCAGAACCCGGTTTTTTTCCCCATGATTGGTACGATTTTTCGACACACGCAGAACGGTTTGTGCTTATCCATATATGGAGATCGGTGGTTAAGACATAGGTTTTGCGCCTCTACTATATGTTACATCGGCGCCTTCACTATATGTCAATCCTAATTTCAACGTTTATATTACCGTACTACTTGGCTGCTTATCACTCGGGGATGCTGGCTTAATCTTACGGAATATTAGTGAATCCCATACCAAAAAAATACCGTGGGTTACCAAATTGATTATTTCTATTGAGCTTCATTACTAATGCTTAAGTTTTTTATTTGAGACTTCAACCTAAAAAGCGTAAGAGACATAGTTGCCATGAGGGTTTGGCTTACTGCGGATCAGTTACGTGCACTCTCTGTCTGTGCCGGGCCCGGCTTACTATCGGACCAGAAACGAGCATCATGCAGAATGCTGCATGTTAGGCAAACTCAGACGATAGAATATTTTAATCGGATTCAGAAAGCCTTAGTTTTGGTTGAGAGATAGACCATGCAAATTTCTTTTCACGTGTTCAGCACAGGAATCCTTGGTAGTGAATAAGACTGAGGCGTCACGCGTCCTGGTCGTGATGCTCGGCTGTGTAACGCTCATTCGGGTAAATTTGGCTCGAGTAGAAGTGAAAACTCCTTGTGGCGCGCTTAGCACTTTTCTCTGATTAGTAAACGGACCGAGACGTCACGTTCGTCTATTGAGATATTTAACATTTTCCTTAAAAACTGCTGCGAGTTGAAATTTGGTGTGGCAGGTTTTTAGAAATTACTTGGAGATAGCCGACGATCATTTGTTTTTGGCGATCCAATTTTTCGTTTCTTAGTTATTACGGCCCTCGAACAATTTTAAAAAATTTTACTTTGATATACGTCAACTATGGAAAAAAAATTATTAATTCATATTCACGGTCTTCTAGTTGGAATTGGCGAGCATAGAAAAAATGTCGACTATTTTTTAGACGCATGTAGGTTTGAAGATGGTGTCATTTTAGGACGTTTCACAGTCGAAAAAATCGTGAGAATCGCAAAAAACTGATATGATAATTCCATAGGGAATTTCTAGAAGAAAAACTTTCTAAATGTTTCTCTTTTTTTAGTATGTCAGCACAAAGGCCTTTGGGGAAAAATATTAAAAAGGGTTTTCATTTTTGTCGAGAAATATTTTTTATAAAGGAGTCAATCATTTGAGGAGAATCTACGCCAAAAACTGTACAAAAAGGAATTTTAGAAATGATGATTCCTTTTAAACAGGATTAACTCGTTGAATGTAGCCTTTCCGATTTCGGGATTTTGGCATGACACGGCACATCACCATAATATTTTAACATTGGAAATGTTTTTGTTTTCCCATTATGGAGTATCAAATCGCGAAGAGTCCGTGCTACATTTGGCACATCACGTTGTACGCTTGAGAGATCGTGTTAGTTTGTTTATGCGGACTGAATCGGTTCAAATGACAAAAATAAATTAAAACTAAAGCTAATATCAGACGGTCCACTTTTTATTCATTTCTGTCTTTCATTCAGCATCTTTCATTAAAGAATGAAACGTCTAGGCATTAAATGAATCAAACGTGATAAATGAATTAATTAGTGAACCAATCCAGCGGTGTTGGAGTTCGGCATTCTGAGTGATCATTCATCCGAATGAACAGAAAAGTGAACCGTCTGATATGACCTTAACTGAAACTAACCAAAAGTTGATTGAACGACTAACCCAAACTAACCAAAAGTACCCAAAAGCACCGAAAAGGGTTAAATTGTATCGGAACAGATTTTAAAAAATAAAGTAAGTTAAACCTAATTCAAACCGAACACTGGCGACTATCGATATCTAACCAAAAACATTAAGTTTGGTTATAACGTATCGGATCCGGTTCAAATTACTAAAATAAATTGAAACTAACTGAAACTATCCGAGAGTTGATTAATCGACGAACCAAAAGTAATCAAGAACACCAAAAAGGCTAAGACGAATCGGAACATATTAAAAATATTAAAAATAACCAAAACGAACCGAATTTTGGCGACTAGTCAAAACTAACCAAAAACATTAAATTTCATTATAATGTATCGGAGCTGGTTCAAATGACTAAAATAATTTAAAACAAACTGATACTAACCGAAAGTTGATTGAACGACTAACCAAAACTAACCAAAAGCACCAAAAATAGCTAAAACACATCAGAACAGTTTAAAATATTAAAGCATGCTAAAACCAACCCAAATTAACGGAATTTTGGCGAATAACTAAAATTAACCAAAAACATTAAAATTGGTTATAACCTACCGGAACCGGTTCAAATGACTAAAATAAATTAAGACTAGCTGAAATTGACTGAAAGTTGATTAAACGACTTACCAAAACTAACCAAAAGTAACAAGAAGCACGAAAATGGGCTAAAACGTATTGTAATAGGTTAAAAATATTAAAGTAAGATAAAACTAACCCAAATTAACCGAATAATGGCGACTGACCAAAACTAACCAGAAACATTAGAATTGGTTATAACGCAACAGAATTTGATTGAAGAAGTAACTAAAAGCAACAAAAATCACCAAAAATGGTAAAAACGTATCGGAACAAACTCAAAATATTAAAGTAAGTTAAAAATAACCAAAATTAACCGAATTTTGGCGACTAACCAAAATTAACCAACAACATTAAAAATGGTTATAATGTATCGGAACCGGTTCAAAGAACTAAAATAAATTAAAACTAACTAAAACTAAATTAAAGTTGATTAAAGGACTGGCGAAACCTAACCAAGAGCACCAAAACGGCCTACAATGTATCGGAATAAATTACACAACTTAAAGTATGTTAAAAGTAACCAAAACGAGCCGAATTTTGGTGACTCACCAAAACTAACCAAATCTATTAAAATTGATTATAACTTATCAGAACCGGTTCAGATGACCTAAATAAGTTGAGACTAAGTGAAACTAACTGAAAGTTGATTGGACTACTAACCGAAACTAACCAGATTTATGATAATTTATTATAACGTATCGGCACCCGCTCAAATAAGTAAAACAAATTGATATGTGAAACTAACCGGAAGTTGAGTAGACGACTAACCAAAACTAACCAAATCTATTAAAATTGAATATAACGTATCGGAACCGGTTCAAATGACTAAAATAAATTAAGACTATCGAAAACTAACCGAAGGTTGATTGGACGACTAACCAGAACTAACCAAATCTATGAAAATTGATTATAACTTATCGGAACCGGCTCAAATAAGCAAAATAAGTTTAGACTAAGTGTAGCTAACCGAAAGTTGATTAGACGACTAACCAAAATTAACAAAATCTAATAAAATTTATTTTAACGTATCGGAACCGCCTCAAATGACCAAAATAAGTTGAGACTAAGTGAAACTAACCGAAAGTTGATTCGACATCTAACCAAAAATAACCTAATCCATTAGAATTTATTTTAACGGATCGTAACCGGTCCAAATGACTAAAATAAGTTGATAGTAAGTGAAATGAACCGAAAGTTGATTAGACGACTAACCAAATCTATTACATTATTATAACATATCGGAACCGACTTAAATAACTAAAATAAGTTAATACTAGGTGAAACTAACCGCGTTAGATCGAGCATTGAGAGACGACTCGAAAACAGTTTTTACAACCACCACTAATGTTATAAATTGTAAAAACGAACGAAACTTGAAGTAATATGCATTTATGTGGTTTATTTTGATAAATTTACGTAATATGCTAAAAGTCATTTTTTACATTAGATTGTGTTAAGGGCGGGTGACTTTTAGTTTTTCATGACAGGCTAGCCGTGTTTCATTTCGTTAGATATAGGAATGTGAGACGAATCGAATGCAAATGGTCTTTTGCTTTTTACAACCACACTTGTAACGTTATAAACTGTAAAAAAGAACGAAACTTTAAGTAATATGCATTTATTTGGTATATTTTGGTAAACTAAACTTACGTAATCTAACATGATCTTACTCAAATTTCTATCAACTCTTATATTTCCACACAATTATGAGTTTTCTCATATCTCAAATTTAATAAGCGTTGTATTCTGCTTCGGCATTTTTAATGTCTCCCGCGGTTGCATCTTTGTGAAGGACTGTACATTTTATCACGGGGGGAGGAGGTTGCGAGTTCAATATACGAAAAACCGCATTGATCTGATTAAAAATGCGGTATTTTTTTTTCTTAGGGATATGATTAAGATTACTGTTTCAGCTATTTATTTCTTGTCTTCCCTTGATTTTTGCTTCCTTTCTTGATTCTAACTGTCCTACACTTATTCCTTTCCCCCCTTCCTTTCTTCTTTATTTTATTATTTTTTTGCTTTTCCTTCTTTGATCTCTTCGTTCTTCTTTGCCTACAGTTTTGTCTTTTTGTTCCGGTGACGTCAGAGATCGCAAAAATTTATGAATAATATTTTGCAATTTTTTTCTCATCCCATTAAATATTTTTCCATTTGGTATAATGTAGGTATATTTTCTAAAAACATCACGAACTACTTCGAATTAGGAAACGTAACTTATTCACCCAAGTAATTCGTACAGGTATTCTCGAGGGCAATTATCAAAATTAGTTTCATGTCTAGTTTGGGACCTATTAACTTGCGGTCCAGAAATTGGATCGCGTATGCACGAACTTATGCAAGGTCCGACCTGCCGGGAAAAGCAATGGAATTCCTGCACATTGGCATAGGTCCGAATTAAGTGGCTCCGGGAGATCATTAACTGTTAAACCATTGTTATTTCATATTTTTGAAAATCTAGTTAATTATGCAAGTATTGCCCTGTGTCACATTTTGTATAAGAATGACAGGGTCGACTAAATACACTATTTCTTTGTTTCGAGGGCAATATAATAACAGCGGACAGATAGTGAACATATTTTTTTCGGGTTAGCAATGAGGACACTATTAGACAATGTAAGAAATATAATGCAAAACACTTAAATGAATGAAAGTGCCTTAAAATAATTATAAAGCATGTGAGTGAAACCACGTCCTGCGAAAGCATTGCTTTTTAGAGCAATTTTTCTATTTCACAAGAAATCTTCATATTGAAAATATATGATAATCATCAAGTTTCTTACACGAAGTGGATGTTTAACTTTTAAGTTATCGCCATTATTAACTTTAGAATCTATTTTATTTAAAAGAGGGTTTTATACCCGAAACGAAAATGTGTCACTCAGAAAATACCCTTTTTGTTACGTTGTTAAAAAAAGTAGATTTAGGAGAAACCCAGTGGCGGAGAAAAATGGTAAATTTTGATGTATTTAACATGAATTGGTCGAGTGGGTAATACGGCGCGCCTAGAACCGGAGCTGACCTAAATTTACCAAAAATATTTCTTATGCTAGTTTGGGTTATTCGACGAAAACCTTGATTTCTGGGCATGCCTTTTCGTTCACAAACTAAAACTCACCGTAATTAATCCAGAGTACTGCTGGTGGTAGTTTATGTTAGTTTTCGTTGCACGGCAACGTGTTGCGAACTTTCCCTTATACGAATCGGAACTAACCACAACTAACGAAAGTGCCGCATACGTATATTAGTTTGAATTCGTTTTTATTGAACGAACCGAAATTAACCTTAATAAACTTACCAGAACTTCTTATGGTAGTTGATATTGGTTCCTTAAAAACCAAAAGCCCGTGCCCGACTTTTCAACAACTGAAATCAACTACAATTAACGAAAAGTATAGCTTTTGTTAGTTTTGGATCCTTTCGTTCATTCAAATCCAAGAACGTGTTATGAGCTTTCCCTTTGCCGGTTTAACCAGAACTAACCAAAAGTCCAGCTTACGCTAATTTGGGTAACTTTTGGTTTGTGAGAATTCTAGATGGTAAAGCCCGCTTTCATTTTAACAAAGAAAAATTATCCACAACCTAAGAAAGGTTCTGCTTAGTTTTGATTCGTTAGGAACCATGTACCATGTACGTAGCATCACTTTTAACTGACTGAAACTAATTACAATTAGACGAGAGTATTGCTTATTTTAAGTCGAATTATTGCTTTATTGAAGAAAACAACCAATTATTGAAATAAAATAATAAACTCTTAACAGGACAATTTTTGAGAGAGACGAAAAAGTGATTTGGAAGCTCTCCCGCAGAGACGAGTCGGTGGTGGTATGAGGACCGCCCCCGCAGGTCAGGCCGGGAAATGGATTCAACAAAGCCCAGAAGCTGACGCATTAGTGCCGATATTCAGTGAAGAAGTTAATGCAACAAGAGCGAAAAACTGAAGCGTCAGTGCTGACGACCATAACGAAGAAACAAAGAATGGGAATGGGGTAATATCTTGAGTATCTACTTCGTTGATGGTGGTGTTCGCATACCATCATCAACGAAATGAATACTCAAGATATTACCTCATTTCCCGAAACATTGAAATCCTGCAAACTTATTCAGAAATCTGAAGTTTAAAATGAATTATACTAATCAAGCCCCGAAAATAAGATGAACAGCCTGATCAATTTAACCTCGCCAATCCCTCAGGCTAACGAAATGGATGAATGACGAAACATGAGCAGACGTTTTTAGTAGGTCATAACAGTGAAACAAATATCATTAAATCTATCTTGAAATATATAGATTGCACTCTGATACTACACCGGATTTGTAAAGTCATAGCAACTGAGGTAACTAACTTAAGAACAGTAATTTTGTGTAGGTATGTACAGATCTCCCAGTAGTTATTTTGATTCACTCTTTCTGTCGCTTTCAAGAGTGTCTACTGTGCTCTCTTTTATACATAAGCAAACCTATTTTTTTTCTATGGAAATTGCAACATTAATATCTTAATAGAAGATCGAGTTTCATCTTTATCAACTTAATTAGCTCGAACGGTTTTAAATTCCTAATAAGAGGACCAAGAATATCTGTCAGATCACATGGCGCTAGTCAATTTTTCCGACATAGGTGAGATAAATAACCCTAACAATCACACTACTTGAATATTGCTTATTGTTAAAGACCGGATTTTATACATTTTACATATATCCATTTTGCATAATTTTGTGTTTTTGCAGGAGAAATGCATAATTTAAGAACTATTGCATATCCAAGCATATTTTGGAATATTTGCGTTACTTATATACGTTTATGGTCCCAGCAGCCGCGCCTGAACGTTGCGGAGCCTGTACACCTGGGCTTGATTTAGATTGGGATTTCCCTAAAAAGGACAATAAATTGGCTAATAAATTAACTATTATTCTATTTAGAAAATGCATTAGTTTGTGCGATGTTGTGCCCAAATATTTTAACTAGAATTTCTTCAGCTATACCTTACACCTTCTATAAACTATTTATTTGTTGACATTTCTTGCAGTTTACCAGTATTATTGAGGTTGTCGTTTGTCGTAGCACCAGCTAGATTGTACTCCCAAACAAAGTGGAAGTGAAAACGAAAGTAATGATTATGATTTCCATATGCCACCCCAGAAGTTTGGCAACTTTATGTTGTGTCACTGCTAGTCCCAGATGTTCTTGCATCCACCTTTCAACTGCCAGATTGTAATAGACCTTCATTGGCTTGAATATTGATACGTCTAATGTTTGGAGGCGATTCGTGGTATGTCTTGGCAATTCTAGAAGAGTGTTCTGTGTTCTCGAGCCTAGTAAATTGCCCCCAGATTCATAGATTGCGTTGTGTTATCATCCAGGACTAAAATTACTTTATGTTCGTCCCTTGGGGTCACACTACTTCAATAAATCTATGTAACCACACGACGAATAACTCAGTGTTAATGTATCCTGTCTCTGAAACTTGAACTCAGCAACCTGGTAGAACACCTTTTGCAGGTACGGCCATTTCTTTTAAAAGTTATCGTAAGCGCTACAAAGTGTCTCGCTGCACTAGTGCAAATCATCAACGAAGTATAAACCCCTCGTTCATCGCTAGCCACTGGTCCAACGTTCTTTTTTTTCTTTTCTTGGAAAATGTTTTTTGGCGTTTCTTCTGAACTGTAGAGAACCCGGATTTGCATTAAAAGTCCTTGTCACGTCTATGTTATAATCATCAACCAAATTCTCAAGAATATTAGAAAAGTGATTGACATTCTGCCTGTTAAAGCCTATGCACTGTGTTGATTCTCGTTGCCTCAAGGATATTTTTGGACGTATTTTCATAAAATTTTAAACTATAGTTTCTCTATTAAATTTATGGGTCAGGGCATTTTTTTTCTGCCAACTGGAAGGCCGCTTTTCGTATAACTGATGGTAAGGCCACAGCTTACCAAACAATCAGCTATCCAACTCTTAAAATTTGAACGTTATGCGCATTTCCTCGCGCAGGCCGCCATTCTGGGTTAAAATCTATCAAATTCGACAGTGTTGGCTCGTCGCTCGTGGTCGCGTCAGATGAGTTGTTTGTGTTAGCCAGTGTCGTAGTTTCAGTTTAGGTATATATGTTTTCTAGTTACAGTAATTAACAGTGTACATACGTTCTTGAACAAACTACTGATTTTATAATATCTGTGCTTGTATATAATAGAAATGGATAAACTGCGAGGTGGACACGTTTGTGCCGCTAAAAACAGCAGTGCGAAAAGTTATGAATCTAACAAGAAAATAAGTTTTGTTTAGATTTCCCAAACATGCCATTAGGTAAGTTTTTTTGACAAGCATCTTAAAAATGCTGTACTTTTCTAGCCTAGAAATATATTTCATTAATGTAAGCATAGCTGTTTTTACTGGAATGTAAGTAATTTTGAATGTAATACTTCTTACTATGATATTGTTTATCCTAAAATGAAGATTATGTTACAAATTACCTTAAACAAATTAATTGTTTTAATAGTTATTTGTGTTTTTAGAGCGTAAAGTAACGGATTGCCGCTTGAACCGTGGAGCGCGTTAGCCTTTCGAAAATGGCAATCTTACTTCGCGTTCAAAAAATACACAGAACTTTTTCTATAGCCGCATTTTTTTAAATTAAATGCACATTTTTCTCTCTACTTATTCTGAAATTTGCAAATGACTTGTCATTTTTCGCATATTATATTCGGGCATATTTAGAGAAGGAGTGCCAGCATCCATTGTAACAAATGCACGACTGTCATTTATTTATACTTTTGGTTGCCATCACTATCCATAGCACACTCGACGGAAAAAGTGAGAATTTTCTTTTCCATGTACGCTTTAGAGCATAAAATAAGGATGCCGCGGCGTTCGTCGATTTTGCGATTTTATTTGAAATTACTAATTAGTTATTTTGCGCACGGCTGTAGAAAAAACAATTATTGTACAGGGTGGCCCGTTTAAGAGGAGCCTATAACTTGTCTCGAAAACAACGGGGGTTGCAAAAAAAATTAAATACAAAAGTTGTTCCTAGTAAAATAATCTTTATTTTTTTTATATTTTTTAATCGACACTTTTTATATACAGAGTGATCAAACAAAATTATATTTTTTTCAATGAAACACCCTATATTTTATTACATTTTTGGATTCTATTTAAAATTCTAAGCATATTTGATGTATGATGTTATACCTCTAGAGTTAGTACTTTCACAGCTATAAACAGTTGAAAATCGGTACTTTGGTTACTTTTCACCCTGGTATCAAAAATACCATTAGAGATTGAGCAAACTGAATTTCACATTCCCCTCTTAACTTCTCAAGAGCTATCTGAGGGTACTAACTGGCAGGTGGTACGATGGGTACCAAATCTGGTACCTTGAAATGTGAAATTTATTTTACTTCATCTCTAATGGTCTTCTTGCTACCAAGGTGAAACTTAGCCAAAGTACCGATTTTCAACTGTTTATAGCTGTGAAAGTAATATCTCTACATCAAATATTCTGAGAATTTTAAGTAGAATCCAAAAATGTAATAAAATATAGGGTGCTTCATTAAAAAATTTAACTTTGTTTGACCACCCTGTATATAAAAAAGTGACAATTAAAAAAATACAAAAAAACAAGCAAAAAAATAAAGATTATACTATGAACAACTTTTGTATTTAGTTTTTTTGTAACCCCCGTAGTTTTCGAGATAATGTATAGGCCCCTCTTTAAAGGGCCACCATGTACAAAATTAACATAATATAAAACTCATATCCATAGCTTTTTAAACCTTAAATTATATTAAATATTAGCTTCAAATACATGTACCTCTAAATCGCTTACAAAAGGTTGTTTTACATTTATACAAGAGGTGTGTACTTTTATGTATAATCAAAGATCAAAGAAAATTCTATTACTTTTCTTTGGTATAATATAACAATGTTGTCTTAGGGCAAGGACATGGCTCATAAGTAGTCAAAGAGAAGACTTGTTAAATATGGACAGTGACAGACTTTATCAGAACTACAGGCTCTACAGTATCCATTTCGATCCAAAAATGTTTACAAACAGCCAGTTTTGTCGTTTAAACCACAATGCAGTACCTACGATTTTTAGAGAATTCGAGGAATGATCATCCTATTGTTCTTGAGAGCCCGTTATTTTGTTTTATATAGATACATATTTGATAACAAACCTATGTTATACCTTAAATAGTTATTTTTGTAAAATAAATCAATATTTCTATGATTTCAGTGGTTTATATTTCCTTTCTTCCCGCGTAAAATAAGATATAATATCAAAACTCCAATCCTGTCTATTTAAAATTGAATACTCCTTATCCCGGCCCTGTGTTTTAACCCGAAATGGCGTCGGTCACGTCAGATTTTTATTTCCACTTTGACAGGAGAGTCGGCTAGCTGATTGTTTGGTAAGCTGTGGTAAGGCCATAAAAACATTCCTTTATTGTCAGAATTTGATTTTCTAGGTCCTGCTCGATTTCTGCGCTGGATACGGTTAACCGCCCCCACGATTCAGTTAGTTCTTTGCTTTCAAAATTGAACCCAGCAGGTGCCTCTTAAAAGTCGGTTTGGGAATTTTGTATCGTTTGCAGAGCTCATTTAGTCCAAATTTCCCCTTTTTATGCTTTCTTATTGCTCTTTTCATATCTTCCTCTGACCACTGGCAATATTTGATAACAGTGTACATACGTTCTTGAACAAACTACTTATTTTATAATATCTGTACTTGCATATATAATAGAAATGGATAAACGGCGAGGTAGACACATTATTTGTGCCGCTAAAAACTGCAGTGCGAAAAGTTATAAATCAAACTAGAAAATAAGTTTTTTTTAGATTTCCCAAAGATGCCATTAGGTAAGTTTTTTTGGCAAGCGCCTTAAAAATTATGTACTTTTGTAGCCTAGAAATATTTTTTCATTAATGTAAGCATAGCTGTTTTTACTGGAATGTAAGTAATTTTGAATGTAATAGTCCCAACTATGATATTGTTTATCCTAAAATAAAGATTATGTTACAAATTACCTTAAACAAATCAATTGTTTTAGTAGTTATTTGTGTTTTTAGAGCGTAAAGTAACGGATTGCCGCTTGAGAAAGAACGTTACCGCGGAGCGCGATAACCTTTCGAAATTGGCAATCTTACTTTGCGCTCCAAAAATACACAGAACTTTTTCTATAGCCGCATTTTTTGAAATTAAATGCACATTTTTCTCTATACTTATTCTGAAATTTGCAAATGACTTGTCATTTTTTTATATAATATTCGGGCATATTTAGAGCAGGAGTGCCAGCAACAATAAAATAAAATTTTAACAAACGCACGACTGTCACTTATTTATATTTTTGGTTGCCAGCACATTCGACGGAAAAAGTGAGAATTTTCTTTTCCATATACGCTTTAGTGCATAAATAAATAAGGATGCCGCGGCATTCGTCGATTTTGTGATTTCATTTGAAATTAGTAATTAGTTGTTATGCGCACGGCTATAGAAAATAGTTATTTATGCAACAAGTGTCTAAAGTGACCCTTTTTTATGAAAGAAAATATTTTCGCATGAGCCGTAGATGAGCGCGACAATCCCATGAATAAAAAAGGGTACACATGAGCAGCATACGAAATTTTTTCTACTACCGAAAAATATATGAAAAAACAAAAATATTATTAAAATACTTTACGCACTAGGGCCTAAAATATATTATTTTACGCACTGCCCTAAATGTCAAAAAATATGTCAGATTTACTTTACGCACTATTGCGTAAAATATCTTATTTTACGCACTGCACATTAAAATGGCAGATTTTGCGATCCTTAGAGAGTGCGTAAAGTGAGTACTTTACGCATGGCAGTAAAAAAAAACAATTGTTGTATAGGGTGGCGCGTTTAAGAGGGGCCTATACCTTATCTCGAAATCGACGTGGGTTGAAAAAAAAATAAATAGAAAAGTTGTTCCTAGTAACATAATCTTTACTTTTTTATATTTTTTAATCGACACTTTTTTATATACAAAGTGATCAAACAAATTTATATATTTTTTTAATGAAACACCCTATATTTTATTACATTTTTGGATTCTATTTAAAATTCTAAGCATATTTGATGTATGATGTTATACCTCTAGAGTTAGTACTTTCACAGCTATAAACAGTTGAAAATCGGTACTTTGG
>MU181933.1:13948-28981 GCA_016904865.1 Pissodes strobi | reverse complement strand
GCCCGATCACGATAACTAAACAATTTTTTCTCTCTTATTGCAGCCCTGATGATGGCACAAACTAGTGCCGAAACGTTGGCCATTTAGTAACAATAATTTAATAAAACGGTCCAAAAAGCTGAAAAAAACCTCCTTTTCTAATTTATGTGTTGGATGCGAAAAACTTCTATCAATATACTAGGTGTTTGCAGTTGTATGACGAACAGATACGCTCTTGCCATGTATTGTGGCCGTCTGACAGGTGTTGGGATAAGGTGGTCCAAATCCTGTGAGCATCTGCCGTGAAAATATATATAGAGCATGAAGATCTCGGCCACATGGCTGCGGTATTCCAGACTATCCAGATCCTGGGTCAACTCCGGGTCGCCAACGAGAGGCACAACTCTCTTCTGAATGGAATCCAGCAGCTTTAAGGTGTGTTTAGGTGTGCCACTCCAGATATGTGAGCAATATTCTAAGCACGGTTTTATTTGCGCTTTGTAGAGCAAGTTTCTACGGGATTGATTTTGCGATGTTAGCAACATGGTCATGTCAGGACATATTGCCGTTGATCGAGACACCCAGTAGTCCGATTGACGAGGTCGATCCTGCTATAATGAAAAAAGTGGCTGCTTAAATGAAATATTTGTCCATATCTCCTACATTTACTCTTGTTAATCAACATGTGAAATTTATTTTTATTTTTACATGAAGTCTTCCTTTGTAACAAAATATCAGTGTGGGAGTGACTTTCTTTGTATTGATGTTCGTGCATATATTTGCTTGTGTAAAATGGGTTATTAGATTATGACTGATTTATTTGAGTAAGTTTGGGTTACATCCTATTTGCTTGAGAAAAAGAAATATTATAGGTTTTGCGCTATATAATTCGGTGACTTCCAAAATGTCTGCAAAAGCTGCTCATGTGAGACCTTCCGCTAATTCCCCATGTCTCGTTGCCTCGTTCAATTTGAATTTAATTGCTCGAGTATTTGTAGGATGCCACCTATACACCTTCAGTACCTCCCCCATATGGATATATCTGCTCACTCACAAGTTTATCTTAAATGGCATTTTTGAGGTACTAATTTTGACTTCAACGGTTCCTGACGCCTGATGGAGTCCTTCCAACATCTCTTTTACTTTGTTCATACGGTCCGATATTAAAATCACGTCATCCGAAAAATTTCAGAGTGTTCAGGTAGTCTCCATTTATGTTCACACCCATATTATCCCAGTTTATTTGTTCATACATATATTTCAGTAGTGATGTAAATAACTTTCCCAGACTCCACGCTGTATTTTAAACTTACATGTATAGGCATGAAGTCTATCATTGGCTATGGCGGTATCATAGATGTTTTTTATTATTTTGCTATATTGACGGTCGATTCGACACTCCGCCAAAGCTTGTAACATTTTGTATCGGTCTATGTTGTCGAATGCCTCTTCATTATCTACAAACACCAATTCAAGTGGTTTGTTCTATTCCACCCACTTTTCTATTACGATTTTTACAGGTTACAGCTGATCATTCGTCTAATAGCCTGAGTGGAAGCCAGCCTGCTCGCTTGGTTAATATTAGTTCAGTTTGCGTGTTAGCCTGTTTGCTATTATCTTCATAAACAGCTTGTCTACGTCAGGTAGTTGGCTAATCAGTTGATGATTTTTCAGATCTGCAATATCACCTTTTTTAAGGAGTTGTGCCTTTCAAACAATAGGCATTGAAGAGTTTTGTATGGTACATAATATTGAGCCTCTCTCCTTGAAAGTCTCAATTACCACATCGTCCTCCTCCGGTGACTTGTCATTTTACATTTCTGAAAGGGCAGCTGTGATCTCGTCCATCGATATATCTGGTATGTCTTCCGATCTCACACTCTGGACTTCCACTTGAGACCTTTGATAGGTTCTGAGTTACGTTTATAGTCAGCAGTTTTTAGGATAGCATCTCAACTGGTCCTTGTTTTTTGCTCTTTGCGTCCGTTAACTTGCACTGTTTGTCGTGTATTTATTCGCCATTTCTTTCTGCTCATTTTTGTCCCCGGGGCTAAGTTTTCCTTGTCTTCCTTGTTTTTCTCTGACTTTGTGTTTGTTTTTACACTTCATTGTGGCTTCATTTATTACGTTGTTTATTTGAATGTTCAGCTCTCTCTCTTTCATGCTCTTCAGATTTTTTTAGCTTTGACCATATAAATTTCCTGTAAATTGTATTGTTTTTATCTATTTTTTTAAATGAATTTTCATTATCATGACAGCCTGTTTCCTATATTTATATGGGTCGATGGTAAACTGTCCTCTTATATTTACTAATAATTAGGACTTATATTTAATATTAGCATACCTATATTTTTATGCCAATAGTAAATATATGAAAATCCATTCTCCCAATACATCATCACCATTGAGTTGGTCCGTACCAAGAAGAATGTATAGGTGTGAAAATGTTTGATTACGTTATTTTGCTTTTGTTCGATTTTTTAAATGAAATTTACATCAGTCAACGAAAACACCTTAAATTAATAGAAAGAAGAGATTTATTGACACAAAGAAAACTTTGAAGGTGACCTATTACATGAAATATTCAGATTGACCTTTCCATCATTGAATGTCACTCGTTAACACTTTATACAAACATATTTATTTTCCATAGCTAAAAATTCGTCCACTATTGCACTTAAAACAAAGAAAATACTCTGCGAGATTCATGTTTTGTTCATGAAGGAAGTTATTTATTCAGAAGAAAAACGAGATGAAATCGAATATCGATCAAGAGCCTCTCGAAATTTGCGGCCACTAAGCTAGTACCTCACATAGACACATGCCGAAGTCGCTCCCTTATTATTTAGGGAACGCCAAACAAGTGCATAATACGAAATTGGCTTGTAGTAATCTAATTCGTTCATGATAATAGCTTTACAATATTGTGCGTCTAAAAGATGATACTAAAATAATAAAGAGGTGCCACTGGTTAAGATCGGCTTATTTTTTTTTTAGTTGCACCCGTAGATCCATTGAAAAAAATGACGGGCTTATACATTGTTTCGAGAGACGACTCGGCCACGCCACATTCACGAAATTAAAGAAAAACAATTTTCCAATTTCGACTAAAAATGTGAAATCTTTCGAAAGATAACGGTGACTCGACACAAATTCTATTTCAACACAGAGGCGCGTTAAAATGTTCGAATAATACATAAATTACCATAAAAATATATCGAGTTTCTCTAACATCACATTTAAATTTCCTAATAGGACGCTTAACGTCTTATAGCCTAACTGCAATAAAAAACAAATAGTGTCTTATATTATTTTTCTTCAGTGGATAAAATAAATTTAGAATGTGACTTTATTCGGGTTTTGATTTGATTTCCTTGATACTAACCTAAAATTAAATATCATTATCTTAAACAAGGCAAAATTATAGAATTGAGCTATGGACACACAGTGCAAAATCTACAGAGTAGACATAATTATTCAACCTGTATCATTGTTATTTCAGTTGTTTGTACCAAATGCTTAAGCAAATCACATTAAAACCCAATATGATGTAGCAATATGTTAGGAGGTGTGAATCGTGACAACTGTAATAAAAGTTTTACCATATTTTTGTTAACACCAGCAACTTTTTCACTGCAAACCTTTGGCCTTTTTTGAATAGAAGCAAAGAATATTGAGCGCTTATCAAAAATTTAATAGAATATTCATCAAAATTTTTTTTATAAATACACACCAAATTTAAAGTTGGTATCTTCGAAACGAAGCCGTTTAAACTGCTGAACAATCCAAGTGGACCAAGTGAAATTTTAGGTAAGCTTTGGTGTCAAATTGTAGCTCTGTAAATGCTACCAAATCTAACCCTTTCATTGGTCAATGTATGTGGTTGATATACTCTTTGCCTTACATGAAAACTTAGCATACCTATTCTGAGCCTAGGATCTATATCTTAAAATTTAAAACATTTACTATTTTATACTTTGGAATGTGGGAGCATACCCAACCGGTATCACCGGGTACACTCCGAAGTGTTCTCTTGTTTTCGAACGTTCTCTTGACGGATGTCTAAGATATCATTTGGCAATGGACGTGGTCTTCCCTTTCGAGCGATGTACGTGTAGGTAGAGAAAAGATATTTTTTCGCAGTAGAGATATTATCGCTGTAGTTCTGACCATCAGATCTAGTTAATTTATCATGAGATAAATTGGCAAGCACTCTGCGATTATTATTTTTTGTAATATCGGCAATATCGTCTCGTAACAGTATTTTATGCAGTGAGTTTACCCTCTTTAAGGTGAATGTTATACAGGGGCGTGCGGTGAAATTTTAAGAAGGGGAAGCAGCGACAGTTCGTGGAATTTGGTGCCAACACAAAAATGCCCGCCGCAGACGCCAATTTGAGGGACCACGCTCAATTTTTACCCAAAAGTCATTAAAATGAATAAGTACCTATTTGTAATGTAGTTCGATTCTTCGATCACTTTTTGCAAATTCGTCAATGACGTCTTCATAAAAACGTGGATGCTCTGACATATTTTGGAGAAGTTTGTTTTCAATGGACAACAGTGATATTTGCGAAAGTCTTTCCTGCCCCGCTGAATTTCTTACGAATATTTTTATAGGTTTGTGTTGAAAAATTGCGTTCTACTGACGAACTTGTGGCAGGTCTTGTCAATACTAATTCACACAACTTCGACACTTCAGTGTAGGCATCTTCCAGCTCCTTGTCTTTTAAAAATTACATTAGTTCTTTAGCTTTATTTTTTGTAATAATCATCAGTTTCGTAAATCACTTTTAGTTCAGATCGCAGTAACACTCAGTCGAAGAACTGGCCATAATGAAGAAGAAGAGATTTAAACGCATCTTCTGGAAAAGTTTTTTCCTTAAATGCAGCAAAATTGCAGAGCTTGAGGAATTTAAAATCATTTAAACCGTTAAATCTATAGTTTATTTGTTGCTGAATTTGATCGATTATTTTATAAAAGAGGCGTCTGTATGACATTTGAATATCTCTCACCCTGTCTGTTCGAAGACGCTTAGATTGTGGCCCTATATTTAACGTCATTGTTTTCTCCCAAAACAGGTCAAAGTCATCTCTTTTTTGTCTTAACATGGACACAGCATATATTCTCTTTATGCTATGGCATGGACTTAAAATCCTCCACTTTTTTAAGCAAAAAGCAACATCATTTGTCTTAGTTTGTAATATATTAAAAACATTGTCCGAGAATGGAAATATTTCTGAAAATATGCTCAACAAATATTTAAAATTAAAATCTCATTTCAAACAGTCCAAAAATCCCCTCGAACTATTTATTGCGTCAGTGTCCCAGGTTTCATTATTTTCTTATTCTCAAATAGTTCAATCAGTGATTCACGATTTTCAGAGACTGTTAGCACAAGTCTTCCAATATAGTGCCACCGAGTAGGAGCTACTTTGGGCAATCGTTTGTGGACAATGGAGTCCAAAGCATGTGTACGTTTTGACTATGACGTGCCATACCACTTAAAGTAACGAAAAATAATTTACACTCTTTAATGTGATTTATGGACTGAGATAAAACTCAATTTAATTTATGAGCAAAACAGTGGACAAATAGAGCACTTGGGAAAGTTTCTCGAACTTTAGCTTGCAGACCTCCTAATTGTCCTGCCATCACTGCAGCTCTATCATAGCTTTGAGCAACTAATTTTTTGTCCCCATTAATTTCATTAATAACGTTATAAACTACGGTATATAATGCAACTGCTGTACGATTTTTGGACACATTCTTAAAACCTAAAAATCGCGCTTGAATACTTCCGTCTTTTTTTAACGTAGCGTATTACTATAGATAATTGGCTAAAAATTAGTGATATCAGTTGTTTCGTCCAGAACAATAGCAATGAACCGCGCTTCGTCAATCTCCTGCTTAATTATTTTTAAAATAATGGTTGCTACAGCGGAAATTAACTCATTCTAGATACGATTCGACGTTCCGCGAAAAACGCTAGAATGATCTAAATGATTTTTTAAGCAATCATCATATTTAGCCATTAAACTAAGTAAATCCTGGACCGTTAAAACAAAGAACCTACTCCAACGATAGCTTCCGCGCCCGCTTAAAGCACCCGACTACTCAGCAGACGCATTCGGCCGATGGAAAGTTCACTAACCTCTCAACGCACAAGCAATCAAGCATACATGCATTGCATATGGCTTGGCTCCATAGAAGCTAGCGGCCGGCATAGGTTCCATTGGATTTTTACTGTGGCTCGGTCGGAGTCAAGGCCGCATTTGTTATGGGCATGAAAATTAAGATAATTCTTAGCGCTTTTAATATAACTAAATTAATTGTTTCCTATTTCAAAAAGTTCATTTTAGAATATAATGTTTTGTAACTTTTTTGGGGAAGCACTGCTTCCCTTGCTTCCATGGACTACACGCCCCTGATGTTATATATTTGTGTTTCTATATTAGCTAGATAAAATTATTGATAATATAACGTTTCTTCCTTCGTCCGGTCTTTCGCTAGCCTAGAGAGTTTCTCCCAGTTCATTCCTACCAGTTGGAGACCCCTTTTGTCGAAGTGATGCTGAACCACATGGTATGAGGTACAGCTTCAAGCAGTAAAGCTCTAAGCAGTAAGTCAAGTAGCCACATGAGTTAGGAAATAGCCGCCAACCACTGCCAGTGAATTGCACTTCTCCAAGAAGTGAAGTGCACACCTCTACGAAGTGTAACATCGACACACAGGTGAACCCTGGATAGCTTGACTATCCCTGCCAGAGACTGGGTAACCAACCCTAGTGGAAGGTAGGATCAGGGCTGACGAGGAAGGGAGAAATGGTCCTCCAAATAACGGGTTTTGCTATGGACCAGCCATCCAGCGGAAAAAGATATTGATACGAAACAGAAACTATTGCCTCGGAACCGGACAGATAAATGTAATAAACGACATAAGGAACGGATCAAGGATATTCTTAACGGAACATCAAATGTGTTAAGCTGGTACAGAGCTGGAATAGCAACAAGAGCAATCAAACAACTAGAAAAATATAACAGGAATAATAACTGCCATACAAGAAATGAGATGGACAGGAACGGGGCATATGGAGATGGAAAACGCTCTAGTCTTCTGGTCAGGAAATGAGGACCGACATGAATATGGATGTGGCTTTGTCATAGCAAAGAGGCTAAAAGCAGCAGTGATGGATTTCAAATCAGTCAGAGAAAGAATTTGCTGTATCAGACTCAAGGGTAAATGGTTCAATCTCACGATATTCTCCGTACATGGTCCATCAGAAAATGCTGAAGAGCATAGTAAGGAGGAATTTTATGAAATACTAGACCAACAGCATAAAGAAGCTCCAGAACACCATATAAAAATAAATCTAAGAGAAGTAGTAGGAAGACATAGCCTACACGATATAACAAACGAGAATGGACACCGGCAAATAAAGTTTGCCATCGCTAATATATATTGTCAAATCCACACAATTTTAAAGAAAGAACATTTATAAAGTTACATGGGTTTCAAAAGACGAAACAACTCGTAACCAAATAGACCATGTTCTTATAGAGTCACGACACTCTAGTAGCACCATTAATGCACGAAGTATGAGAGGAGCAGATAGCGATACTGATCATTTCCTGGTTAAGACCAAATTGAGAATAATAATAGCAACGCAGAAAACGGAGCAAAATGAGCGAAAGGCAGGATGGGACTTAGAAGCTTTTTAAGCAACGAATAAGAAAGTTGACTATCAAATAGTCATAAGTGTCA
Source organism: Pissodes strobi (assembly GCA_016904865.1). Taxonomy (NCBI): domain Eukaryota; kingdom Metazoa; phylum Arthropoda; class Insecta; order Coleoptera; family Curculionidae; genus Pissodes; species Pissodes strobi. Next base: position 21,237 of record MU181933.1, on the reverse strand, counting down.
AATTTGACTGTCTAAGACACGAGGAAGACAAAACATAGAGCTGTAGGAGGCATGGCAGCAAATAACAACAATCATGGAAGAAGCAGCGACAGAAACCATTGGAAGAAGGAAGAAACGCCCAAAAAGGAAATGGTTTGACAGAGAATGCGAGCGCTAGAGATAAAAACTAACAAACGACTGATAATGCTAGCAAAACCTACAGAGAGGGAAGAACTAGGAATAATTTCACAGGACAAGAACAGAGACAAGACGATTGCTTAGAACTAAAAGAAAAAACACAGCAGAAGCTTGAACATCAAATATGGGAAATAGACAGAAATAGAGATATGAATCAAGTACGGAAATTCTATAGGGAAGTAAAGCGAGCGAGAACAGGTGGAAGTGTGGAAACAAAAGCCGTGAGAAATGAAACAGGCGAGCTAATAATGACAGAAGCGGAAATTGTCGGAAAATAAAAGGAGTACTTTCATGAGTTACTAAATATTGAGAGTGAGACAGAGGAAGAAAACATTACCTCCCATTCAGCAGATGTAGGAGTACCAACACCAACACCTCAAGAAGTTAAGAATGCGATAACATCTCTCAAAAACCACAAAGCGCCAGGCAACGATGGTATAAATCGAGAACTGCTAAAAAAGGAGGAAGCGTTCTGCGCCAAAAAATATATGAAATATGAGAACAACAGAGAATACCTAAAGAGTGGAACAGAAGCGTCATTATATCTACACATAAGAAAGGAATTATAGAGGTATATCGCTTATCAACAAAACATTCAAAGCTGGCAATTATAATATTGTGGAGGCTGACCCCTTATGCGGACGATATTATCGGCGACTATAAATGCGGACTTCGTGCTGAAAGGTCAACGATAGATCAAATATTTTCGATCAGACAAATATTAGTAAAAACTGGGAGTTCAACCTGGATGTTCACTAAATCTTCGTGGATTTCCAGCAAGCATATGACTCCATAAAAAGAGGCAGGTTATGGCTAGCAATGTTGGAGATGGGCATACCAAGGAAATTAATGGAGCTAACACAAATGTGCGTAACAAACTCATATGCACATGTAAGGGTAGAACATAGAACATCAACGCCATTCAGTATAACATCATGACTCATACCAGGAGACCCCTATCTCCGTTATTACTTAATTGTGCCTTGGAATATGCAGTTAGCTAAATAGCGTCGGAGGTAACAGAAGGTTTTGCTCATCATGGCACAAAACTGCTTTTGGCCTTTGCTGATGACATAGATACAGTGGCTCATTCAACAAGAGACATACGAGAGGTTTTTTCACAGCTGGAGGAAGAATCAGGTAATCTGGGTCCACGAGTAAACGAAGAAAAAACAAAATACATGGTAGTTACAAAGAATTCAAGGCCCCGAACTGGACAGAATATAACCCTTAATGAGTTCAACTTCGAGGTGGTTAAGGAATTTAAGTACCTGGGAGCGGTAATCACGGATGACAATCGAGTAGAAAAAGATGTCTCAGCACGGTTAATGGCGAGAAATAGAGCGTTATACTCTCTCACAATAATATTGGAATCTAAGCTGTTAAAGAGACAATCCAAACTAACTTTGTACTGGTCAATAATTCGCCCGGTAGTTACTTATGGCACCCTCAATCAACGGAAAATAAATAAGCTTCTAGTGTTTGAAAGAAAAGTCCTCAGAATGATATTTGGACCCAATAGAGATGAAACAACAGGAGTGTGGAAAAGACGCCACAATGCAGAATTGGCGATAATTTATGACAGGGAAAATATAGTCAGGCACATAAAAGCTAACCGAATAAGATGGACACTTCTGTACGACAATATAAAAATAACATACAAGTAGGCCCTACAATTACTTATTTTACTTACCTTATCTTTTTCTTATATTTTAACGTATCCACTGCCGTTTTATCGTTATATGACTAATAATATCGAATGTCTTCACTACCGTACACGATATTATCTTGGTTAGCAGATGTCTTGCTAATATTCATGTAATAATCTGATTTACTTTATTGTACTACGTACATTTACCTAAATGCCACGCTCTTACTGTTATTTGACTAATTAATCCTGACCATATATGATATTATCTTGGTTAGCAAATATCTTACTAAGATTACTCTAATTATCTGATTAATGTTTTCTATTAATGCTACGCACTTACTTCAACTTACTGTCAGACCGTCTTCTATACCTAACACTCTAGGATTTTAGCCATAAGCAGATTACTGAATTGAGCTCACTTTGATTTCCTCTGTAGATCTTCATTGACTATAATATAGTCAATGAAATATATTATATTTTCTTAACATGTCAACTTATTTAATTTAATATTTATTTTTAAGCTGTTTATTTGTCCACTGATATTATTGCTGCAATAAGAATAATTTGTAATTGTTTTTATTTGGAGGATTAATATTTAAGGTGATTTATTTAAGGCGTTCTGTGATTATTTGTACTTAGTCAGAACTTCAAAAATTCAGATCTGAGTAAGGAATATAAAAAAAAGAACTACGCAGTTTTAGTGATTTAGAACTTAACATTGAGGGTTAATGATCTTATAATTTGGGTCATACTTATTTTAAAGGATCTTATTACTATTCTATGTGCGATACTTATTTTTTTTGTGCAGTTATGCCTGAGAATATATTTAATATTTAATTAAATAGCCTAATTAGGATCCTTTAATGTTTATTTTGGTATGCTCAAGTCAAGGTCAAGTTCAATTTATGCAATATCTTTTCAGGTACTTTAAAATACTTAGATAGGTTATATTTCTAAAATTTACTACCCTAATTTCAATGCTTGAAAATCATTGATATATTCTTATTAGAAAATTTAGTGGCGCCCTCGCCCAACTGTCTACTCTGCGATCCACATCTATAAATATTACCACCGCTGAGTGAATCAGGCATATGGCCTTGTTGCTAGGCAATTCGCTAATGACGTTACAAAATATATTGCTGTTGAATAAAATGTTGATGCTCGATTTACAGAATTTATTTAAACACGTCTGCTAGACTGCAGACTCTTCCGATTTTAAACAGTCAAATATTTTGCGAACGAATAAAAATTATCTGTTTAGGAAGAAAGCCAAGTTTTGATATGCCTCTTTGAATATGATAGCTTCATTCCAATGTCCTCTGTCTAAATTTCTAAAATGTGAAGATTTGCCATTTAGAACAATTGTTTTCCTTTTTGATATAGAAACCTGATAAATACTTGGAAATTTTGGTTGAAAAAATACGCTTCTTCTTTACATTCTATAGAAAGTAAGACGTTTTAAAACAAAAATAAAATCGACCAAATAGGCGGGTCCAGAAATAAATTATCTTTTAAATTCTGCAAATTGTTCTTCGATATCTTTATTAGTTTGAAAAATATTTGATTCCTAAACCTAAAATTTTTCTTGGTCGGCTTGAACTGTCTAGCAATTTATATAAACTTTTTAACAGAAAAATGGAAATAAGTATTTAAAGTATCTATATTTCCGCAAACACCCTCATTCAATTAAAGATAATATCAACGCCAATACCAAAATAGATGGGTGTATTCTAAATATCGTCCATTTACCATGCCTGTCCATCAACTGGCGGGCGATCGGCGTCACTAGTCAATAGCTATATCCGACTTTGTTTCAGATATTTGGCATCGTTGCCAACTTCTATTAAATAATATCTTGATTTAGTAAGGCCGTACACCGAGGGAAATTGAGTCCTATATTCTACGAAATATACAAAGTTATAAAAAGATTGCGGTCGAACGTTTGGAATTATTTATTTTTCCAGCTTTTGCTCTATAACTTTGTTAATTTTTTAATTTCTTTTGCAACTTAAATGACTATTCGAATATTACGGAAATATTAAAATTGTGCATTAAAATTTTTGAAGTGAAATTTCTTTAAGCACCCTGTACCTGAAGAGTAAGCTGGTGAATGTGTAAAGGAAGCGTTACGAAATGTGTGAAACGGTGTGGCGATGCAAAGTATATAGAGATAATTAGTGTTAGCGAAGACAGAATGAGAGAGTGTTACAAAGCGAAATCAGTGAGGCGAATGGAAAAAGAGAGGGGATTTATAGCGTTGATAATGGTGGGGAGGGAGAATTATGCGTCGTATGTCATGTACCTAATACACAATGCAGGAGTGTAAGCTATTCTCCGTTTCTCCTTTTTTTCGGATCTTCGTTTATACCTCACTTCTACGTTGCGTCTAACACATAAATGTATATGGCGAACGAAGTTTCACTTGTGGTGTGTGGCCCACAAGCATATCATTTTTTTACTTTGAAGTGATGTACCGAGAGAGGCGAGTGAACATGTTACAAAATAGGTGATATGGCGAACGGTGACGAAAGTATAAAGGCAAATTTTAATAACGGTCCGTCTACAATAATTCAAACCAAACATGGAATAACCATCTTTATTATTCGTCCCTTGCACGCTGTTCGCGCTGAATTTGCTTATCTTTCTCTGGCAAGAATCGATCGGCTATTATTCATGTGTATAGTACGGTCTACCATTCGTGTCAGCGAATTTGCATAGAATAGAAATATTAATCTGTTTTGCGCAAATCAAGTTTCATTGCTGGTGTGTGCTACACCCGTAGACATTTTTTTGTACATGTACTTGCGAAACAGCTTTTTCTCTAATATGAAACTTATGGGGGTTCCCAAGGATTCTGCATCAGAATATTATTATATTAAATAAAATATTCTTTTGACGAAAATTGATATCTAGACTGCTAGTTGCTCTAAAAGTACTTTGCATAATATCCAAACTTATTTTAAATCATATTAGTAATAGGTGAGTTACGAAGGGGGTTGTGAAACACACTGTATATAAAATAATCCGAATCATTTTAGCGTTGCTTCAAAAAATATCTGCCATACATACGTAATGGATATGTACCGAAGTATTGTATTATTCGATTTTAAAATCCGTCACTTCTGTCTGAGTTCCTTTGTCTTGTTGCCAACTCTCATTAAGTATAATCTTGATACAAGGATGCCAACCGAAAGAAATATTACCTATTGAAAAGCAAAGCTTAATAACTTGTCTAGTCTCGCTCTATAAGTGTCTACGGTTATAATCGATAATCCGATATCTGGAAACAGGATGAATTAGTTACATTAACGTCCTGGAAACCATTATCAATTATATATTTTATGGAGACAAGGAATTTCGGAAAAAGTTACAACACGTAAATAAAATCTTAACATTCCTAAGCATAACTCATCAAATAAGTGAATGTTTACCCATTCGATTGATATCCAGTGTTGCAAAAAGTGTACCCTTTCCACTTAAAAAAAAATAACTGAATGAAGATACACTAAGGTGCAAATAGTTTTGAGGTTTTAATATCACACTAAGTGCCCTCTGCATGTAACAGCAAAGCTGTGAAAATATCCGAATTCCAATCGAATATTGCATATTTTTACAAATTATATGAAAAACAAAAATAAAACTTTGACTGTCACTTTAACTTTAACACTCTGTATCCTCGTCACTATTGACTTTCGGGCGATGACTAAGTGATTAAGTACTAATATGTTCGCATTAGGGATCTGCTGTTACTCAATAATAGTTGGCTTTATGGCGACCTATATTATTCTTTGCGGAAATATACAAACTTTTTATGTCGAAGCTTTTGTCTCGTTGCCAACTCCCATTAAATAGACCCTTAATTTAATAAAGCTAAGCGAAAGTTATATTACTGATAAGTTTGGCTTAACGTCTTTGTTTGTCTTGCGATGTTTAGCGAGTTTTAAATAAATCTTCGGATCGATGCTGTAACTTACCGGGTTGTTTGCCGAATTTATCGGGAACACTGGATTCCTATATTTTAAAATTTTTGAATTGATCTTTTTCGCTGATTGTGAACATACCAAGTTTGACTGCAGTAACTTTAATGACAACTGAGAAAAATAATAAAACTGCGTCATACAACTAAGCATGCAAGATGTTCTCTCTCTCTTCAACAAACAGTTTTATGACGTAACTTGTACTATTTCTTTTAGTTGTTGATGGAGATTAAGGCATCACTCCTAATATATTTGATGATGCGAGAACAAAGGAAGGTTTAGTAAAATTTATAAATTTACGCTGCGTAAATATCAAGCCTTGATAGTAGAACCTACGTAATCGAACTAGGTATGGCAACTCTATCCTAACATTTTGGATTTTTCGAAAATTGGTAGTATAAACTTCTCGAAAAAAATTATATGAAATGCATAATCGTTACTAATCGTTAGAAGTAAACGGTCTGCATTACTGACAAAATACGAAAGCAAACTAAAGCATGTTTTTGATGGCTGTGTGTGGATGGGGATGGGCCGCCAAATTAATGCAGACAGAAAGCGTAATTATGTAATTCTATATATAAATATATATATATATATATACAGTATGTCTCACTAACTTGGAACCATATGGGAAACTTCTTTATTGTTTATTTTACGAAAAAAAGTTGCGCTTTATAAAAAGTTCTGCTTCCTGTGAAAAAAATATTAGACTATTAAAACTTGACTTAGGATATACAGAGTGGTCGTAAAGTAGGAAAATGTACACGGTGTCCGGAAATAACATTCGAATAATTTTAGGAGTGATTCTACATAAGAAAACATGAATTTTTTTTTATATGAACATGGGTTCGAAAATGCATATTTTCCAAGATACAGGGTGTCAAACTTTTTATAAAAAACCAGTTTTTTGTTAATACCTTAAACATGACTTTACAGATTTTGTTAAAATTTGGCAGTGTTATCTATAGTAATAAGGGGCTCATTTAGCCTTAATTAGATTAAAAATATAAAGTCCAGCGGCGTCTCGGGGGGCATCATACCGAATATTATTGACAAAGAAATGTGCGCCCCTGACTATTTTTAACATTTTATATTTTTTTCGTATTAACCAACTAAAAATACATTTTTATTTCTGTAATTGTTTTCGTATCTTGTTTCGTTTTCGAGAAAAAAAAATAAAACCAGTTTATGTAGAATTTGATGCCCTAAAAATATGTAATAAACTGGTATTTATTTTTTTTCTCGAAAACGAAACAAGATACGAAAACAATTAAAGAAACAAAAATGTTGTATTTTTAGTTGCTTAATACGAAAAAAATATAAAATGTTTATAAGAGTCAGTGGCGCACATTTCTATGTCAATAATATTCGGTATGATGCCCCCCCGGGACGCCACTGGACTTTATATTTTTAATCTAATTAAGGCAAAATGAGCCCCTTATTACTACAGATAACACTGCCAAATTTCAACAAAATCAGTAAAT
>MU181932.1:1147097-1171750 GCA_016904865.1 Pissodes strobi | reverse complement strand
GTACAGTTTGCCTAATACAACCCAATTAAAGTATTAAAACATCCGCTTCATGCTTTATTTTTTTCACCGACTAGATATATCTACGTTTATGTAAATGGCAAAGGCAAATCATTGGGTGTAAGATTCCCAAAAAGTTATTCCCAGAATTGGTTGGTAAGACGAGGCTAAATATAAAGGCTGACGCGATTCAAGCTGGATTCCGAAAGGCTAGAATCTGTCTCTTTAGTGATAATTGTTCCAGCGCTAGAATTTAATCAAGCGAATCATCAGACCATAGAAGCTAATGAGATAATACGTTAATGATAAGCCTGTGCCTCACATTGCAGTAGGATTAGCAGTCACCATTCCCGGATCATCTAGAGTTCTTCAAAATGCGCAATCTTAGAGACTGATATTTATAGACCCTATATTTTTCAACAGATCCTTTTAAGTACGGTGATGGAAACTGCCTATACTAACAAAGCATTAAAAAAACGTTTTCCCACTGAAGTAATAAGAAAAATATCTGACGAAGTACTAAACAATATTTTATGTAGCAGAAAGAAAGGGAATGCTTCCACGTTTTATTCTGTAAGTTCTAGCTCCAGCGAAAGTGATAAAGCTGAAGATGTGCAATGTGAAGAATCATCCAATGATAGTGGCTTTATTGATGACTTTGAAGCTGACGAAGGTTATCACAATATGCTGTCTGTTGGATTATTTGCAGTTTTACATTTGCAATCAAAATAATTAAAAAGTATTATATAGGCCAAATAACTGAAGATACAGAAAGCGAGTTCGAAGCTTACATTTCTCAGTAGGCTAACCTGTGTAAAAAAGAGTGATATTTAACTCGTTCTTCCAGAGCCTTAGACTAGAGAAAGTGTGGATCTTACTTCTTATAATGTTTGCCAAGTCATAACAACCAAGATTTTTAATGGTTAAACGTGTTGTTTTTATATCTGCCGATACTATTAAGTCAAAAATGACAACTTCATATTAAACCTTATTTTAGTAGGATATACCAGATATATCTGAACATGACATATTTGAATCAAAGTTTCTACCTTTCCAATATACATTTGTAATAGAAATTAATGAATATTTCTGTTGACAGTATACTAACCTTTTGTTTCCACTACAAAACAAATTTAAATAAAAACGTAACAAAGATAATATAGGGGTTCACATGCATTCCAACTATAAGGGACTATTGTAAACACCTAACGTTAATAAAACTGTGTTTCAAGAACTTTTATATTTTTTAAACTTTGATATACTTTACGCTTATGATTGACATTTTCTTGTTAAAAAATATGTTTTCTGTCTATATTATACGTAATAATATATTAACACTAACCAAAAATCAATTTGCACTTACCCTATCTTAGCATATTATACTTTATCGAGCATTTCATAAAATCGGTTTACTGTAAATTTAGTTTTGTTTAATACTCAGTTGTCAGCAGCGAAGAATTTGATACCTCTAATGCAAATAAGTCCCTTATCCCACCCACTTTTGAAAAATGAAAAAGAGCCACAATTAAGCACCTATTTGTAATTAAATTTGTTTTATTGATTAGAAAAATCTTTTCTGGAATTTTTCAAAAAATATATATTAAGTAATTTTCACGACACCAAATAGGATCTTAGAATCTGGCATTAATTTGCTAAATACTTATTTTGCGTTCGATTCTTGATTGATTGAAACTCATTCTTAATTAAAACTAACTCCTGAGCTTCCTCCTAAGCGTGTTTATAATTTATACAACCTCGATAAGTTTTTTTGATGTTATTAAATTAGTGACGCAACATGGGATGTTCGCAGTTCGACTCCATCTTTTATTAATCAAGTCGATTATCTTGGGAATATGGGGAAACTATATTTACAAGTTGGTCACACGCAATACACGCTTATCTAAAAGCAATCAACCTAAATTATATATTGGTGGAAAGGAGTCGTAGAACAAATAACAGTGTGTGTATGGTGCCTTCTTCTGTTATAAAACAGTTATTTGGATATAAACTATGCATTCCTAGGGAAACATTACCAGAAATCTTTCCTTAAGTTTAGAACTGTATAACCCGGTATCTGGTTAACATATTTTTTTAGCGCGAATACAAATTAGGGAAAGCCTTTTACGTATAAAATTACTGCAAGACACTTAGAAACAATAAAACAGGATGGAGATGTCGAAAATCCCCTACAGGCGAACCAGGGCTAACCAAAACTTACGCGATTAGAATAAGCTCTGATTATTACCATGGAATGGTAGTGACAGAACTGTTTGTCTGAAAACTATTTCAAGTTTGTCGCACACCTACTATTAGTTTATTAAAAGGCAAATTTTTAACTACTCCCCCATCAGAAATACGACCTTGGCAGTCAACGTTAGGGTAAATAAAATTGTAATTTGCATTCACTATTGAACACAGTGCATTACTAACTGTACCCTTATAATCATAAAATTCACTTCTACTAATGACAGTATGCTTTCCGTCCACTGTAGTACGAAGGGTAAGGCAGAGATATCCATCCAACATTGCACTCCATTCTGCTGGGATGAAACTTGGCATGATTCAAATACATACATATAGGTAACATTTTAGAAGTATTGCCTCTCGGCCCACCACGTAGGAGCAGCTAGGGTGCGGTTGCCAACTTTTCAGGGACAACTTAATCCATTTATTCAAATAACGGCCTATGTCTCTGGAAGATATTCCAAATAAATATAGATATGGGACATTTCCTGAAAGAAAAATAAACTTGATTATTGTTATTATAAAATTTAAGGTGATTCCCTCATTTGTTTTTTTTGTTCTAGATTTCTAAGGATTCCTATAGCAGTGAAGAAGCGGAATAAGAGAAAACTGAACATATTTCCGATAACACCGATGATGGTATAGAATAGACACATCAAGTTGCACTGATGATGTTTTGGAATAGACACATCAAGTTCCACCTTTATCTGTTAAGCAATCATCAGCAGCGAATGAACCAACTACAGCAAAAAGAAATAGTCGACAGCAAAAAATATTGTGGGAAAACGGTCTGAGGAAATTTATTAAAACATCGTATCTGATGATTTTGTTATCTCTGGGGAACTTGTTACACCAAAGTAACATAAGTTACCAACTCGTTATGCACATATAACATTAAAACGTTTAATAACTAATCTATTATATGATGCTGACTTAGGCCAATACAAGGGACCCCATCCACCTCAAACTTCTCATGTACAGGGTTGTCCAACGAGGACTAGACATAGCGATTTTCTAACTTTCCCTGTACTTTTATCAAAAAAAACTGAAATACCCATCTTATGTAATTTTCTCCCGCGAATTCGGATATGTCCAGCAAAAAACAATTGAACATCAAATAAAAGTGCTAGGGGTCACTTTTATATTTTTTTAAATGGGATAATGTACAGTGACGGAAATAAAATTTCGTACACTGAGGTTAAAATTTTATGTCATTTTTGAATATTTTGATAAACTGGGCTTTTTACCTTTATCACACCTTTAAACCTTGCGTTCCTTACTTCAGTAATAACAGAGAATAGGTTACAATATAATATTATTTATTCGAAGAAAGTATTCTTATGCAAATGATAGTTGAGGGAGTTAAAACTAAAAAGCACTACATACAAGACCTCAAAAATAAATGAAAATACAGGATCATTGCATAGAAGAGCTGGAAGTGGTTGAAGAAAATTTTCAAAGAAAAATAGGATAATGATATACAATAAGATACAACTTCAAAATTAATTATAAACCATATTATTCAAATAATAAAAAAAACATTGGTTTAATATTTTAGAAAGAATCAATTTTTTCCACCAATAGGTTTAAACGTCCAAGCGTTGATGCCACCAGCATTTGGGCGTGACGAACATTGTAATTATTCTAGGTTTCTTCAATTTTATTCCGCAAATCATGACTGTTTTCTGGATGGAATTCATTCTTTTTGTGGATTTCTTTCACGATATATCCCCAAACGCTTTTTAATTGGATTGATATTAGCTCTTCTTGAGGACCAAGGTACCAATGAAATGTTATTTTCCCGTATCCAATCCAAAAGTCTCCTTGCTGTGTGGACGAGGCAGTTATAATGCTCGTATAATACTTGATGAAATATATTCTTTACAGATGGCAACATAACATTTTGAAGAATGTATATATAAGGTTGAGTATTAAATCTTCCTCGAATATGGTAACATATTCCTAGCCCTCTGAAAATCATATACCCCCATACATTAACAGAAAATCTTCCACTTGTTTTAACATTCTTCGTACCGTGTATTTGGCGGCCTGTATACTCTAATCTGCCTTAGTCCAAAAGTCCATACCTTGCGGTAAATATTCCACCGCAAACCCTATTCTTTACCCTTTATTCATATCAGTAAAAAATGGCGTTTTAGCAGCTACCCTGTTTCTCAGTTTCGAATTTTTCTTTATACGATTTCTTACTGTTCTTACTGTCCCACCAAAATTAGTTTAGTTATGTGCTTCTACTGCTGTCTGAAATTGTTTGTTTCGCAAATAATCTATTAGATCATTATCTTGATTTTCGTTTGAAATGTTTTTTCTGCCAGTTCCAGCCCTTCTATCCAATGATCCATTTAGTTATCAGCTATTCTTCGTAGAGAAACACCTTCTTCGAATAAAGCAATTAATCTCGTTTTCTTGAGTTGATTCATGTTCACAAACTTTGTTAAAATGAAATAATATAATTTTCAAATCTGGTGACACCGATAACAATTTGTTAAAAAGTGAAGTGTATTTCCAGGTGATCTAGGTATACAAAAGCCAACATCACATTGGGAAAAAATAAGTGTACGAAATTTTATTTCCGTCACTGTACTTATCCGATTTCTCATATAAATTTTGATCTAAAATGATGGCTTTTTAATTCAAAAACGCCTTTTTTTCAGTTTTAAATTTGGAAAATGCTCATCTACCGTACGATTAATACCTAATAGATGGATACCCGTTTCACCTGTTCAACCTTTAACCTGCTATAAAGCGGCCGTCCGTCAGAACAAATAATCAACTTTCAAATTTCTATACCATAATTTTCACGAATTAGTTACAAATAATGAAATATTCGGGTCCATAACACTTTAGCGTCACACAAATTAAGAAGATTTTGGTAAAAATAAGAACATTTTCTATGTTAGAGAGAGTGATACTTGATAAAAAAATGCGGACGGAGGATCCTTTTTATTAAAAAATAGTAACATTTCTAACCTAAAAAATAGGAAACTTTTGGATCACTCGCATCTATCTATACCAAATTTTCGACTTTCGGACCTGCGCATTTGGCAACAGCCTAGTGTTGTTCCAATATTTCGTTCGTGGCTCGCTCCGGGGACTAAGCCAGACAAAACTAACCCAATTTAACCTTGTGGATACCGTAGAAAAGGATAAATTTTTACTTAGTGCCCTTTTCGAATTATGCAATTTATTTTCGTGTAACAAGTATTAGACAGTATTAGTTTTTGTGACTAGTTACATGTTGCGCAAAGCAGTTTTGATGCCAAAAATTGAAAAAAATCCCAAATGTTTCAAAAAGTAGAATAGCAGCTTGCCAACACAGCCAACCTAAACAAACCCAAACTAACCAACACTAATCCAAAGTAACCAAAACCAACCCAGACTACCCCAAAATAACCAAAGCCCAAACAAACCAAAACTAACCCAAACTAACCTTAAATTAACCAAAGTAAGGAAATAAGCGCGCAAACAAGCGCGCCTCACGCGCTTTCCTTTTCACTATCTCAAACTAAACAAAACCAACCCAGACTAACCAAAACTAACCAGCACTAACCCAAAGTAACCAAAACCAACCCAGACAAACCCAAACCAACCAAAGCCAATCCTAACAAATCAAAACTAACCCAGACTAACCCTAAATTAACCAAAGTAAGGAAATAAGCGCGCAAAAAGGCGCACTGTAGCGCGCTTGTCCCTTCACTATCTCCAACTAACCCAGACTAACCAATACCAACCCAAAGTAACCCAAAGTATCCAAAGCCGACCCAGACAAACTAAAACTAACCCAGACCAACCCTAAATTAAGTAAGGAAATAAGTGCGCAAACAAGCGCGCTACGCGCTTTTGTCTCTTCACTGTCTCAAACTAAGCAAAACCAACCCAGATTAACCAAAACTAACCAAAACCAAACCCAAACTAACTAAAGCCAACCCAAACTAACCCAGACTAACCCTAAATTAACCAAAGTAAGGAAATAAGCGCGCTACGCGCGCTTGTCTCTTCACTATCTCAAACTAAGCAAAACTATCCCAGACTAACCCAAACTAACCCAAAGTATCTAAAACCAACCCAGACTAACCCAAACTAACCAAAGCCAACCCAAACAAACCAAAACTAACCCTAAATTAACCAAAGTAAGGAAATAAGCGCGAAAACAAGCGCGCTATGCGCGCTTATCTCTTCGCTATCTCAAAGCAAGCAAATCCATCCCAGACTAACCAAAACTAACCCAAACTAACCAACACTAGCACAAACTAACCAACACACAAAGTAACAAAAACCAAACTAACCAAAGCCAATCCAAACTAACCCAAACTAACACTAAATTAACCAAAGTAAGGAAATAAGCGCGCTTGTCTCTTCACTATCTCAAACTAAGCAAAACTAACCCAGACTAACCAACACTAACCCAAAGTAACCAAAACCAACCCAGATTAACCCAAATTAACCAAAGCCAACTCAAACAAACCAAAACTAACCTAGACTAACCCTAAATTAACCAAAGAAATCAACGGTCTTTTCGATAAAACATCTCCGCTATCGGTATATTACTGTTGACATGTTGGCAATAACGCGTAAAATCGTACTTGCTTACGTTTTCACTTCGCTTCGTTTGTTTTTAGACAAGCGTCTACCTACAGCAAATTTTCGCCCATTGGACTAATATTTCACTTCACGCATGGCCCTTCGCTAGATTCAAGGGCGCAGTCAAACAAAACTAACCCAAGGCAATGCCCAAAATCAAGAGAAACAACTGAAAAATATCTGAATTAGCACGTACGCATGCGTAAAGACTCAAAATTGGTGTTGGTAGAGGCTATTAGCAAAGGCAAATTCCTACGTGAACAACAAAATATGCGGCGGCGCGACGAAAATAACACCAACATTGAACACAAATATTTAAAAAACAAATGCATGATCCGCAATTTTTATTTCATATATTGTCAAATAATTGTGTGCACTAACGATTAGTATATATCTGACATTTTAATTCGTGTGACGCTAAAGTGATATATCACCAAATATTCTTCAGAAGAACGACTAAGTGTAATAAAATTATATTACAAAATGAAGAGAATGGTCGACAAACACAAATAACATTTTTTGAGAGTTTCCAGAGACACATTTTAGTAGAGACAATTCTCAGAATTAAGACCCTATTTGAACAAAGCAAGATATTGAAAGATAAGCCAAGAAAGATGAAAAGACAGAATAGAAGGAATCGAGCCATTGTTCAATATTTTACTATAAATCCGAAGAGTTCTATTCCGCAAGCGGAACGAGAATGTAAGGTTTGGTCCAGGACTTCGGATAGTAAGTTATGGAACAGTTCACAGAACTTTAAAAAATGTCGTCTGAAACCATATTGAATCCTTCCCGTTCAATACTTAAAATAATATCAAAAAGAACTTCGATTTCGATTTGTGGCTTCAATGCTGATGAAAGAGCAAGACGAAGATTATAATAAAATTCTATGGACTGACGAAGCAGCATTTACAACATCGGGGTATACAATCGGAAAAATACAAGATACTGGGCACCAGTTGACCCTCGTAGATATGAAATGATAAACTTTCAAGGTAGGAGCTCACTTAATGTTTGGTGTGGAATGTTAGGGAATCGGTTCATTGGACCACTATTTTATCGTGGCTCTTTAACAGGCCAAAGATGCCTACATTTTTGTCAAAACGATATCGAGGATGTCTTGGAAACATTGCCATTACAAGTCTACAACAATATCATTTGGCAGCAGGATGATGCTCCGCCTCATGCAGTTTGAGAAGTGGCAACATACCTAAATGAGCATTACAATCAGTGGATTTGCCGTAACGGAATAATTCATTGGCCACCAAATAGCATCGATAACACTCCAATGGATACCTTTTATGGGGTCATTTAAAAGTTGTTAAGTTATTAAGTTAGTTTATAGTTTATTCTAATATGTCATACTGTTTTTATACGTAAACAATAATAGATTTGCAAAAACTACCATTAAAGTTGATTAATTGGTCTGACTGACGACCGCTTTAAAGCAGGATATAGGTTGAACAGGTGAAACGGATTTCCATCTATCAGGTATTAATCGTACGGTAGACGAACATTTTAGGAATTTAAAACTGAAAAAAAAAGTCGTTTTTGAATAAAAAATCCATCGTTTTAGATCAAAATTTATATGAGAAATCGGATAAACACATAAAAAATATGGCATCCCGTTTAAGAAAAATATCAAAGTGACCCCTAGCTCGTTTATTTGATATTCAATTGTTTTTACTGAACATATCCGAATTCGCGGGAGAAAATTACATAAGATGGCTATTTCAGTTTTTTTTATATAAAAGTACAGGGAAAGTCAAAAAATCGCCTTGTCGAGTCCTCGTTGGATAACCCTGAACGGCAAAAACTGTCACCATACCTTTCTCTTCTATTTACCTCAACATCAACCCATCAAGATGAAGGTATTGTATACCAAGAACTCTCAGAAAACGTTCGTTGTTTATGAACCAGCTTCGACTTCGAATACGAACTCAAACCCGTCCAGCGCAGCGTCCAGTCATGCTCGGAGCTACTTACTGCACAATCTCTGGCAAATATATCTTATTTTCAACCGCTCGTAACCAACATCCAAATAACATCACAGTCACGTCTGGACTTTGTGAATGGAAATGCAAGCGGGATAGTGTCTTCTGAATTGAATACTAACTAACTTTGTCGTCAAATAAATTTGTTGTACGAGAACATTTTTTCTTTCAAGTCCATTTAGAACATCTACTCAAGGTATACAAGTTTCGAGGACACTTTGGGTAATTGGATTAGATATTCATGTCTGATAAATGAGCCTATGATATAAATCTCCGATTACCAGGAATCTTAAGGTAACGGCTAGAAGCTCCGTTATGCTAACAAAATTTGTAGAATTCGTTTTCTTCTTGGATGTGGCTGCTCCAACTAATCCTATTAAATTTTCAAAATCTTCAGCTGACATTAGCAAATCACTGTTGAACCTGGAAAGTATCTCGTCAGCCAAATAAATGTCGTCTTCACGAATGTCTAGTTAAATTTTCAACTGCATGACTTATTCGTCTTCGCCAAGTAAGTCAGCCAGTTTTAACTGTGATGTAATATTCTAATAGTTTAATAAGATAGGAAGATTTAAAACGTATACCTATATATCCTCGTCCCGATATAGGTAACTCTCGAGTTTATATAACAATTCTATTTTAAATCTCCAAAAACCAAAAAATATTTTCCTAAATTTAAAAAGCTGAAGAAAATCCAACCACACTATGGGAATTTTCATTTAAAAGTTAATTCAAATAGGTCGTGATACAGCATATAAAACCAGCAATGCAAAATAATTTTTGTTAACTCCAGGAATAATAGGTGAATTATTGTAATATCTTTTTTTCTTCAAACTTCAGTAAATCCGTCATCACTCGACTGTGTAGGCGGCCGTGAAGTTTCGTTTTCCCTCCTCCGGAGCTTTACTTTTCACTTTTTCGCCAGCGGAGGTAAAAGTGGTGTCATAGCAACATAGATACAATACAAACAAACAACAAAATAAGCGTCAACAACTCAAGATTTATTAAACTAAAATTTGTATTTATCACTCAATTTGTGACTGCATTTCTAAAAATCACTAATTTAGGAACAAATTGGTTATTCGTTATAATCGAACTTACTCAATAACTGCTTATCAATACGGAATTAAAACGCAATCGAAGACGCAATCTTGAAAAAATAATTATTTTCTTCAAACGTCAGTAAATCCGTCATTACTCGACTGTATAGGCGGCAGTGAAGTTTCGTTTTTCCTCCGCCGGAGCTTTACTTTTCACTTTTCTGCCGGCGGAGGTAAAAGTGTTGTCATAGCAACATAGATACAATACAAACAAACATCAAAATAAGCATCAACAACTCAAGAGTTATTAAACTAAAATTTGTATTTATCACTCAATTTGTGACTGCATTTCTAAAAATCACTAATTTAGGAACAAATTGGTTATTATTTAATCGAACTTACTCAATAACTGCTTATCAATACGGAATTAAAATGCAATCGAAAACGCAATTTTAAAAATATAATTATTGTTGACAGTGTCCACTGACAGCTTTATGTTAAATTACTATAGCAACAACCTGAGCCTATTCACCTACATCGCACCGGTCTAAGCCGCCTTGCGAACCCCCTTATATTTAATAATATTTATTATTACTATTAAAAAGAGACGCTTTTGCATTAATTTGTCGACATTTGAAGAAAAAACAGCATATTTTATTTGGAGGAAAAGTTACTTTTCCTCCATATAAAATAATATACTATTGTTGACAGCATGATACAATAAACGGAAGGTATGATACCTAACCGTCTCAAATTCGTTCGCTCCGCGCATTGACGTCATTGCGTGATTGGCTTCTATTGAAATACATACGTTTATAGGCACATAATCATTATGTTTTACCTATTTTCTCTATTTTTAAGAAAATTCGTGTCCTGGGTAAAATTAAAAACTAATTATTACATATTAATACTATAAAAATACTAATAAAAAATAATATTCAACATAACTTTTATGATGAATGGATCAAAATAGTTGTATTAAAAACAGCATCTTATGAGAAACGTAATAAACTTTTACTTTTATCTAAAAAACGTTTATTGAGTATTGGCCAATCGACAGCAAAAAAAAGGAAATCGATAATAAGATTTTTTCTTAAATAATGATTTTAGTCATCTTTCTTTTTTTAGAAATTGTTAAATTTATCAAATCCTGATGGTAGTAAGACCATTAGAGATGGAGTAAAATTAATTTCACATTCCTATCTTAACTTTTCAAGAGCTATCTGACGGTACTAATTAGCAGGTGGTACCATGGGTACAAAATCTGGTACATCGGTAGGTACCACTGGCAGGTGGTACCATTGGTACCAAATCTGGTACCACGGTAGGTGCCATTGGCAGGTGGTACCATGGGCACCAAATCTGGTACCTCTGTAGGTACCATCAGTTAGCACCATCAGATAGCTCTTGGAAAGTTAAGATAGGAATGTGGAATTAATTTTACTCCATCTTTAATGGTCTTCCTGCTACCAATGTGAAAAGAAGCCACAGTACCGATTTTCAACTGTTTATAGCTGTGAAACTACTAACTCTAGAGGTATAACATCATACATCAAATTTAATATGCTTAGAATTTTAAATAGAATCCAAAAATGTAATAAAATATAGGTTGTTTCATTTAAAAAAGTTTGTTGTTGCAACCATCGTAGACTTCGAGATAAGGTATAGGCCCGTCTTAAACGGGCCACCCTGTACATAGTCATCTTCCTCAAAATGTTTTGAGCAAATACGTGCAGAAGTTTTATTAAATTTATCCTTGCGAAAACACAGGTGAACCCATTTACTACACATATTTTGTCTTTGGGAAAAGTGAAACACCTTATATTCCTATTAAAGTTTTTGCCTTGGTTATCCACCTTACATCCGTCCACAGCACACCTCATAATTAAACGTTTTTCAATTAAAAATACCAACAAACATCGTCTAAGGAACAGTAACGCCAACAAAATTTAAATCTAAAACATAGGAATCTCAAATGCAGAGCACACGTTCGTTCATGTTGTAAATGCCGGCCGGCGCGCAGCGCCAAACAAAGCTCGCAATGACGTCACAGACGAATCGTCGCCTGCGCGATATCATACCTTACGTTTATTGTATCATGTGTTGACAGTGTCCACTGACAGATTTATGTTACATTACTATAGCAACAACATGTGCCTATTTACCGACACCGGTCTAAGCCGCCTTGCGAACCCACTTATATTTAATAATAATTATTATTGCTATTAAAAAGAGACGTGTTTGCATTAATTTGTCGACATTTGAAGAGAAAACAGCATATTTTATTTGGAGGAAAAGTTACTTTTCATGGCTTGCTCTCTATTATCAGCCTCACTCCGTTCGGCTATAAAATAATATACTGTTGGAAGCTATTTCATAGGGACTTTATGATTTTTTTAATATTGACTGCCATCTCATCTTTTCTTCAGTCAGGATGAAACGTTTATTCTGATGGTTTGTGGTTTAAATACATGGACACCTTTCGGAAATTATAAGTACAGCGAATAAAACTTATCGCTACCGACTAAGGTTAGCGATCCTGAAGTAAATATTCGTCATGTGCTCATTTTTTCGGGAATGAGAAGAAGCGTGACTGGATTTTAATAATGGTGATTTATTCCATAGCATCATAGCATGGATTTATAGCCCTAATAACAAAAGATAACTATTTTTTGCAATAATAAATTAATTTTTAGCTGCACTTGGCCGCTATTATGCAGACGATTGCTCGGTTAGTTTTATTTTATTTCAGGTGACTGGATTTTAATAATGGTGATTTACTCCATAGCATCATAGCATGGAATTATAGCCCTAATAACAAAAGATAACTATTTTTTGCAATAATAAATTAATTTTTAGCAGCACTTGGCCGCTATTATGCAGACGATTGCTCGGTTAGTTTTATTTTATTTCAGGTTCTTATCGTAACTCTAATAATAACTAATGATAACTTCAATTGTAATTCTCAAATTTTAATCCTAATTTTACAGTTGATTCAAAAAGTGAGACTGAATTTTTTTCTTATAAAAACCAATATCGGAAAAGGAAAGGTAACGGAAGATCTTAACGATTTTGGGACGCAGTTCCATTCTTAAAACCGTAACCCTGTATTAGCAATGTAATTGCTGCTTGGGAAAAGATAAATTATATGGTTGGGAGTTGGGATAACTCCGTGGTCGCGAAACTACTCTGTTAAAGAGGCATTAGGGATGCTGAGCGTTCTGTTTGTCTGGGATTTTATCGCGATCAGTCATCTTTGTTAAAAATCCGTCTTTAATACCTCATTAGTCAAATCACTTCGCTTAAAGAGAAAACTTAACATTTATCCAAATTAATTTTTCATTTACCACAACCTAGCAAACTTTTTTTTATCTTTGCCGTATCATATCTCGTAGATTTCTCTTACCGTAACTAGTATAATATCTCTGTATTGATCTTGCTGTACACTTATCTTACTTTATTATCTTAACTATCTTTAAATGTAATTATCCTACCTTGGGTTTGTATGAGATCAATCAAAATTATTTTTTCTTGTTATCATTAGTAAATACTCTGTTCATTTGGTATTTAAATTTGGATTTTAAAACTGTATGTTTTATTAAAATACCATTAAAGTTTAGTAATTACATTTACCTAAGCTATTGTTATCACAAGATTAACAGGCAGTGTAACATAAAATATTATAGATATTTGAAAATATAACTTTGTTTCAAATAGAACTTATTAACAATATTTAAAATTAGTTTTATTTGTGTCAATGGCCATCATATCACAATAAGTGTTATTATATTCGGCCGTATCTTTTTTTAATTTGGTAAAACTAAAATATGGGCAAATATCGCTGATTGAATTATTTCAGAGGCTTCTGTTAGATTTCACAATTACAATTTTCTCATAAATTCAATATTTTTATAAATTGAATATTCCTAAAGATCCAATTTAGGTTTATTCTGAGATGTTATTTTCCGGGATTTTTTTTGGCTTTTTGGCGCATATTAAAGTAGTTGGATTATTAGTGCATATACTTTAATATTTGGACTACTTTACTTATCAGGACCATTAGTTTTAAACAGGTGTAAGGATAATTTTATCTGCATTTATCATCAATGTTTGCAGTGCAATTATTTGCAAATAAATATAGTTAAATTTTGTAATTTTATTGAGCATTATTATGAATCAGCTTATATTTATAAGGCAATTGTTAAACATGAGGGTCAAGTACTGTTATTAACATTTTTTTTTTCGATATAATACTTTTTATTTTATACGTTTAATTACCTTAGACGTTGACATAATTTATCTTTCCCTTATATTTTGAATTACTTGAAACTTGGCATCCATGACATTATATATTAAAAATATTATTATTAAAAATTATTGCCATCGCAATAAGACAGGTCTGGTGCGCCTTTTTGCGGTGGCAAGGTCTAAAGTAGAAAAATATAAGGGAAATATAAATTAACTGACTTTATTAAATCAGGAACTAGGCTTTTCCGGTGCGCGCACGACAGTTTCTGGTGTGAGGCGCAGCCGAACACCGGAAGTCGTGCAAGCACAGGAAAAGCTGTTTCTGGACGTGTAATGAACGATATTTTTCATAATACCTCTCTGAAATCAAAACATAAAATTATTATAATTTTACGTATCCAAAATCATGTCATAATAAATTTTGTATTAAAATGTAAGCAAACGTCAAACTGTGTAAGACACAGGTATTTATGTGTAAGACACAGGTATTTATCTAATATTCATCAAGAGTTACTATGGAAATATGTTTGTTTGGTTTGTTGTAATTGAATAAGCAGCTAATTTTGAAGTATTTGTGACCAGTAAGGCCAGAATAAATAAAATAATTTTTGCATAAAATTAGACTATTGACGCTAAAATGTACTAGATTAATTTTGTAGACTGCATCGCTGTATAATTTTAACCCAATTTATTATACTTTATGCTTTTTTGTGACTAAATAACCGCAAATTTAGCACTTCAAATTAAGGAGGGGGAAAACTTTTCCCGTGCGGGCGCACCGGATAGACGTGCGTCTTCGTGTGCGGTTGTTGATTGAAATACAAGCGAGCGTACACCAGGCGTACACCTTTCGTACGTCGCGTCTAATACGCGTCTATGACCAGAAGCTCCGTGTGCAGATAGCCTTACTTCCTTTGCTCTACAGAGACGTCGAAAATTATAGTTTTCAGAGAGGTGTTATGAAAAATTATTTTTTCTAAAAGCGTGCGGAAAGTAGCTGCTTTCCGCATGCCCAACCATGCGGAAAGTGTAACTTTTCCGCATGCATTTATTTTCCACACCCAATTACTTTCCGCACTAGTGCGGTTGACAATAATTGTCAAAGTTAAAATGTCAAATAAATTATTAATTTTATAAAAAAGCAAAAATTATGCACTTAAAGACACCCTAACATAAGTATGGAAAGTAGTGAAGGGACTATTCGAATACAAATAATGGAAGTATTCGATTCTGGCTTGCATTCGAATGCAATCGATTCTCAACGAAGAATTCGAATACCAGAAATATTCGCATGCGCTAACAACGAATTAATCGTCCCTCGAATGCTGGTTGAATCGAAAGGAAATATGAATCGGCACAATTCGCGTCAAATACGATTATAATGTAACTTGTTCGATTATGCTGGTCTGCCGTCTGAGCAACAATTAATAGCGGGCTTTGTTTTGTATTATGGTGAACAATAATCGATGCTATACTATAAAAAGAATAAAATAGAGTAGTTTACTTACTGTGGTAGTTTCTTAATTGTTGAAAATTTTTCTTCTGTAGTAAGCATATTATTAATTTTAAATGCGGTAGTCGGCAGGTATGACATACATATTTTTGCAATATGCAGAAGATAAGGAGTTTTGAGAATTCAAATTTAAATTATTAAAAAGTGATGATTTTAGTAAATCTTTAATAAACCTTTACATAATATCTAAACAAAACAAATTTTAACCAATATTTTAATTTTTAAATGTGAATTCTTTCGCTAAACTTCGTAAAAGATTATGCTCTTATGCTTAAATGTATCAAGAATGAATACTCCAAGATCAAACAATCCAGAATCAGACAATTTGTAAATTTGAGTTCGAGAACGAGACTTCGAAGTCACTCGAAATCTCGAGCGGTTGAATCGCTAATTGAAACATTTATATCGCGACTAATCCAAATAATTCGATTCTTTGTATTCGAATAATCATTCGATTCTCAAAAGTATTCGAATGCAAGATATTCGATTCTAAAAAACATCCGATTTTCCCTTCACTAATGTAAAGGCTGTAAAATTGCGAATTCTTTGCTTGTTTGTTTTTTAACATTTAAACTTTTAAAGAATCTATCCTTATCCCGGATTAAATACAACGATTCGACAAAAGGCGTTACCTTATATCTAGTTTTTTTTTAAAGGTAATTTAAACACCTTTGCTTAATTGCTTTGTCACTGTCAGTTATATTTTGTTAGACAGATTTCCTCTTGTAAATAGTATATTATTTTATATGGAGGAAAAGTGACACTTTTCATGGCGCGCTCGTAATAGAGAGCAAGCCATGAAAAGTAACTTTTCCTCCAAATAAAATATGCTGTTTTTTCTTCAAATGTCGACAAATTGATGCAAAAATATCTCTTTTTAATAGTAATAATATCAAATTATTATTAAAGATAAGTAGGTTCGCAAGGCGGCTTAGACCGGTGAACAGGTTGTTGCAATAATAATGTACCATAAAGCTGTCAGTGGATACTGTCAACAAATAACAATAATTATTTTTTTAAGATTGCGTCTCCGATTGCCTTTTAATTCCGTATTGATAAGCAGTTATTGAGTAAGTTCGATTAAATAATAACCAATTTGTTCCTAAATTAGTGATTTTTAGAAATGCAGTCACAAATTGAGTGATAAATACAAATTGTAGTTTAATAAATCTTGAGTTGTTGACACTTATTTGGTTGTCTGTTTGTAATAGGTCTGTTCTAGCAGCGATTTCAAACGGTTTCAAACCGTCCGGAGTTTGCGCATAACGATATAAGCGTCGCTTATATGGCTATGCGCAAACTCCGTACGGTTTGAAACCGTTTGAAATCGCTGCTAGAACAAACCTATTGTATCTATGTTGCTATGACAACACTTTTACTTCCGCCGGCGGAAAAGTGAAAAGTAAAGCTCCGGCGGAGGAAAAACGAAACTTCACGGCCGCCTACACAGTCGAGTAATGACGGATTTACTGACGTTTGAAGAAAAAAGAAGTTTATTATTTTTTGGTTCAAAGAAGTATTCTAGTTTGAGTTTCAAACCAAATTAGATAAAATGGAAAATCCAGCAGAAGATCTTCCAGAGATTTTAAAAGAAGCAGAGAACGCAAGTTTGGAATTGTTACCTGCAAAATCACAAATCCGGTATGAGAAAGAATTCAACGTATTTAACGTGTGGTATGATCAAAGAAAAGTGAAATGTGTGAGAGAAGAGGTAATGTTAGCATATTTTTCCAGTATAAGCAAGACCTGTAAGCCGTCAACACTTTGGTCTCGGTATTCTATGTTAAAAGCCGTATTAAGAGCCAAAAAAAATGTCGATATTGGAAAATTTTTAAAATTATCAGCTTATTTAAAACGTCAAAATGTGGGCTATAGGCCGAAAAAGTCTAACATTTTTGAGAAGTGCGATATATCAAGATTTTTTAACGAAGCTACTGACGATATATATTTACACATAAAAGTAGCTACGGTATTTGGTTTAGCCGGTGCCTGTCGACGCGAGAAACTAACTAATATCAAAATCACTGATATTCCGGATAATGGCGATATGTTAATTGTTACCATTTCGGACATAAAAACACACACAAGCAGAGTATTCGTAGTATCCAACGAAACAGAACACGGAAAAGAGTACCTCAGATTATATCGAAAATATTTAAATTTACGTCCTCCAAATACGCCTCATCAACGACTATTTGTGTATTATAAAATGGGCAAATGCACATCGCAATGTATTGGAATTAACAGTTTTGGAAAAATGCCATCCGAAATAGTGGCATATTTAAAGCTGCCTAATCCCGAACTGTATACGGGATACACCTTTAGGAGAACTTCAGCCAATACTCGCTGATTCGGGCGCAAGCATCACAAGCATCAAGAGGCATGGCGGATGGAAGTCCTCCACCACAGTCCCTGAGGGATGTATTGAAGAATCCATTGCAAATAAAAAGGAAACCAGCAACAAAATTCTGGCCAGTGATAAAGTTCCTTCAACTAGCAGTGCCTCAACAGAAGAGGCCATTTCAGTTAAAGAAAAGGAAATCATCAACAATAATATTTTCGTTGAAATCCCTTCAATCAATGAAATTCCTTTAACTACCTGTGCGGAAACAAACAACGCTCCATTAAGGCTGATTTTCACATATAGGACTATGCTCCTACCATGCTGCGGCCGTCGCGCGCCTTCTCTTTTTTCACAATAGGACTGGAGGACCGCAACACGGTCGTAGCACAGTCCTATATGTGAAAATGTAAATATGGGCTGCAGTGCGTTTTATATGGAACATATAATTTTTTGATTTACAGTGACAAGGACACGGGAGGTGCACGGTAGGCGCACAGTCGGTGCACAGTCCTATATATGAAAATCAGCATAGGGCCATTATAGACGGGCAGTTAAAACGCGGCTGTTTTGCCGCTAGGAACGGCCTATTTAAAGAAAACTTGTGCTCTTAAATGACGCTATCTACATGAGCGTTTTTGCTGCTTCCTCAGTCGGCGTTGAAACAGCCAGTGGCTGTTGCAACGCCTCTGGATGCGGTGCGGCCGCTAGCGTCAGAAACGCGAATCAAACTACACGAAGCGAAAATACGCGGTTGTGTCGCATCTACGTCGGAGTGACCTTCGCAACTGCAAAACAGCCGCGTTTCAACTGCCCATGTAGAATGAGTCCAGCGTTTTGGCCGCTGTTTAACAGTCGCGTTTTGACAGTCACGTGTAGTTTTGAGAAACTTGGTGCGGTTGCTAGCGGCAAAGCAGCCGCGTTTTAACTGCCCTTATAGAATGGCTCTAAGGAATTTTTTGGCGTCAGCGATAAATCTCCAAAATGCTACAAATTGCAGTTGCGTTGTAAATATTACTAGTAAATAAGTTATTATTGGTTTGTTAAGAAATATTGTTATTGTTTTATGCTTTTAAATAAAATCTTGTCTAAAAAATTTATGTTTCTCAAGCGAATAATAATAACTATTCTATTTGCCCAAATAAAACAAAATAGACGGTTCAATTTTTTGATTTAGGTGGTTATAGAAAAAATTTTGTTCATAACTCATGCAGAAAGTCTCTTTTCCGCACTCGATTGCTTGCCGAACTCCGCTGCGCGTCGTTCGGCAAACTGCCATCGCGTGCGGAAAGGTATGAATTTCCGCACTAGTTAGGAAAATAACTATTCTCTCATTAATCCAGATATTTAGCAATAAAATAATAACAATAATTTTTTAAAATAAAAATGGAAACAAAATCAGTTTCAAAAGCTGAACCAACTTGATTCAAAACAACAAATATTTTCATTTAAATATATAACACCCAAATGTTCTTGTCCGTTTTAAGGTCGATTCAAATACCCATCACGTCACAGTTCCGGTGCTGAACAGGACTATCCGTCAAAAAAACTATTTTTAATTAAAAAGCGATGACAGCGCCGGCGCCGGCGGCGGCAGAATCGTTCGGCACCGAACAGTTTCCAACCCGACAGGCTTCGATCCGTCTTCGATCCAGCTGCCATGGCAAAGATCCCCGGAGAGAATTAAAATAATCTTATAATGTCTGTCTTACATTAATAGTATATTATATACCTAGGTTGAGAAGTACGCCATTATTTACCGAGCACTTTTATATCCTGGGACGCGTAGCGCCGAAGGATATAATGTGCGAGGTTAATAATGGCCTTCTCAACCGAGGTATATACAGAATTTTTTTTACTACTAACACTGATATATTACCACATTTGATTCGATTTGATTTTTATAATAGTCATTTTCTACTTATTTTTCAAATGGTTCGAAATATCAGGTAGCCTGAAAGTTCAGTTGTCTGACTGACAGAATGAATTTAATTTTAAATGTCATTTTCCGAAAGATAGACGCTATCTAAAAGTTAAAACCGTAACGTGTGAATAAAATAATTGGAAAATGGGTGAACATTTTAGTGAGAGTACCCCTCCTTAACTTAGAGAGACAGCAACTACTGCAAGTAGCGATTTGTTGCCAGAAAAATCGAAGAGAGTGTACATTCAAGTATTAATAAGAATACTATGGGGAGTCATGAAAAGTGAGTCATACTGTAAATATTTTTTTTACTAATAGCACTGATAAAATCCTTATCATTATTTGAAATGATTAGATTTTGAAATTAATCATTTCCTGCTCATTTTTCAAATAATCCGAAATGACAACTAGTTGTCAAACTAACAAGTTGAAACTTAAATGATATTTTCTGTTTCATTATTGACCTAGGTTTTTTTTAATATTATTATTTACCTAGCGTGAGAAATGTTCCTTCTCATTTGAGGAATGCAGTAAATAATGGCGATTTATCATGTTAGTAGTAACAAAAGCATTTACTGTTCCACATTTCCACCTTGCAAAGGTAAATTTTGCAGTTCGTTCCTTTTGGCTCATTTTTGTCGTAGTTGTATTTGTATCCATCATACTTATTAATAAAGTTATGTAGAATACAAGTCGCTAAAACAATGTTAGCGACATTTTTTGGTGCTGCTTAAATTCGTTTGTTGTAAATTCGAAATTTTTGGGACAAAATGCCAAACGTTGTCAACAACTCTTCTGGCACGACAATGGCGTAGTTGTAAACGTGTTCTGGAATATTTAAATATTGACGTGGATATGGTCGCAATAAATAGGGTTTCAATGGAAATGCTTTATCCCCTACTATTCGTATGGGACTTCAACGCCTGTAGGGGCGTCGCAGTGTTCCTTGTTGAAGCATTTTGCCTAGTGCAGTATTTGCAAAAATTCCACCATCGCTGTTCTTGCCATATTCTCCGATGCCAACAACCAAAAAATTGTAATTTACGTCTACAAGAGCCATAAAACCATTTAAAACAATTTCTTGTAATTAAAAAACAGCGAACCGCTGTTTGCAGTGGCTTGAATAGTAATATGTTTTCCACCCAAGGCAACCACAATTGGAAAAGTTCCAGTTTGTGTTAAAATCTTCAGCAATTGCTCTACACATTTCTTTTGCGGATTCTGGAAGCGTTTCGGCCATCAAATTGTTGCATATGACTTACACTACACAAATATTAACTTTAATATTTTCGAATATAAATTTGAAAAGTAAATAAATCTTCACGTGCCCATCAGACTACATATTATGGATCATTTGTGATAAAATATGTGCTACACACAGTAAGGATAAATACATTATCTGATTTTACCTAACATACTTTGATGATGATCATAAATTAAAATACATTTTCATATACAATATCTTGCACTGTACTAAGGACAAAGCGGAAGCTGAAAGAGATCGTCAAGAAAGAATCCCCCGTAAAGGAAGAATCCCCCGTTGATAAACATCTGAAAAAAAAAAACAAACAAATGTAGTGCTTTTTACTTGTGTGTTTTATTCTGTTATCAAATACTTTTTCAAGTAAAGTATCCTTAAAAATAAAGTCAATTTCTCTAGGTCAACTGTATAAGACTAGATGGAGCAATATAAGCGACACTTTCAGAAAATATAATAAAGAATGTTATAAAGAGTGGAAAAAGTAGTAAAAAATTAACAGCCCTTAACAAAGATGCAACCGGGGAAGACATTGGAAATGCTGAAACAGAATACAGCGCTTATTAACTTTGCTGAGAAAACTAATAATAGTATTGAAAGTAATCGTTGATATAACTTTGGGTTAGATCAGATTACGTAAATTTAGTGTACCAAATATACCACATAAATACATATTACTTCAAGTGTCGTTGTTTTTTATACTTTATATCTTTAAGTGTGGTTGTAAAAATCAAAATAACATTTGCATTCGATTCGTCTTTCATTCCCTAATCTAACGATATGCAACACGGCTAGTCTGTCGTGAGAAACTAAAAGTCACGGTCACCCACCCTTAACACAATTTAATGTAAACAATTATTTTTAGCAGATTGTGTAAGTTTAGTTTACCAAAATATACCACATAAATACATATTACTTTAAGTTTCGTTGGTTTTTACAGTTTATAACATTGTAAGGGTGGTTGTAAAAATAAAAAAATGTGTTCGATTCCTCTCAATCTAACGCGGTTAATTTCACTTAGTATAAACTTATTTTAACCATTTGAGAAAATTCGGATAATTTATGCCCAATTTTAATAGATTTGGTTAGTTCTGATTAGTTGTCGAATCAACTTTTAGTTAGTTTAACTTATTCTCAACCTAATTTAGTCATTTGAGTCGGCTTCGATACGGTATAATCAATTTTAATAGATTTGTCTAGTTCCGGTTAGTCGTTTAATCAACTTTCGGTTAGTTTCAATAAGTCTCATTTAGACCAGATCCAATATGTTATTATCAATTTTAATGGGTTTGGCTAGGTTACTTTAGTCGTTTAGTCAACTTTCGGTTAGTTTCAATTTGTCTCAAACTATTTTAATATTTTAAGTCGATTCCAAACGTTATAATTCATTTCCAAAGATTTGGTTAGTTTTGGTTAGTCGTCTAATCAGATTCATGTTCAAACGCGCTTTATTATCATAAATACATAGTATTTGTAGACAAAACTTATTAAATTAGATAAGTATGTAACTAATGTAGAAAATAAAATGTTACAAATAAAAGTTAAAACTAAGAAGTTAACAATAAAAGGTTAAAAACAAAAGGTTAAAGGTTAAAGTTTGAAAAAGCACAAAAATTATTAAAGAAAAGAAAATTTTGTTTGCATAAACTCATCAATTAAACGGACACCTAAACTGTATATAATAAATAAAATAAAGCACATAGAAAAAGCGACAAAGTTTACTTCCGGCCATCTGCAAAATACTCTTCCAAGCTACAAAATGCCCTACTTTTTAGGAGTGATCCCATTCATCCCTTAAAACTTATAAGAATTCTTGCAGTTTTTATACGATCTGGTAGATGGTTAAATATTTTAATGCTTAAATAAATCAACTGTCGGATCGTTTCACCTAGTGACAACTTATTTTAGTCATTTGAACTACGTTGGGGTTTGGAACCTTCGGCAACATGCACTAAAAACAGAGTTTCATCCACAATACCGAAACAGAATTTTTGCACTCGTCGCGCGTTTCGCTAACCATGTTAGCATCATCAGGAGATGTTTAAAACTGTTTTAATCATCTCCTGATGATGCTAACATGGTTAGCGAAACGCGCGTCGAGTGCTAAAATTCTGTTTCGGTATTGTGGATGAAACTCTGTTTTTAGTCATTGGAACTGTTTGCGATACGTTAATTTAAATAGACTTGAATAGTTCTGATTAGTCGCCGAATCAACTTTCGGTTAGTTTAACTTATTCTCAACCTAATTTAGTTATTTGAGTTGGCTCCGATAACGTTATAATCAATGGTAATAGATTTGGTTAGTTCCGGTTAGTCGTGTAATTAACTTTCGATTAGTTTCACATAGTCTCAACTTATTTTACTAATTTGAGCCGGTTCCGATACGTTATAAGCAACTTTAATAGATTTGGTTAGTTTTGGTTAGTCGTCCAATCAATTTTTGGTTAGTTTCACTTAGTCTCAAGTTTTTTTTCGCGATATGAATCGGTTCCAATACGCTATAATCACTTTTAAAAAATTTGGTTAGTCGTCAAATCAACTTTCAGTTAGCTCAACTTAATTTAGTCATTTGAACCGGTTCCGATACGATATCATCAATTATCATAGATTTGGTTAGTCTACCAATCAACATTCGGTTAGTTTCCTTAGTCTCAATTTATTTAATTTATTTGAGCTGGTTCCAATACGTTATAATCAATTTTTCATAACGCGTGTCGTGACATTCACGAAAATTTTCCGTGCCGTGTAGCGACCTTGAAAAATCGCTCATGAAACCGAAGAAGTATGCTTTTGAACCATCTCCGATACGTTATAATGAAATTTTATGTTTTTGGCTAGTCACCAAAATTCGGTTCGTGTTGGTTAGTTTTACCTTACTTCAATTTGTGTAACATTAATTTGTATACATATAAACCCGTTTTGGTGCTTTTGATTACTTTTGGTTAGATATTCAATCAACCTTCGGTTAGTTTTAGTTAGTTTTAGTTAGTTTTAGTTTATTTTAGCGCTTTGAACTGGTTCCGATACGTTATAACCAATTTTAATATTTTTGGTTAATCTAGGTTAGCCGCCAAAATTCAGTCAATTTGGTTTAGTTTTGACTATTGTTAATATTTGTAATCTGTTCCGATACGTTTTATCCCTTTTGGAGCTTTTTCTTACTTTTGGTTAGTTTTGATTAGTCGCTCAATCAACTTTCGGTTAATATCAGTTAGTTTTAATTCATTTTATTCATTTGAACCGGTTCGGGTACGTTATAACCAATTTTAATGTTTTTGGATATTTTTAGTTAGTCACCAAAATTCGGTTAATTTGGGTTCGTTTTTACTTATTTTAATTTGTTAAACTGTATCGTTACGCTTTGTCTGTTGTTTTGTACTATAGCTGTATATTTTGTACTCTATCTCTAGCTTTGTCTACAAATTGTGAAATTTTTTGACAACAAAGCATTATTATTATTATTATTATTATTATTATTATTATTATTATTATTAT
>MU181932.1:1125033-1137195 GCA_016904865.1 Pissodes strobi | reverse complement strand
TTAAAAAAATACAAAATGGTCTCATAGCATTGAGAAATAATATTTACACACGCACACACAAATGTTTCCATTTCTCTAGGAAATAGGTTACCTTGACTCGGGTACAAAATTTCTTAGCTTCACCAGGACCAACGGATAAAATAATGTCAAAAATTTAATGTTAATTTTCGTTTTGAATTTGCATATAAATTGCATTAAATAATATTAATAGGTTTAAAAATGCGTTCGCCTCGCGTCTGTGGCAGAAGCAATTCGCCAAATGCTAATTGCTGATTTTGAGTCTAAGCTTGGCTTCAACATTGTATCCAACGATGGTTCCAACGTTTGACACACCGTGTGGCGCCGGCTAGACGTCTGGTGTTAAAAACGTCCTCGTTTGCAAACTAATACTTTCAATACATGTTGTGTAAAACGCTATAATCAACTACTCATGACGATACAATAATTTAGGTGAGAGCTTAAAAAAATGCTGCTTGCGAGGACGTATTATGATGAATCTCAATATTAGAATGCAGGATTTAGGGAAATTTTTATTAAGCTTTAATTTTTTTCTTATAATTGGCTGACTAACTTCCCTCCTTCATGTATTTTTAACTATTTAATTTTAATTCTAATTGCTTCTATGTATATATTTGCATATTATTTTGATTTTAATATAAATTGCAATAAATAATATTAATAGGTTTAAAAATATAAGTGTCGCTAAAGACCAATTTTTCGATTGAAACCAAAACTTGCATTTAATTTATACTGTGGCGGGGTTTAAGAGGTTATTAATAGATACTTTCACAAAACCTTATAATTTTTTTCTTGTTTTTAATCAGCTTTTTTTGCCGAGAATTGAGTTTCTCTAACTTTTTTTATTTTATTTTTTCATATTTTGTTTTATAATACGTTTATTAACTTTCCGAACAATCTATTACAATTTTTTTTTAGTAAATTTGTTTCCATATTTCGTTTTACAATACTTGTATTAACATTTTTTTACGTTTTTTTCAACTTTTTTAATTTTTTGTTCATAAAGCATTTTTCCCCATTTCTTTTTATTAAATTTCCGAACAATTTTTAAAAATTTTTTTCTAATCTTTTCCCATGTTTTCGAAAATATTTGGGTTAGTTTGGGTCATCATCCACCTCCCCCCCCCCACTGATGACCCCGTGATTTTGGGTCATAGCTTGTCAGATTTTCGATCCGAGGCTCCGTTGGAGATACGGCAAAAACGGTTTTTTTACTCCATAAATTAGAGGCCGGTCCCCCATATGGTCAAAGGTAGCTCCCCATGCGGCGCACCTACCATAAAACGACGCCGTAGCTCTTCCCGTTCTCCCGAGATTAATTATTTTAGTATTCTCTGCTCCCCCTCTCCTGGTCGAACGGGAGATCTTATTCTACCCATCAATACCGACCAGTACACGATTATAGCTGGTCCGACATTAGGTTCTTCCGACCGCAAGTAATCTCCAAAGGAATAGAAGCATACATCCCAAATTCAGGTAATTCCATGAAACAGCTAGCCCAAAATTACTTGCAGCAAAATGAGCCTTCTGATATTCGCAGTTATTTTGCCAAAGCGAGAATGCAAACATGTGATTGCGAACACAATCAACGGATCAGGAATAAACGCTTGCAGTGCACCAGTGGGTCCAAGAATTTCTGGTCGGAAGGGAAGACAGGAAGAAATAACTTTAGAAAAACGTCTTTCCCACCTTTGACAGACCAACGCGACAACAGTTAAGGAAATAGCAAACATGCTCGCCGGAACATTGCACTCTACCTTGAAAGGCAACCATATACAATGTCAGCGCTTCCATGGCAGAAGTAAAGTTTCATCACCGTCATATTCGTACAAAAAGAGGCATCAGGACCGGACGAAATACCTGCCATCGTATTAAAGAAATACGTCAACGAACATTTTTCCAGACTTTTTCTCTGTCTTCCCGAAAAATCCATCTACTTGAAAAGCAGCTCGAGTGCAACCTGTTCCAAATAAAAAGCAAGAAACGCCTTCAATCTATTGCCCAATTGCCTTGCTTCCGGTCATATCTAAAGTCAAGGAAAAAAAATCAGGAAGGCAGAAATGCGTAGAAAGGAGAGAATGGATGATTAGTTTAAATAGAAGTTGAGCTACGTAAGTGCCTATGGCTATATAAGCGTCTCTTCCGCCCTTGACGGACGAACGAGGCGTCACGGCAACTACATCTAAGAAAAAAGCGCACTCTATCTTAAAAGTCCCCCCATGGCATGACTCTCCCCACCATATCCAACATCAACACTACCATGCCAGAGGTTAAGTTTCACTACCTTGACATTCGTAAAATCCTCATAGAGCTAGATACGCAAAAGGGATCAGGGCCGGATCAAATACCTCCCATCGTGTTAAACAACTGCTCCAATGAATTAACACCCATTTTTGAAAGACTTTTTCTCTGTCTTACCGAAAAGGGATTTACCCATCGCTCGCTGTGCCATAGAAAGGCAAGAAAACCATGCCCCCAAACTATCGCCCAATTGCCTTGCTTCCAATAATCATCAAATACATGAACGTGTTGCAGTCAATCAGCAACTACTCAAGTACCTCGAGACTAACAGAATAATTAGCGATAACCAATACGGCTTCCACAAACAGAGATCGACAGGACTCATATATGAAATAGGGCAATTGAGAACTTCGGAAAAGCTCGAGCGATTGCATTGGATATTTCGAAGGCATTTGACATTGGCATCAGGGATTGATCAACAAACGGCCAGCGTCTCTCTGCAGTTGGCTTGTCAGTTTTCTTAATAACATATATAAATGCAACACGTTGCAGTTGATGGACAGATCTCATATGTTTTAATAACCTGCTGACCGATGCGAATAATCTTGTTAACAGTTTTGCAGATGACAGTACCCTTGTCTCCTAATTTAGATCAAAAAAACCTTTATCAACGTCTGAGCCTTATCATCGCAAACAGGAGTAGATTACAGCAATTAATCAATACCTGGAGAAGGTTCAAACTTGGGGCGATAGAAATTTGGTCTAGATCAATGCAGCAAAGAACCAAGTAGCCACGTTTACCGAGAGGATCAATACGGCGAGAACATCTTTATGACTACGTTGCTAACATTGCAAAATCAGCCTCCCAGAAGCTCGGTGCGCTATTTCGCAACAAAAAACTGTATACACTGCAGCAGTTGCTCTTGCTATACTATGCACAAATCAGACCGTGCTTAGAATATTGCTTACACATCTGAGGTACTTACGCACCAAAGCACACCCTAAAGCTGCTGGATTCCATTCAAAAAAGTGCTCTCGGCGGCGACCCAGAGTTAACACGGAATCTGGATAGTCTGGAACATCGCATACATGTGGCCGAAATTTCCCTATTTTACAGATACTTTCACAACAGATGTTCCCAGTATTTGGCCCGCCTCATTACGCCCCTGGCAACGCCTGTCAGACAGTCGTGAGAGACGGCAAGATTGCACCAATTCGTCGTAAAACTGGAAACACCTAGAACATCGCTTTACAAGAACTCCTTTGTCGCACTACATCACTGTGAAACTCACTTTCCCCTAATTATAACCTTAAACTATTCAAGAACCGTGTCAATGAACATCTTCGCACACACAATGCTCGTCGAGCACCATAGGATGTATGTGTGCCACTGGCATAAAAAAAACCTACAAAGGAAAAAAATGATAATCTTAAAACACAACAGAAGTTCGTGAAAGAACCTATTAAATGGTATTATAAGCAAATTATTTCTGAACAGGAAAATAATGTTTAGATGATGTTTAGTTATTATTTTTTAGGTTTTACTTATGAGTACCACTTCCAATAATCGCATAAAATTATATACTTTTGAAAATAAAATATAATTTTTAAGAAACTGTAAGCAAATTAAACAATATGTATTATTCTTCGAGTGGATAAAGGAGACAAAGACCATTTCTTCCACAATTTTGAACGTTTATCTCCAAAAAATAGCTTTCCAAAATAAAATTAAGAATACATTGCATGTAACAAAGGAAAAAGACTCGTCAGATTATCAACATCATAAGTTATCTAAGAAGGAAATCTGTAATGTCAGTTTTCTCGAAAGATGGATTGTATTAGTTGACTTCTTCATCCACTCGACCCTTCAATTATGAACAGCTTTTTTGTTTCACACTTTTTGTTCTCAAGATAGAAAGTTATGTGCGCATCTCTCTGAAATGATTGCTTCATGCGCATGCGTTAAATAAATATTTTATCCAATTATTATCGGAAAATATTATACCAAACTTGCCCCTTCTATATCATAATGTTTTGCAAATCGCAATAAATAACGCGAAGGCGTATGTGCAAACTTGGCCATTAAAATAGAAAAAAGTACATTAATTATATTATATGACCAAAATTGTTATTCGATTTGTAATCGAAAAATAGAAATTATAATACTTATTCTTTTATTTCCTTCGTAAAATATGCAATGGAAAATTGGAGGCAGGACTTATATCATATAAGTTAAATCGAGAAATAGGAAAAAAGAAAATAGAGATAAATAAAAAGTTGGTACGACGAAATAAATAAGCATTCTAAATCCTACCACCTAAAGTAGAAGAGGAAAGGGCGCTTTAAACGATGCCTTTTTTCATGCATCTTGATGCATGCGTCGTAGCGCAACTATGTCGCATGCGTCTCTGCATGCGCTCTTTAAAGCGCACCAATCATTTGCGTCAAAAGGCAAAGAGACGCAGCGTTTCCCGAGACTTTTGGGAATTTGTTTGCGTTATCTTTTGCCTCTTCGCATTTTTTACGTCAAAATGGAATGGAATAATAATAGAACTATCGAGTTTATCGACTCCTATAAAAATTTTACTTGCTTGTGGCGATGTGAAGACCTTAATTACAAAAACGGGATTATACGCAATGATGCTGTTCAGGAATTATGTACAAAATACAGCATAACATCAAAGCAAGTCTTGAACAAAATTAAGAGCTTGAGGTCATACTTCCACAAAGAACATACAAAAGTTACTAAGAAAAAAAGTGGAAGCGCAACCTCCGAAATATACAAAAGCAGTTCGCTATACTTCCATGTTATTTATTTTGGATAGTGACACGCTACGCAGCGGCAGAGGAACTGAGGCCACTGTGGCTGAGGTTTCAGAATATGACATCCAAGAGAACACTATTGAGAATGAAGTAGTGAAATAGAAATAAGTTCTCTATACAACTCGATATGTATTTGCTCCTTATTTATCGTTTTAAACAGGGCACTGTCAAATACCATCAATTTTAAATTATACTAATCTTACATAGTTATTTTAGTTAGTTAGATTTTTGTAATTTGGGTTTTAGAGCATGGTGAACATTTTATTAGGGTATATACATGATACACCTACACACGGTATGTCAGGAGTTTGGATGAAATTGCGAGCGGCCTGCGCATGACGTCACGCGCGTCGCACGAATCCACGCTAGAAGCTATCTTAGCATTGGAATTTGGAATTTCATACAGGTAACACGTAGGTGTATCGTATATGGGCCAGTGGATTTTACGTTTTATTCTTTTGAAGTGTTAAAAGCACAAAATAAGTGGTATAAAATATGGTGAATTGTGCAATTGCGGGATGCAAAAACTATACACGAGTTATGAAAGGGACTGATATAAGATACTTTCGATTCCCGACACACGAAGACCTGGCGAAAGGATGGATAGTTGCTTGCCGTCGAACGGATAAAGTTAATTTAAAAAATGGTATCTGCGACTCATTAATATATATTCTGTAAAAATACAATAAGTAATATACTCGTAAGTAGATATTTAGATTGGTAAATGAAGTTATATAGTTTCTTTTTAATTTTGCTAAATTATTCTTGTTTCTATCTTTTAGTTCCATTCTTGCATAGTAGAGTTTATTGAAGTGAAAACTTCTTTAGGCGCGTTTAGCGTTTTTTTTTTGTGGGGGTTGAATGAGATCGAGCCGTCATGGTCGGATATGTAACCTCACGTGTCATGCTCCTTTTACTGGCAAGTTCCCGTATAGGTAGAGGGCTGATATTTTCAGGGGACGTAGCCGGGGTAAAAAGAGGATCCTGAACGAAAACGTGACCTCGTACCCCCCTCCGTTTGGCCAGCGGAAGGGGCAGAAGGAAAAACTTAAATAATTAATTTCAGAAGAACGGGCAGAGGTACGGGGTCGAAATTTTTATGGTAGGTGCGCCCCATGGGGGTGGGGCACCTTAGACCATACGGGGGGACCGAGGCCCTAATTTAAGGGGGATTTTGGGGCGAAACCGTTCCCGTATAGGTAGAGGACTGAAATTTTCAGGGGATGTACCCGGGGTAAAAAGAAGATCCTGGGCGAAAACGGGACTCCGTATCCTCCCCCCGTTTGGCCAGGGGAGGGGGGAGAAGGAAATGAATGAATAATTAATTAATGAATAATTAATTTCCAGAGAACGGGAAGAGGTACGAGGTCGAAATTTTTATGGTAGGTGCGCCCCATGGGGGGCCACTTTGGACCATACGGGGGGCGGGGGGGCACTAATTTAAGGGGCGCTTTGGGAGGGGGGACCGGTTTTTGTCCGTATCTCTGCAATGAAGGCTCGGATCGCAATTCTGACAAACGATTACCCCGCTTGTTGAAGTTTTCACTTCTATCGTGTGGTCTTAAGCACACAATTTTTTTTCTTCAAATGGTTTTTTAATTACTACTTTTAATTTTCAGCACATATTTGTTCTGTGCATTTTGAACCTGATTGCTTTTAAATTCCGTTAAGGCAGAGATTGCTCAATTATTTTCCAAAAAATACCAGAATTTTGAAAAATGATGAACCATATATATATATACCCATAATATTATTGCATACATGTACCAGCGCAAAAATCAAAAGTTAAAGTAAAAAACGTCAACAATTTTTATGATGGGTAATATGAGACGAGTTATAGAAAATATCGATATTTTGACAATTCATGATTTCAAAATTAATA
Source organism: Pissodes strobi (assembly GCA_016904865.1). NCBI lineage: Eukaryota > Metazoa > Arthropoda > Insecta > Coleoptera > Curculionidae > Pissodes > Pissodes strobi. The sequence goes on along the minus strand of MU181932.1, from coordinate 1,130,231 downwards.
TTGTACGTTCTTTTATGGGGCAGTATGTTAATCAGGGCAGTAGTGATAATATACTACAAGAAAGGATTTTAATGCTGGAAAATGAAAATGCCAATCTTTTAAAACAAATTAAACAAAAAACTGTAATGGAAAGAAAAATGAAAAATGCGTTTGAGAAAGTGTTTACAACAGGTCAAATTAAAAAAATATTAAACCCTGAAATTAAAAATATTCGTTGGATCCCTGATGACATTGCCTGCGCAATATCTTTGCGAAGCGTTAGTCCCAAGGCATACAGATATTTAAGGGCTAACGGTCATCCTTTACCAGCACTGTCAACGCTCAGAACGTGGGCTGCTACATTTAATTTAAATCAAGGTATTTTGCATAATGTGTGTACGTTACTACAAGGGAAAGTAAGGGATCTAAGTAAGAATGATCGAAGAGAAATTTGTTTAACGCAGAGTATTCTTGGAAAATTAACAGAAAATGTGAATCTTACTAACATGCAACACGTTGAGGGAGAAGACAACTTTTTTGAAAAAGATACATTTATTGAACCTCAGTATTCAGAAATACATATCCCCAATACGGAATATGATACTTGCAATGATGGTTGTGCATTATTAGAAAGTTTTGAATTAACAACAAGAATTCATGAGGAAGCATAAATATATATAGCCGGATATGTTGCTCACAAATTTAGGGGAAAATAAAACTTAGGAACTGAAACTAAAAAAATTAAAATAAATAAGTCGTCACAAAATTGGCTTAATTTTATTTCAAGGGGAAATCTGTTGTATCCAAATGAAGATTTGATACAAGTTACTAAATTAATGGAGTCCGAATTTAACAGTATGCATGGAGAATTTTTGTCAAATGGAAAATTCTTATTTAAAAAGTTAGTCGAAGGAACTATGAACAGGCTAGATGGCAATATTAAAATTCCTTACGAAGTTCTCCTTTGTCTGTCAAAAATCGGCACATACATTAGACTTTGAGATCTTAATCGTAAAATAAGCTTTGAAAACTGTAAAAAAAATTAGATTGAAAAGTATCAAAATTTACAAACTATAAAAAAAAGACATAATATTAAGAATTTTTAATAAATTATATATTTTAATGTTAATTAATTGTTTTTAGTTTCTTTGTTAATTTCCATTGAAACAGATAATAAAAGACATTAATAGTTGGGTGATTTATTTAATGCCTTTATTTTTATCATTCAGTATATCTTTTTGCATGTTCCATGTATGTATTTGCTGCTGTACTAAATATATTATTTTAAAATTAATAATAACCTGCTTTATTTTCAAATACCTATTTTTAGTTTTTATTACATATATATACGATATATTAAGTATTTCTGTTACTCTTACATTAATTTGGGTTAATATATCAATATATTCTTAAATCCTATTAAGTGCATCCCACTAAATGATCAATCATATTATTTATGCATGATATATAAGAAATCAACGTAGTTCTTATAATCCTATCCATAAGCTTGGCATACATACATTAAAATTTTGCGATGCACGTGACGTCACAGGCGGGACCATGACGGAGAACAACATGCGCACTGACATACCGTGTGTAGGTGTATCGTGGGGTATATATACGAATATTAACTACTTGTCGGCAAATATTTCTTGCCACGAAACACTGCCTTCTTTTGATACAAAATAATTCATAAATTCTTCTCTGATTAGCTTTGCATCATTTCCGGCTTTACGCGGATTTTTTTTGAAACTGATTATGGCCGTATCACCAGCGGCATCTCTTCTCCAAGTACCTAGTGTTATTTCTCCTGTATCCACATTTTCGATATCGAATGTTCCCGGGGGAGAATATATTTTTTTGGAAACGGCTTTTCTTTTTAAAAAATTATGTAGGTAAATGCAAGTTAAAACTAGTGCCTGTGCGGTAACTGGCTTCACTGCTATTGGTTTTCTAAAAATTCGAAAACTGCTGATAAAAGTCCGAACCCATTTTCCGCAATGCGTCAGGCTCTAGACAGTCTATAATTGTATATTCTCCTTGGTGATCCTGCTGGTACATTAACCGGAAATGGTTTCATAATATTGGCTGTCAAAGGAAATGCGTCATCTGCCACGTTACATATGGTACTTCTAACTACATGGTCTTAAGAGGTGTCGATTTGGTATATTTAATGCGTTATTAATCAAGCTTCTACAGAAAGAGGTACTGTGGAAAACGCCCCCATCTGACATTCGTCACTGAGATCCTACATGTGCATATATGAATTTATAGCTTGCATCAACGATTGCCATTAAGACGATACTAAACGTCCCTTTGTAATTATAGAAGGAACTCCCACTATTCGCTGGACATTGGATTTGCACATGCTTCCATAGAGCGCCTATGCAGTGTCGGAAGTTCCACTGGTTTTCAAATTCTTTAGTTATTTGAAGCCATTCATCTTCAGTTGAAGTAAAGTTTTGACAGAACCAACCACCATCTAACAGCATTTTCTCTATAATGGAATAGCTATATTTCTTTTTCAGAAATTCCCGTATTCAACACTTGCGTTTATTACGTTGTTTATTTCACGCTATTATGATAAGCGCAGCACACAACTCTCCAAACTTCAAATCATCCATGTTGAAATGTGTAAGACGCACTGATATAAATTTTAAGTGTAAATGATATAAAAGGCAACGGATTTGTGCGCTATATTGCATGCGATGCTGCACAAAATGACGCATGCAGTAACGCACGAAAAAAGGCACCGTCTAAAGCGCCCTTTATTTCTGCTCTTCTTTGAAGTATTGATTTATATAAGTTGTTGACTCCACCAAATGAAGTAGGATCGAAAGTACCTAGTCGGATAGCAAATATAAAAGCTTAATTATATCTATATTAATGTTTAATGTCTAGAATTTTTGGTTTCGATTATAAAGCTGTATTATACCATAGTAAAACAACTAGCTTCCGAGTACAAACTTCTTCAAAAATGGAGATATTTTATGAAATTATAAAAAAATATATCAATAATAATAATAATACGTTAAAATAATTATATGTAAATATTTACCTAACAATACATAATGCTAAACCAACTGTGGGCAAATTTATAAAGAAAATTATCTAAACAATAGTTGAGTGTATAAATGAATTTATTTAAATAAGAATATAGACGTCAGACAAGACATTAGACATTACATGTAATAAATGTACCGGACAATTTTTAAAAGAGGCAAAGATTATGTTTTTCTTGTGTCTTATTAAGATGTATTCTTCTCATTTCTTTGTTTCTCGTTTGCTGTTCGACTTCTTTTTTCAAAGGTTCTTTCTCCTCACCAACCACGTCTTCATTATTAAAATAAACCACTAATACCTCGTTAGTGAAAACTACGGACTTACTGTTCTTTGGCAAGTATTTGTATTTGTACGAATTTTCTTCTTCCATTACCGAAGCCTCTTCGTTCGCAGTAGATTCCTCTTCTTCCTTGCCTTGGCCCTCCTCTTCTCTCTTCATTATTGACGTTTTCTTGCCTTCTACTGATATAGAACGTTCATTTCTGGGAGATTCTACGTTTTTAACTTTGCCCTTCTTTTTTATATCTTTTCTGTTCTTTTTCCCCTGTCGATCATATGGATCCCAAAATGGATCTTTCGACGAAGAAGCTTTAAAGTTTTCGCCTAGTTGTGGTGACGATTTTGGTGAATCGGGAATATTTCTCGGCTTGGGATGCAAAATCGACTTTTCCAGGCTTGACTTCGGCATGTTCTGTTCATCCTTTAACAAATTATCTAGGCTATCGCGAGCTCTTAATAGATTGGAACCAAGATCGTCATTCGATTCGGCAACTTCTAACTTGCTCAAAGATCTGGCCAAGTCTAATTCAACGCTTATAGACTTATCTTTTGAGTGCTGATCCTTGGAACTCCACGATTTAACTTTTCCTAAAAGTTTATGCCTGATACTCTTTTGACTATCTAAAGTATTCTCCGATTGGCTTAAACTTAGTTTCCGTTTATCCGGCAATGATTCGTCCTTATTTTGTGGTTGTTCTTTATTTTCTGTTACATTCAATGGACCTTCAGACATTTTATTAAAATTTGGAAAGTGTCAACATTACGTTTGTCTGCGGCTTTGACAAGATAGACTTGACAGTTCAGGACTAAGTTCGTTCGTTTTCTAATATAGTCTGTTCAAAAATATCGTAACATTTACTACGTAATTCTTGTAGATATGAAGATTTTATTTCTGCTACATGGTGAACTATAAGTTTCGATAATGTATTTTTCCGTCAAATGTCAAAAGCCTTTTTGAAGCTTTTTTAGGTTTAATAGAAAAGTTACATTAAGTGGAGCACATTGACGCAACATCTTTTCAGCATGTGTAGCACACTATACATTTTCTACTACTGCTATATACAGGGTGCCCCACTGGGAGTGTGGTAGAAAATTACATGTTATATGGGAAACTTTTTTGTTATTGATTTATTATTCCTAATGAAAGAAGCTACGTGGGTAAGAGATTCTCGCTAAACTATAACTAGGGGCACAGTCCTAAAATGGGGCCACCGGTGTGGGGTCCCGATATTCCAAATATTTTGAAAAAGAGGCTCCGGGGGCGAAACCCTAGAATGGGGCCGATGGTACAGGCGTCCCATTTTTTACAGATTTTGGAATTAAGCCCCCGGGGGGCGATGCCCTAAAACTGGGCCCCAAGTCTTAAAAGGGGGCCCCTGGTATGAGTCCCATTTTCTACAGCTTTGCAAAATGGGGGGGGGGGTGAAGCCCTAAAATGGGGCCCTCTTTTTTAGAGATCTGGGAATAGGACCTCTGAGGGCGAAGCTCTAAAACGGAGACGAAGCCCTTTAATCCAGATAATCGAATAAGCGTGTGAAATGTCCAGTTTTCAAGAGCAGTTGTTAGTGCGTTTTTGTCTATTTTTAGGACAATCGTAGAAAAAAAAATTCTACCGCATGGCCCAAGTACTCTATGATTAAGCTTATCATCAAATTTAAAAAAATATATATCGATTTGGGCGGATTTTTCAAGTTAACTGCCTTCTAAAGAAACTTAATGACGAATTTAGGTCAAAAAAATACCCATCAGACAATGTCTACACAATAATGAATGTTGCAACAGTTTTCGGTATAGCAAGAAGAGTTGCTAAAGGTATGGTTTCGGTAGAACTGCTGGCAGTAACGTCTGGCCGCGACGTCTGGCAGTCAAGCACCGAT
>MU181932.1:1102565-1124933 GCA_016904865.1 Pissodes strobi | reverse complement strand
TGCTGGCAGTAACGTCTGGCCGCGACGTCTGGCAGTCAAGCACCGATTTTAAGGAAAATAATATATGTGTTTTCGCTAGAGCGTCCGAAATATATATTATTTTCCTAAAGATCGGTGCTTGCCAGACGTCGCGGCCAGACGTTACTGCCAGCAGTTCTACCGAAACCATACCTTAAAGGAGCGAAATTAAATCAGATCCATAATGAATTTGCAATGAGCTACTAATTGCACTTATAATTAATATTTATAAATCTTAATAATAGAGACATTTTTAAATTTATTTATCCTTTCTGTTTTATTAAAAATAAATAATGTGTCTTTTTTAGCTGCTTGAAAGGAAAACATAAGTAGTACCTGTACCACGTTTTTTTCGTGGGAAAATTAAGTGTGGAAAAAATAATTTGCTTATTTCAAAGCACAAACAAATATTTCTTATGTGTTTTCATACTTAAAAAGCTTTAAGCGTAAAATACTCACTTTACGCACTCTCTGAGATTCGTAAAATAGGCCTTTTTAATGTGCAGTGTGTAAAGTAAGTTATTCTACGCACTAGTGCGTAAAGTAAGTCATTTTACGCACTAGTGCGTAAAGTAAATCTGACATATTTTTGACGTTTAGGTTTTTACGCACTAGTGCGTAAAATAATTTATTTTACGCACTAGTGCGTAAAGTAATTTAATATTATTTTTGTTTTTTCATATATTTTTCGATAGTAGAAAAAATTTTGTATGCTACTGATGTGTAAAGTGCCCTTTTTTATTCATGGGATTGGCGCATTCGCCTACGGCTCATGCGACAATATTCCCATTCATAAAAAAAGAGTCACTTTACACACTTGTTGCATAATTAACTATTCTGAATAAGGTTAATATTTTATCTCTAATTGCGTTTTAAATCTGAAACAATTTGAAGCTTGTAGGGAAAATTCGGTAATTAGCAGGAGCGAAAAGTATCTTTTGCGACCTTGACGGCTCGACCAAACTCCGCTTTGCGTCGTATAGTCAACTGCCGTCGCGTGCGGAAAAGCACAACTTTCCACTTTTGATAGTTATATAACTTCTTTAGATAAAATATAAATTATCATAATATATTTGAAAATCTTATTTTGAATGTGGGCTAAATATAATTAAATACTATTTTATTCAAATTAATACTAGAACCCCTTTCCTGCATAACATTTAATTCTATTAAATTCTATAGGTATTATTTTAAGATTCTGTGTCTACGTAACGAGGCCATTAAAATTCATTATTCATGAAATTTTTTCTTCTTAAAATAACCTCAGCTATAATTTCCTCCAACGTATCAAAATACTTTTAAATCACCCTCTATAAAGTGCTGAAGTACTGTATCAAAAAAGAGGCCTTATAATCTAAAATAGAAATTCGACTTGGGAACACGTATACATACGTACGAAGCTGACCTAGACTCATAATTTTAGAAATAGTGTCAGATTGACGGTTACGCCAAAAATGCTGTATTCTTATTTTTATGAAGTGCAAAAAACAGTTTGCTCTTTTTAAGAAATGACGCTTCTTCAGTGTTTGGAATTTATTTTGCAAAAATGTGCTTCATCCGCAATTTTTTTGCAGTAATCTGTTCTATTCGAAGTCATCTTCCATTGAACCTCAATATGCTTTAAAATCGAAATCGCATTTTCTAGAGTAATATTAAATTTTACGTTTAAAGCCTGATTTTATTTTTGTAGAGGTATTAATTTGCTCAAAGGTTAATAGAAAACCTTAAAATTCATTTATAGTATGTGGAATAAAACCGTAGCGTAATGGTCTTACATAAATTATAGTCAAACGCCTTAAAGGTAAAAAAAAATACTAACTATAGAGTTAACTTAATAGGAGTACATAAAAATTTACGAAAATATTGGGTAATGTTTCATAACTTTCTTATTAAAACCTTGATGTGTTTTGTGACAAATAATTGCAAATACCTCTAATATGAATGAGTATAAATAAATAAAATGGGCATGTCTGCAACTTAGCTTATTTTAGGCAGAAAATTAGAAGCAGCTGCTTGGAAAGGCCGTTGAAACGATTCTTGAACTCTTTCGCCCGAAACCTTTGTTTTATCATTTTTTGTTCCATGTGTCCCAGTTCTCACATGATGGTCTATTGTATTACATGAGATATATAATAGAACAGAGAAAAGGAATCTTCAGCGTTAAATTTACATTTACAAATTCCCTGGCCCAATAAAAATGGGTCCGCAAATACCTGTACGGGGTACCGGCGGCAGGCGGGCGGGGCGCGTCGGGGCCCCACCCACCAAAAGCACGTGTAAGTTCGATGTACTCGTTGCAAAATGTGGCCGCATACTGAATATTGCTTACAAATACCAACACAAACACATACCTAGCGGCAATGTTTCTAATATTTTCAAATAAATGATTGACAGTGCCACACCGTTTCTAGCGATTTAGAAGGTTTTGAAAATCACTGAAATTTATTTAAGAAAACCAATATAATTTAAGGTCGAACCACTTCAATGTTGAGTGTTGTGTCACAAACTCGACCACAGGAGTGGTGTTCTTTTGAGCGCCACCAGCTTTTAACCACTAAGCAGGAAACGTACTGCGAGTGTAGAGCAGATTAAGTTGGTTTGATACTCAAATAAAATAAATAAAAATAAATGAGGAAAGTATCAATAAATTAAAACGATTATTTTAAATTAAAAATTTCGATGTTAGATCATGATGAATAAGGGTACAGTGTATGTACAGGGTGCCCCAAATTCGAGCCTCATCATTGGAATCTCGGAAACTAGAAGAGAGGTCGATTAAATGGAGGGAAAGTTGCGCAATTTGATGCTGATCAAAATGCCACATTACAAGTTTAGAAATTCCGAATAATTTTTAATTTTTGAAAAAAAAAACGAATATTCATTCGCTATTTCATTTATATTTTTTATGACTCTATTTGAATAGATATAGCAAAATAAATTTCACATTTTCATTGCTACTTTATCTGTTCTTCAAGACGGTGTTTTATTTTCAAGCCGACGTTTCGTCTTTGAGCTGTCATCATCAACTTTGTTTTTTTTAAATAAAGCCCTGGATTTTTTATTTCGAATTTTAAGAGCTTCTAAGGTCCCGAAACCAATGATGCATCGCACTTATTCGAAAAATTCATATTGCTGACATTTTCCATAAGAAATCATGTGTTAGAGAGAGACAGAAAATAGATTTTTAATAGAAATAAATACAAAAACCTTTTTTTGTGCATTAACGCTTTGCATCAAGAAAGCTTAAAAACTAACATAAGAAGCGGTTTATAAATAATATAATTATTATTAAAGTGTCAATCCTCAAAGCATAGGCTCTAGGCCATATTTTTAGCAATTTACCCAAGTAAATGGTTGCGTGGGATTAGATTTGGAACAAACATTAAGTCACATTCTCATTGTTGTTGTCCTCTCCCAGGCTGGAGAACACCGAAGTCCAAAGTCTGGAGCCGATCAGTGACAGTTTGTGACAAGAGGGGCTGCATTGTATTGGCTGGTAGGAATGTTAAACTAATGAGAGCAGTTTGATTACGGGGAGTGATGCCCCCCGCCACTCTGAGTTGCCACGGGATGTGGCCCATCAAATCCCATCGTTCTCCTCCAGGCTGGAGAACACCAGAGTACAAAGTCTGGAGCTGATCACTGGGGAGTGATCCAACAAACCCCATTTTTAACCCTGTCAGACTAGGGATCATCAGAGGAATGACTCTGAGGCCGATGCTTCCAGTGGAAGCGGCCCTAGGTGGTAGATGCATACGCCTACTCGCATCGTCCGGTGAAAGACCACCTCACCAGAACTGAGAGGCCCTAAGTGGTTTTCCCAAATCACGTTCCGCTTCCGCGCTGGTGTTCCCGGGTTCCACAGTAGGAATATATGGACATGATGGTGCTTCCAGGATCAAAATATTCCGGAAGTAAACTTCCCGGCCATTCGGATCTCCGGACGCTGGGTGGCCCTGGGAGCCCTTCATTCCGCATTTCACAGATAGGAAAGGTACCGAACCAATTTAGAATAGATTTCTGCAACATAAGAGGCCTAAATACAAACATAAATTCAGTACACCAACATCTACAAGCAAATAGACCACACATACTAGCCCTTACAGGAACACAAGTATGTTCTACAACAACAACAGTGAAATACCCCTATCCTGGTTACGACTTACATACCCGATTTAGACATAAGTTCGGAAAATGCCTTTTTGTACGAAGCGACCTTTCATGTCACCGCGAGGAAACACTCGAACCGAATAACCTTGACGTCATGTGGCTTAAGTTCACCGCCAAGGGATTAACCAAGTTTATATGTTGTCTCTATCGCCCTCCGAGCGCTAGAGTCTACCAAAGCTTTTTCCCAACACTAGCTACCACTTTTGACTCAATACAGGTCGATCACCCCTGTTCAGAAATAATCGTTCTCGGAGACTTCAATGCCCAAAACACAAACTGGCTCAAAGATCGCAACAAGACCGACAATGAAGGTAGAGAAGCTGAAGCATTTGCCATCAGCTGCGGGCTTACTCAACTTGTAGACGAACCAATTTGAATCTCAGAGAGGGGCTAATTCGCCGCCCTCCTAGATCTCTTTCTAACCACCAATCCTGACAGTACACAATTAGAGTTGGTTCGCCATTAGGTACTTCCGACCACAAACTTATTACAACGGTGTGTGAATTGCCACTCATACAGAAGGGCCCAACATTGCCTCGCCAAATCTGGCTTTACAATTCTGCAAACTGGGATGATCTGAGGGAGTTCTACCTAGATTTTCCTTGGCTCGACGTCTGCTTTGGCACTGACGACCCGTCAGTCTGCTGCGAAGAGATCACACTAGTAATCTCCTCAGGAATGGAAGCATACATCCCAAATTCCATCAAGTTACCATCAAAAGAAAAGCCCTGGTTTGACAGAAGATACGAAAGAACTGTAGGTAGGAAACAGCAAGCCTACAAGTACTGGCAGTAAAATCAGACCGCTGAAAATCGCAGTTATTTTGTCGAAGCGAGAAACGAATGCAAACGTGTGATCGACGAAACTAAGGACAAACACAATCAAAGGATCAGGAATAAACTTTTGCAATGTCCCAGTGGTTCCAGGAATTTCTCGTCGGTGGCAAAGGCAGTTAGTAACAACTTTACAAAAACGTCTCTCCCACCTTTGACGGACGAACGTGGCATCACGGCGACTACAGTCAAGGAAAAAAGCAAACATGCTCGCTAAAATGTTTTCATGGCACTTTATCTTAGACGTCCCCCAAAGCAAGACTCTTCCCACCATATCGAACATCAACACTATCATGGCAGAAGTCAAGTTTCATCACCATGATATTCGCAAAATCCTTAAAGAACTAGATACGCAAAAGGCATCAGGACGAAGAAAGACCTGGAGAAAGTTCAAACTTGGGGCCACCGAAATTTGGTCCAGTTCAATGCAGCAAAGACCCAAGCAGCAACGTTTACCAAGAGGGTCAATACAGCGAGCCCTGACATCATTATGACAGAATCGACCATTTCTTCATCCTCGTCAATCGGACTGCTGGGTGTCTCGCTAAACAGCAATATATCATGGCATGACCATGTTGCTAACATCGCAAAATCAGCCTCCCAGAAGCTTGGTGCGCTATTTCGCAACAAAAAAAACTCTATACACCGCAGCAGTTACTCTTGTTGTACAAAGCGTAAATAAGACGGTGCTTAGAATATTGCTCACATATCTGGGGTGCCGCACCAAAGCATACCCTAAAGCTGTTGGATTCCAATCAGAAGAGAGCTGTGTGTCTCGTCGGCGACCCGGAGTTGACCCGGAATCTGGATAGTCTGGAACACCGCAGACATGTGGCCGAGATGTCTCTGTTTTACAGATACTTTGACGGCAGATGTTCCCAGGATTTGGCCCGCATCATCACGCCCCTGGCAACTCCTGTCAGGCAGTCACGACAGACGGCAAGAGCGCACCAGTTCGTCGTAGAACTGGAAACACCTAGAACATCGCTTTACAAGAACTTATTTGTCTGGCGCACTGCATCACTGTGGAACTCACTTCCAGGACATCTGTTTCCCACTAATTACAACTTACAACTATTCAAGAACCGTGTCAATGAACATCTTCGCACACACACACCGCTTGTCGAGTGCCATAAGATCTCCCTTTAGTGTGTGCTATAAAAAAAAAGTCGCATACTTACTCTTCGAGAAAATCATTGTAATGATTTCCTGGTAAGATCTTACCAAAAATCTGTTTCCGTCTCTCTCTAACACATGAGTTCTTATGAAAAATGCTATTAATATCAATTTTTCGAATAATTGCGATACATTATTGATTCTGGGACCTTAGAAGCTCTTAAAGTCCGTAATAAACAATCCAGGGCCGTATTTAAAAAAAACAAAGTAGGTGATGACATCTCAAAGACGAAACGTCGGTTTGAAAATCTGATAACACCATCTTGTAGAAAAGAAAAAGTAATAATAAGAATATGAAATTTATTTTGGTATATCTATTCAAATAAAGTCATAAAAAAATAAAAATGAAATCGCCAATATTCGGTTTTTTCCAAAAATCTTCGGAAGTGTTCGGAATTTTTAAACTTGTAGGGTGGCATTTTGATCAGCATCAAATTGCGCAACTTTGCCTCCATTTAACCGACCTCGTATCTATTCTAGTTCCCGAGATCCCAATGATGAGGCTCGAATTTGGGACACCCTGTACATCTCAGCTGTCAGATCGAGGATATGGTTTATTTTCAAACCCTTTATGTATTTGCTCTCCTACGAATTAAACCAGGGGATAAATATTTGGCTGTTTAAGATCAGTTATTTTGCTTACCTGAGTATATTTTAATTTTTGTTGAAAACATCACATACATTTTTCCGCCTAATTTTCGTTTTGTCTCGATGGCGTTTATTGAAAGTACTCTCGAGTACGTAGCGCCGGCAGGCCAAACAGGTGCAATATTATTGATTTTTCAGGTTTGTTAGTGCCCTTTTCTACCGTGGTGTCCGCTGTGAACATATGGACTTGATGGCATTGCAGGGTTTATATCGATATTTGGGCGCCTGAACTTTTCATGAAATGTTCTTAATTGATTAGCGTTGTGTTAATTAATTTATTTCAAATTCTATGTGCTGGACGCGTTAAATCCTCTATGCGTCTTTCAATATTCGAACTATTCTTGTAATTTGCAATGAGATTTGTGCTATTCCACTTATCGACAATGCCTTATATAGACAATTCAATATCTTCTTTTTAGCTTACCACCAGTATTCCATGATACAAGTAAAAAAGTATTGTTTTTATGGTTTTTTCTTCATAGCTTCGTATCTGCGGTTTTTAATACGAATTCCTCCTCTTCCGACTCTGAAGAGTAATTTTGGAAGTTTTCTAACACCACAAGTGGTGGATTTGCCCTAACCAGGATTATATTTGGTGGTGTATTTAATTATTGTTTTTGGTTTTATTTGTGCATCACCATATGCCCATTTTTGGGAATAGAAGGATACTTTTCAATTTTCATTGGTAGGACACTTTGCTACCACGTTCTTTCTTCTATTGAGTGACCGCATGTTCAGGCTGAAACTTAAGGCTATGTAAAATATTTTAGCGGGAAAGGACATACCTTCAGCTCAGGTTTCCTGCCGTGACGTCCCTCTACCCTAAGGCCAAGGTAGTACACCCTCAACCCATCGAGGTAAATATATATTGAATTAAATTTACTGCCTAAATTTATGCACCGGCTCTAATATTGAATGTTTATTTTGTTTTATTAAATTGATCATTTTCTTTTGTTCCAAGGCATTCTAAGTTCTCATTGTAAGGAGTGTAAGTATGCTGTTACTGTACTCTTCGATAATATATTTGCACACTTTTAATCTGATCTTGCACCAACTCATTAATCAGCATCTTAACACTGCTTTATTACAAGACTAATTATCTATTATTGATTATCGCAGCTGGTCATATTTTTTACTATTATATTTATATAGTGCTATTAGATTTATGGATCAGTTACGGTGCAAAATTCTTATTCATTAAATTTTACATTATTTAGGGACGCTGGAATTAATATCTCATTATTTAATAGTTAATCAGCAAGCTAAGGGGAGTTATTAGACCAACCTATATTTTTTTGTTATATTTTAAACCGATTAATGTTTTCAAGAAAGTAATTGCATCAGGGGATTAGTGGTCATTAGATCTGTCACTTCCTGAACTGATTGACACGTTACTTTTTATGTTTCTAGTACAGGGCGGAAACTTGTTTGTGCATAGCAACACTTACTTAAAACTTTGTGTGCCTATTGGGGTGACATACCTTCATATTCAAAAAGTATGGCTTGTTAATATTAACTAAAACGACTACATACTTAATTGCCATAACTTTAATAATAAGTAACATTTTTTTTGTATATTGAAGTTAATAAATATCTGCGATATTTTTTCTCTTATTAAATAAAATTTTAATGGTCATGGGAAAAGACGTTTGTTTATGTGGTGCAATGTCTTTTGTCAGTCAGCTCTTTCCTACTTGCTTCTCCTCGAGAGGTGGTGTTAATGAATTGAAATTGCTGGGCATAACGTTATAGGGCTTTTTTTGTGTCAAGCTCTTCAAAAGTGATTAAAATAGAGATACCGATCTAAAATCTACTAGAAATCGCCTACTCTTCTTTTTTAATTAAATCGGATTGAAATAATAATATAATAAAATCAAAATTAAACTTTCAAAAATAGTTTATTTTACGAGGCCCGTCACAGGTTCATAAGGCACCGTACAACTGGAAACACCTAGAACATCGCTTTACAAGAACTCCTTTGTCCGGCGCACTGCACCGCTGTGGAACTCACTCCCAGGAGATCTGTTTCCCACTACTTACAACTTACAAATATTCAGCCGTGTCAATCAACATCTTCGCACACACACCGCTCGTCGAGCGCCATAGGGTCTCCCTTTAGTGTGTGCCACTACCATAAAAAAACACCTAAGGTGTGGGGTATCGTGGTGCAACCGAATTCAGGCAGCAACATGCCTGCTTAAAAACAGATAAGCTGTGATTTTATGGTTATTTTTTTTAACTTAATCTACTGATTTAGTTCAAATTAAGAAAATTTTCTTCTTGATAACAGTTGGTGCTTGCCTTAAAACAATAAATGAGTATTTCAAATTTTAGATATTGCTTTTAGTGCGGAAGCAAATGTCATTTTCCGAAACCGCGTCAAGAGTAAAGTACTGTAACTTATTAAGATACAGAAAAACTTATAAGGAAAAGTTCTTCCAAATTAAAAAAATAATCTAGATATGAAATTTGAGTTAAGTACCGGGTGGCTCGAATTCGGGTCTATGTATGGGGAACTCGAAAACCGTAAGAGTTACAGTGTCGGTCAAATTAAGGCGAAATTGCGCATTTAGGTGCCTAACAATACGCCGTTTAGAAAGTATCAAATTTCCTGGTATTTTCGGAGATATCCGAAAAAAAAAACGAAATTTTGAAAAACCGTTTTACTTTTTCCTGGGCTTATTTAAAAACGGATTTCAAATTGAATTGCACTTTTGCATTGCACCCTCTATCCAATGATGGTATCCAGTTTGAAATCCGACGTTTTGTCTTCAAGGGATCATCATCAACTTTCTTTTTTTAAATACGAACTTTATTTTTTTTATCGTTTTTCACATGGTTTTAACGTTATTAATATGAATATTTGGTTTTATTTTTTTTTAATTTTTATTACTATTTTTCTAAATTATATATTTTGCTTTGGCATAATTTTAAATAATTTAAGGTAGGTACTTATGAAATTTTTATAATGTATAAAAATATTTTATTTTGTTTTTGTATTAGGTAAGTGAAAAATTTGAGGCTGTATTAAAAATAAAAAATAGTAATATTATTTTTTACGAAATTATGGCCATGAGCTATTATTCAAACAAGTGGCTTAGTGCAAAGATAAATATTTTAACAATTTACAATTATACTACGTATACTTTGATAGAAAAACACACCTATTAGAATTTTGCTTTTAAATTAAAAAAATAATAATTTTATCTTTGCACTAAGCAACTTTTTTGAATAATAGTTCATGGCCATATTTATCGTAAGAAAAAATTTTACTATTTTGTATTTTTTAATACTGGCTCAATTTTTCCTCCTTACATGAAAAACAAATAAAATATTTTTATTGAATATAAACATTTCAGAAGTACCTACCTTAAATTATTTAAAATTACGCCAAAGAAAAATATCTAAAATAAAAATAATAAAAAAATAATAATAAAAATAAAAAAAAAATAAAAATTAAATCTGAAAGACGATAAAAAAAAATTAAAATTCGTATTTAAAAAAATATGTTGATGATGATCCCTTAAAGACGAAACGTCGGATTACAAACCTGATATCATCATTGGATAGAGGAAAAAGTGGCATGCAAAAGTGCAATTAAATTTGAAAACCGTTTTTAAATAAGACCAGGAAAAAAATAAATCTGCTCTTCAAAATTTCGTTTTTTTTTCGGATATCTCCGTAAATACTCGAAATTTTAAAACTTTCTAAACGGCATATTGTTAAGCACATAAATGGGCAATTTTGCCTTAATTTGACCGAAATTGTATGTCTTACGGTTTTCGAGTTTCCCATACATAGACACGAATTCGAGCCACCCTGTACAGGGTGTCCCATTTTCGATGATATTACGGGGTATCTCACTTACGAGTAAAGATAGAGAGTTGCGGTTTTCGCAATACTGTGCTACTTTTTTGTGAAATGAACGATGGTATAAACAAAATTTTCATAGCCCGCTTCGTTTCTGAGATACAGGGCGAAATTGAAAATAATGCATTTTGGGAACCCCTCGTATCTCCATTATCCTTTAACATATCGCAAAGCTAAAAAATTGCTCTTATACAGTTTTTGACGTAGAATCCAGTGGCGTGATAAGATTTTTGCTGTGCGCTGTCAATTTTTAGCTATAAATCAAACTTATGTTTTTTTAAATGGAACACCCTGTATATTTTTCTTTCGTTTGAATGGACATTTTATAAGCTTTTCAAAAATATATAATACATGATGTGTATTTTAAATAATAAGCCTAAAATTCATAATTTCACAAAATGTATCTCTATACGACACTCTTTATGAGTATAGTATAAGCATTATCTTTTAAACAACGTTATAAGTATTAGTAGGCAGAGATTATCAGAGCAATAGAATGATAAATTTTTTATCGGCAAGACCTGTCAGTGGCAAAATTTATATTTTCTGTGTAATATTGTATTTTTTACGAGGGTTGAAAACGAAAATTATGAATATTTTGAAAAATATGACATGTTAGTCTGCTTCATACAGAGCAATGAAAACTCCCGTGAAGCTTCGCAACTATTCGGTATTCAATATGTTTGTTTGAATATTTATTTACCTTTTGACTTATTTGGGTTTATTTTTTATTTAAGTATCATTTTAATTTATGGATATTCTGAAAGAAGACAACCTGGTCATTTAATGTTTTCCGGAATAAAGAGAACATGGAACGTTTATCCGGCCCCTACCAAAAACGTATAATAAGGAAAATCGCGGTAAAGGCGGAGGCAACGTTCCTTGTTCTACCTATTTTTTTCTTTATTCCGGAAAAGATTAAAAGATCTGGATGCCTTCTTTCGGAATATCTATAAATTAAAATGATACTTAAAAAATAAAGACAAATAAGTCAAAAGGTAAATAAATATTCAAACAAACTTATTGGAATATAGCTGAGAAGCTTCACGGAAGTTTTCATTGCTCTGTATAAAGCAGACTAACATGTCATGTTTTTAAAAATATTGATAATTTTCATTTTGAGCCATTGTAAAAAATACAATATTACACAGAAAATATAAATTTTGCCACTGAAAGGTCTTGCCTATAAAAAATTACCATTCCATTGTTCTTAATAGTCTCTGTCTGCTAATACATATACCGTTGTTCAAAAGACAATGCTTATACTATACTCATCAAGAGTGTCGTATAGAGACACATTTTGTGAAATTATGGATTTTAGGCTTATTATTTAAAATACATATCATGTATTATATATTTATATAAAGCTTATAAAATTTCCATTCAAACGAAAGAAAAATATACAGGGTGTCACATTAAAAAGAAATACAAGAGTGTTGTATCTAGCCACATTTTGTGAAATTAGGAATTTTATGCTTATTATTTAAAATATGTATAATGTATTATACATTTTTATAAAGCTTATAACATTTCCAATCAAACGAAACAAAAATATACAGGGTGTTATATTTAAAAAAACATAAGTTTGATTTATAGCTAAAAATTGACAGCTCAGGGCAAAAATCTGATCACGCCACTGGATTCTACGTCAAAAACTGTATAAGAGCACTTTTATAGCTTTGCGATATGTTAAAGGATAACGGAGATACGAGGGGGGTCCCAAATTGCATTATTTTCAATTTCGCCCTGTATCTCAGAAACTAAGCGGGCTATGAAAATTTTGTTTATATCATCGTTCTTTTCACAAAAAAGTAGCACAGTATTGCGACAATCGCAACTGTCTATCTGTACTCGTAAGTGAGATACCCCGTAATATCATCGAAAATGGGACACCCTGTACATAAATCCAACAAGTTAAATTAGCGAAAAATCTTCAATAAAATTATACATGGTCTTGGAAATCAATAAGATTAGGATGGTATAACAATGTAAACAAACGAACTGTATATGGTCTCACCTAATAAAGAGTAAGCCGGAATATAGCTCATGAATAATGAACGTACGGAAACATTGTCATAACTGCCAAGAATCAAGGTACAAAATAGAAATTAATGGTTAAATTAAGTAATCACTAACAACCACTTACTTTTAGTTACTGGAGCAACGCAATAAAGTAATGAACTTAGAGGAAAGCTAGTCCTTATATTGATCATAGCGATATGGAAGCGAGGCAAAGTATATACTAAGCAAGAAAATAGTCATTTAAGTTTAATTTTGCTTAAGAGTCATATACAAAATCTAACTTTTCCCAACATATATAAAATTAAGCATACAATTATTGTTTTAGATATGGAAAATGGAGACAAATATCAATGTAAAATTTCTCTACTATAATCAGAAAATTAGGATGCGAGCAAGCCCAAATGCTCGAAGAATCATAGAAAATTTAATAAAATATTAACCCCCATTTACTGTAATTAAACATTTAAAATAATAGGTACCGAATTTACCGAAAAGTGTTATTAAAATTATTAACCAACCAACAAATATCAATCTTTTAGCAGTATATATTTAGGTATTAAGGCAGGAACCGACTGAATTTTTAATACCAATATTAAAATGTTATATCAGTGGAATTTTTGGACATGGAGCCATAAGGCTAAAAATTGTTTAGAGAAACCCAGGGCGAGTGCAGAAATGTTGTTTGAGTATTGTGGATAAAACTGTACTGTAGTGTTTTAAACATGGGAAATTTTGAATATAATTAAGTAGATTACTCTTCTCGATTATCTCGTGTATACGTTTCGCTCAAAATTTGATAATACATTATATTAATGCTGATTAAAGCTGAACAAAATCGTTACACGTAGTTTTTATGCGCTTATATATATTGCCACACACACAATCTCATTTATTCGACATTAAATATAGATAGAGCAGTTAATGTAAAAAGGTTTATTAATGTTTTCAATGCAAAATTATATCGTCATTTTATGAATATCGACTCCTTTCTATTCTAATTTGAACAAATATCATCAAACGATATTTTCTGCACTTTTTTAATGGGAAAATTGTAACATAACAAATGATGTTAATTCCCTTTATCGAGAAACATAAATGTACAAATTTAAACTCTTGGATATTTTTGTTAGCTAACCACATAGACAGCAGTTATCAATAAGGAAAACTAGATAAAACCAACCCCTTTTTTCCGAAAATATGCCGCCATCCGCCTTAATCAAGCCTAGGCCAGATTAAGTGTTGCATAAAATAGTTAAAAACCGTAAACATCTCAATGTTAATCAAACCATCCCGAACTAATTCAAACTAGTCAAAGCTAACCTAACCCAATCAAAATTCATTCACACTGATCTTAGCTAACTTAAACTAATCAAATTTAACTGCAGCTAACCAATGCTAACTGGAACAATCAAAGCAAAATTAAAATAATCAAAGACAATCCAAACTAAAGTAAGCTTACTTAAAGCAACCAAAACGTCAGGCAATAACAAGACTTTACTATGCGATGCTTAATTGGATGACCTAAAACAGGGTTTTATCTACAACGCGCGTTTCCCTAACCATGTTTAAACCAGTTTTAATCATCTCCTGATTATGCTAACATGGTTAGCGAAGCGCGCGTCGAATGCATTATTTACCTCGATGGGTTGAGGGTGTACTGCCTTGGCCTTACAGCCAGTTTTGTAGATAAAACTCTATTTTGGTGCATTTTGCCGAGTGTTCCACACCCCAACATACTTAATTGGATGCTTTAAAAAAATGGTTATCGATGATAAATTTCATCAAAACATTTTTTGTGTTAACTTTAAAAAGCTGTAATCATATATTGGATAATTCGTTTCACCCTTTTTTTCGAGAAATTGAGCGCTGAAATTTACTATTCAAACCAAATTGTACAGGGTGATGCATCATGAGTACCTCATTATCTTCTTCAATTTAGGTATTAGAGATAAAAATGCTAAATAAGAAAGTTGTAAGTTTCACCTTAATATTTATAAAAGACAAATTACTTTATATATAGGGTGTATTAAAAAGAACCAAATATTTGTTTTTTTTTTATGGGACATCCTGTATATTATTGTCGTTTTTGATTACGTACTGTGGCACGACAAGGATTCGGGGCGGCTGCTGCGGGATATTGGGTTGGATCTCGGAAGGATTAACCAGTGGTGTGACGCCAATCGCCTCTGCTTAAACATGTCCAAAACTAACCTCATCGGCTTCAGCTGTCCTATTGATGGCCTTATATTTGGTGACAACACCATCCAGGCTGTAAACTCTTCTAAGTTTCTGGGTTTGTGTATTGACGAAGATCTACAGTTCTATACTCATATCGTTAAGTTGAACAAAAGATTGGCATCTGGTTGTTTTTCCGTTCGGGCTACCTTTCGGGAGCTTGGTGGAGAAGTTGCTCGTAACGGGTATCATGCCCTTATTGAGTCACATCTCAGATATGCCTTGCACTTTTGGAGAACTTGCTCTCGAAATCTTTTCCAATCTGTTTTCGTTCTGCAGAAGAGAGCTGTTAATGTGCATCCAAGAACCCACTGTAAGCCCCTTTTTTTATCAAGCACTCTATTCTGACCCTCCCATCTTTATTTATTCTGGAAATGGCTTGCCTAATTCATAAAAATAAGTATCAATTTCCAAATCCTCAGCTGGTATATGGTACACGTTATATTGACAATGTTCCCTTGCCCATTCTACATTCCAGCCTTGTCAGGAATTCCTTGATTTACAGTGGCATCAAGATATACAATCATGTTGATCTGCGGATTAGAAATATTCGAGACTTAAAAGCCTTCCACAAAAGTTTAAACTGCTCTTTATTGCAGAGAGCTTTCTATCCTGTTGACGAGTTTTTCGAGCAGAAATAAAAGGCCCATTATATTCTATTATTAACCCATGACGTTTGTGTTCCAATAATGAGTTATCAAAGTTTTATTGTGATAAATGGCTGCAATAAGCCATTACAATTTTGACTGTACTAATGTAGGTACTGTGATAATGTGTATTACGGAGGTAATATTTGCCATTTAATATGTTTTAGGTAACCCCATTTATGTTTTCCTGTTATGTGTTTTTTTCTTTTTGATTTTGCCTCGTTTTGTTTTATATTTTATATACATCTTATAAAGCTTTGTCAATATGAAATGTGACATGTAATATTTTTTGGACAATAAAGCACTTTAAATAAAATAATAAAATAAATATATTTTGATATGCATATTTTGCTTAGTTTACTTTAAAAAGACAATTTTATTTAAAATGTATTCAGTATATTTTTTCACCTGTGGGGTAACTATGGACAGTTGTAGGTAACCGGTATGTCATTGTAAAGTAATCAATCTAAATTGATCAATAAGGCGTCGAAAGTAAAAATAGTGGATTCAGAAAACGAAACATTTTTTTAATTATTGATAATAATAATGACAATAACATTGTAGCCCAAAGGAAATTTATACCAATTAATAGGCAATATGTTAGTGAGCAGGTGCCTTCTTTAAATAGTTTTAAAAGAATGTATGACCTGTTTTACACATCAAAAACTCTTAAAAGAAGGAGAAGAAATATTCTGACTAAGGAAGAAGAGGAACTTAATATCCTCCTTTAATATCAAGGTAATATTAATAAATTTTTTGTATCTTATATGATTCATTATACCTTTTATGTCATACCACTACATTATTGTGTTTTTATACCTTAGATACCATTTACATAATGGCTTACTTTATGCCCGTGCGGGCACAAAGTCCACAATTTAAGAAAATGCAATATTTGACTGATACGAATAAAGCGAGGTATGTCAGCTTTTGCAGATGTATGCTAGATAAGCTTCAAACAACTAATATTTTTTTTACAAAATATTGTGGAGCGATGATTCTTGTTGAAGCACAGCGGAGGTCACAAACAAACTAAAATTATACCACTGGACCTCAAAAAGTACAGCAAGGTTTTTAAAAATAAAACGTTCCGGACGCCGATAAGGTAATTTTTTTATGATGCGAATATGACAGGCAACTTATATATAAATATGCTACAAACAGGCATAGAAAATTTCATTAATGAGATGGCAGTCAATTAAATCTGGCATATAGTTCAACAAGAAGGTGGACTGCTCCGCGCAATACTGCTCCATTTGCAGTCTATTAAAATGAAAGATATGAATGTTGAATAGCGAGAAAGGAAATAATGTCATGGCTTTCGAACAGACCGGATCTGACTACACTAGATACATTTTTATAGGTTTATTTACAATATGACCATTATTTTAAAGGTCACGATAAAACAAATGAAATTAAAGCCGTCGCTGAACATGAAATAATTAGTACGAATACCCACCCTAGATCCAAACTGGTTAAAAATGACAATCAACAAGTTGAAGAAAGGATACTCGTTGTATATTGAAATGAATAGTGGCTATTTTCAACATTAAGCTAAATATAATAATATATATTTATTTTGTGTATCATTTGTGTATTTTTTTAATTAAAAAACAAATATAAAATATCACCATTTTCATTAACTGCTGCAATTAAGGGTTTCAAACAGTATTATGATCGTAATCAGAAGAAAATACTGTTTTAAAAATTACAGCAATATACAGCGTGTTCCATAAGAAAAAATGCATGTTTGGCCCAGAGCACTTTTTAGTACACCCTGCATATAAAATAATTTTAAAAAGATTCAGATAAAACTATACAATATTCGTACATTTTCCTCTAATATGTCAAATAAGGAACATAATAGGGTAGTCCATTTATAGTGGATCATCCTGTACTGTCGGACAGTAAATTTGTATAAAGTGAACTTGTTGTGTACGTATACTAAATAGTTTAGAACAATCAATGCTAGGCAAAGCTATCCTAAAGCGAGCATAGCTAAATGGAAAAGTCAGGACTAAATAAACTCCGCGCAACAAAATCTAGCCTAATGTGTGCACTTCCACAGAGATGTGCATATTATGTACGCAAGCGCACATACGCACATGATTGTAAAAAATTACCTAAATTAGCCAAAACTAACGAAATCATCAAACACATAGCATAGCTAATTAAACAAGCTAAGGCTAGATAATCCAAGAAAAGCTAACAAAACTAACTATTATGGATGTAAATTAATTGTGTATGATTGTTTGAAGGTGGTAGGCAATGTAACATATTCAGTAACATGTTGGACTTCCATTCTACTTTTTTTAAAAACAACTTTTCATTTTGAACTCTCCGAAGATTCGTTTTGATTAAAATATAAACGCAATTGTAGTCCAATCTCTTTTACTGTAAATGCTGCATGTTTGTGCTAGATTTTACGGTGACCCCGATAACTGCTAGAAAATTCAAGCGCTCCAAGTGAATATTTAGGCAATATTTTGAGTCATATGTTTTGCTAACCAGTTTTCTTATGGCAGTGGCACATACACGAAAGGAAGATCTATGGCACTCGACGAGTGGTGTGTGTGCGAAGATGTTGATTTACACGGTTCTTAAAAAGCTGTAGCTTGTAATTTGGGGGAAACAGATGTACAGAGAGTGAGTTCCACAGTGATGTAATGCGCCAGACAAAGGTGGCCTTGCAAGGCGATGTTCTTGCTGTTTGTAGTTGTACGACGAGGGTGTGTCCTGCCGTCTGTCGTGACTGTCTGACAGGCATTGCTGGGGACGCAGACGGGATGAAGCGAGCCAAATTTTGGGAACATCTACCTTGAAAATACCTGTAAAATAGGGCACATATCAGCTACATATCTGTAATGTTCTAGGCTATCCGGATCCCGGGTCAACTCCGAGTCATCGACTAGACGCATAGCTCTCTTTTGAATCGAATTCAGCAGCTTGTGGCAGGCTTTTGCGAGGCTGATATTGCGATGTTAGCTACGTGGTCATTTCAGGACATAACGTGGCCGCTTGGGCTTGTGCTGCATTGATCTGAACCAAGTTCCTATCGCCCTATAAGCTCTAACTTTGTCTAGATATTGATCAATTGTTGTAATATGCTCCTGTATGCGGTCATAAGTCTGAGTCGCTAGTAGAGGGTTTTCTGATCTACATTGGGAGACAAGGGTATTGTTATCTGCAAAACTATAAACAGACCACTAATATAGACGAGGAACATATTTCGTCAAAGTATTGCATACATGCTTGCATTATTGGTAAATCCATCAATTTCAACGTGCAGAGATCGGTTCTTTAGAAAACTGGCAAGCTAGCTACACAGAGACGCCTGGCAGTCCGAAAAACGGCAGTTTGTTGAGCAAGCCGCCATACCAAACTCTGTCGAATGTCGTCGATATATTCAATGCAATTGCTCGAGATTCTCCGGAGTTCTCAGTTGTCCTGCTCTTTACATGAGTGGCATAGAATCTCTCTTTGCGAAAGCCATATTGGTTATAGCTAATTATTCTGTTGGTCTCGAGGCACTTGAGTAGGTGCTGATTGACTGCACTTTTAATGACTTTGATGTTAATTGGAAGCAAGGCAATTAGGCGATAGTTTGAGGGCGAGATTTTCCCGGTTTCTTTTACGGAACAGGTTGCACTCGAACGACTTCCCAAGGTGATGGGTATGGGTAAATCCCATTTCGGTAAGACAGAGGAAAATGCCTGGAAAAAATGGGTGTTAATTCGTTGGCGCAGTTCTTTAACACGATTAATCACAAGTGGTACTTAATATTGTAAAGCTTTGGTAGGCTCTATCGCTTGGAACGCGATGAGACAGCATAAGTGATATATCGAGGTGCAGTTTGCAGTATTTTAAAGATAATTTGGTTTTAAACACGCTAATTTGGATATATGTTTTTACTTTCAAACCCGTTTCTTACGTTTAAAAAGTATAATGGAAAGTGTGTTTTTTTAACAAAGATTTCTCATTACTAGGTTTTAACAAAAAAATGATTAATATTTTTAAATCCTATACCTTTGGCTCTGTTTATACGAAAACTAATAAAAAAAACTGTGGTATTAATTGTTTATGAAATTTAAATTAATTTTCGAAAACCATACAAGCTTCTGTTTTTTGTTAAATAAATTAACTATGATTGCAAGCATGTTTAAATAAAATTAGCATGAGGATTGTATTATAAAATAAAAATAAGTAATAAAACTAGCGGCCTATTTGAACGCCAAAAAATTCTGCTTAATTGTAGGAAACTTTTTCTTTTTTTGCAGACTGTACTTAATATTGTTTCAGTAAAGAATATCACTAAACCCTAAATTAAAGTAATTCAGCGATTCGTAAGCGAGCTACTACCTATTACGTGTACCCCACTGGTCCTCTTGAAATGTAGGTACAGCAATTTAGTTCGTAATTTAAATTAAAAATTAGTTTATTTTTGTTATATTATCATGTATATAATAGAGTTAACTAAATAGTTTTTGCCATATACAGTTTAAGAAAAAAATTTTTTGAGCCCAACATTTATGTGCACGAATGTAACTTCTGATAAAAATTTAATAAAAATAGGCTCTGTATAAAGTTATAAAAGGCTATTTAAAATGATGGCTTGATGATATTTTATTGTTTTGTTTTCCATTTTCAATCCGATCTTCAAGTCTGTAGATAAAAGAGTTGCATCATCTAGTAACATAGGCGCCGATTCCATGAGAAAAATGAGGGGCGTGCTTTCCAGCAAATCCGCGTGAGTGCATGCACCATTCGCCATTGAGAGCGTCTTCCGAATGCCTACTCTGCAAATTAACAATTAACTAAATATTAGTAATTTAATACAGGTTACTACATTTGGATAAGTAGATGATAAATCGTTCTACTTCTTAATCCATTTTAAAATCACAATTTCCATATTATTTGTCGATTGGCGATTGTTATATTGCTTTGAAGCATTTATCGAATAAAATCATATGATATCGGTCAATCAATCAGAAGCTCTATTTTCAAGAAATAAATTTTTTGTTGCGAATGCTTGAATGTAACACATTAGAGATCAAAAATAAACTAAATGTCTATTATTATGTGTTCTAATTAAAAGAACGAAAAAAACACAGGCAATTCAAAATAAAGAAGAGCAAAAAATCTATTTAAAAAAAAAATGTCTAATACAACGCATCATTCCTAATAGGCTATTGATTATGTCTTAAAAAACAGGGCAATAAGGAACTAAGACGTTCACGGGTTTTTATTACATGAATCGATCAATGGGTTATAAATGAAGAAAAAACCGCGGAGTGCTATTAAATTAGAGGGTGGAACTTGAAGATAGGGATGAAAAACCACTCCTTTTGGTTTTTCAATATATGTCGTCAACAAACCAAAATGTCGATACCTCTATCTCATATGAAACTTTTTGTAGAGCATCAAATTTTCCATCGGAAAATCATTTGTTGAATATTAAAAAAAAAAAAATTTGATGCCGAAACAATCGAAACAAACTTGATTTTTTGATCTTTTTTGCTTTTTCGACTGTAACTTTTTTTTGGGCTTAGATAGGTATAGGGATTGCTTCAGATAAAAAAAAATAGATTAAATTTCCTTTAAAATGGTGGGCGGAACAATTTTCTTGCATGAAAATTGACCGCGATATGGCCATTTGAACCTTGCTGTTTTTTTGACATTTCATCCGAATATTGTTTTTGTTCGCATTTTATTGAAAAAATTACTGTTTTACTCAATTAAAAAAGTTTTTTTTACGTTTAATATTTAGTAATACATGACAAGTACGATAAATTAATGTTTGTCACAATGGTGCTACTACATTTCAACAATACATATTGTCAAACTGCATATCGATATCATCATCTATGTCTTTAGTAATGTCGTCTTCTGCAATATCAGTTTCTTGTATATTGTCACAATTAATCCCCATGCATTCTTTACAAAAAAAATGAGCAAGCAATATTCATCTTTCTGCAACCACAGTTACCATGGCAACCTGTACCTGTAGTGCAACCACAAGTAACTTTTTTCAGCAAAATCTCTGGCGCTGGAGGTGCCATTGTGCGAATCGCAATTAACCCGTACTTGGACCTTTTCCAACTTCAACTGAGAGGGTCCAAGATATTTCCTTTCCACTGCTGCATTTGACGATAAGTCCTCAAGCCATGCTGTTGGATAGCATCACGTGCTGGTGGTAATTGCGTCAGAGAAAACTTGGCATTTTTAGACAGGTTACAAAACTTTAAAAATCGGCAGTTGCTCAGAGTCATATTGGTCTTTGCCCCATACAAACAAGTGGCGTGGCCACTCGTGCCTGCAGCACGCGCGAGGCCCTTCGGGCCTCGTTTGTGTGACATTTGGTCACACATTTTTGCCACGCTCCTATCCGTACCGTGGCCTATAATTAGAAAGCCCTTATAATTACAGTTACCAATCGCTAGTCTAATTTTACCGTGATAAATTTCTAATTGGTTGCCATGGTAACCGACTTGTCAACGTCAATCGTTAATTTCTTTTTAATCTCTACCTAAATACCAAATATCAAATCTCTAAGTCGTACGATTGACGAATTATGACGATTTTTTACTTTTTTTGGTTACCATAGCAACCAATTTTTAAGTATCAAATTAGGCTTCATAAACAATCCTAAGTACCATACTATATCCTTTATCAGTGATATACATATTATTAATTGGTTGCTATGGTAACCATGTTGTCAACAAAAAATGCTAACATACTTTCACCTCTAC
>MU181932.1:1059487-1092565 GCA_016904865.1 Pissodes strobi | reverse complement strand
TCACTGACGGTGAAGAGAAAGATATATTTGGCATCGAATTAAAAGACAGACGAAATTTTCTCTTTGAGAGCTATTGCCTAGCTACCTTCAAATATATAGCTACACATGATCTGAACGCAACCATACCGAACCATTTTGTTGCCTTCCGGATTCTGCTAACCATTCTAGTATCAGTGGCTAATGGCGAAAGGAGCTTTTCGAAACTCAAGATTATCGAAAACCGTTTGCGAACGCCTATGTTACACAAGAGGCTAAACTCTTTATCTTTTTTGTCAATAGAGCATGATATTGCAGCTTGTTTGCACTTTATTGATAAACTTTTAAATCAAATGTCGCCAAAAACCTATTAGCCATCCACTGTGTAAGTGGTTGTGATAACACGAGTGGATTATATAAAATGAGCAAAAAAAAAAAACGTTTTTCCGACGTTAGAAAAAATATTTTTTTAAGTCTTTCAAAGCTAGAAATGTTTCCGATGTTATTCGAAGATGAGGCCATGGATGTTGCCAGCAAATTTATTTTTTTACGGTTTGAAAACAAAGATAGGGGCTTTAAAAACTTAAACGAACTAAAATTCCTTCTAACAGGGCTGGCGCCACACATTTGGCCAAGTGGGTCAAAGACAACAAATGGCCGTCCCTTCACCTTACCTCACCCCCTCCCCCCAGTTTAATATGAGAATGAAAATACAAATGTTTCAAAAATCGTTTTTTACACATATCACTTAAAAGTAATATCCCAAAAAGCAACAGGACCTATACAAAACACATACGCAAAAACTGAAAGATTTAATTTTCTTTGCCAGAGCATCAGCTTCATTCCTAACACTCACTTCAACGGTATTTCTATTAGAGATTTCGACCAAGGCATCGTATATTTCGCCAATTTGGTATTTCAAAGCCTTTATTGAATCCACACGGCTCTCCCACCTGGTTTCATTGAGGGGTTTTAGGGTTATATGTTGTACTTTGTTTTTAAGATTGCTTATCGCGGAGTGGATGCAGCATAGAAAATATATATAGCATTCTGTTGAAACGACCAAATTCAAAGTGTGCGCAGCGCATGGTACAAACGCGGTATTTAAATCTAAAATTCTGGAGTGTTCGAATTCCACTGTATTGCCCTTTCATTATGCCAGGGTATCATTCGGACAAATGTTACACATAAAGAAACCATTTATAAACGGAGTATTATAAAATTATTTTTAAATAATGTATGGAAATGTGAAAAAATCGACCGCCCCTCAAAAAAGGCCGCCTGGGGCGGGCGTCCCGTTGCCCCTACCCTGGCGCTGGCCCTGCTTCATAACAACAATCTCAAACAAGCCTACTTGTAAACTTCCGCCGAGAGTAGATGCTTTTGGACTACATCTAAAAACGTAAGACCTTATTATTTCGCATTTTAGCACTTAACACAGGTTAATAATATTTTACTTTTGTAGGTGTATTAAAAGTATGGTATTCTAGTTGTTTACCAGAGCGTGCGTATGAAAATACAGCAAAGATTTGATGAGTGTTAAAAGATGTTATCCATAGAATCTCAGCCATAAAATTGTCGCGGACCTATCAGCAATGGTGGGCGAGAAACTGATAACATAATGCATCAATTTTAAAAATATGTATTTTGTTGAGGGGAAATGGTAAAAATATTGACTATATATGTCAAACGTCTTTGAGGGTACCAGTCCAAGTCATTTTATAATATCTCAAATAAAAATATTTCCTGAATAATATAATATATCTCAAAAAGGTGTGGACACTGTCCACATTGCATTTATAAAACTACGTAAAATTATTCTTAGATAATATAGAAAATCTTTGGCGGTGCCAAAGCTCAATGCCCCCCGGTCCAAGTATTTTTATAGTCCTTTTATATAAAAAAGACTCTATTTTTACCGTTTTACCAGGATTAAGACAAGTGTGGACACTGTCCGTTTTGAGTTCTGTTGCCGAAACTTGGTATAATTATTTAGGGATATGTAGAAAGGTTTTGGTGTATTTTTAAAAACAACTTTTATATAAAAAAATACCTTATATTTATTGTTTTGCCAAAATTAGGACAAGTGTGGACACTGTCCGCTTTGAGTTGCGTTGACGAAACTTGTTACAATTATTTAGGGGTAACGTAGAAAGCTTTTAGTGGTACCAAAGTTCAATGCACCCCTAACCACGTATTTTTAAAAACACATTTTAGATAAAAAAGACCCTTTTTTTACTGTTTTGCCAATATCAAGACAAGTGTGAACACTGCTGTCTGCTTTGAGTTGCATTAACGAAACTTGGTACAATTATTTATCGATAATGTACAAAGCTACTGGTGGTACCAAAGTTCAATGCGTCCCCGTCCACACAGTGTCCACACTTCTCTTAATCTTGCTAAAGCAATAAACATAGGATATTTTTTAATATATAAGGTGCTTTTAAAAATACTTGGACGGGGGGTCATTGAACTTTGGTAACACCAAAAGCTTTCTACATTATAGATAAATAATTGTACGAAGTTTCGTCAACACAACTCAAAGAGGACAGTGTCCACACTTGTCTTAATGTTGACAAAACAGTAAACATAGGGTATTTTTGAATATATAAGGTGTTTTTTGAAGTAGTTGGATTGAACTTTGGTGCCTCCAAAAGATTTCTGCATTATCGATAACTAATTGTACGAAGCTTCGTCAACCCAACTCAAAGAGGACAGTGTCCACACTTGTCTTAATCCCGGCAAAACGGTAAAAATAGAATATTTTTTATATAAAAATGTGTTTTTAAAAATACTTAAAGCGGGCATTGAGCTTTGGTACCCCCAAAGGCTTTTTATATTACCTAAGAATAATTGCACGTAGTTTTATAAACGCAATGTAGACAGTGTGCACACCTCTCTGAGATATATTATATTATTCAGAAAATATTGCATTTTTTTATTTGAGATATAAGAAAATTACTTGGACTGGTACCATCGAAGACGTTTGACATATATAGTCAATATTTTTACCATTTCCCCTCAACAAAATACATATTTATAAAATTGAATCATTATATTATCAGTGTCTGGCCTGCCATTGAGAGTAGGCCCGCGGCACTTTTATGGCTGAGATTCTATGGATAACATCACTCTAACTTAGAAGATGATGTATGGATGGATATCACAGTTAACTATTAATGACCAGAAGACTTAAGAAGACTATTTATTGCCCATAAATGTTCAGACAAAAATTGCAATAGTTGTAAACAGTGATTAAAATGTATGATCGAATATATGTGCAAATTATGCAGTAATAGTTTAAATTGTAATGAGATGACGGTCTATCAGACAGAAAATGAAGAAGCCTAAGCTTAATATATGATTTTTCGTAGCCTCTTATATAAAAATCTCAATAAATTAACATAGTGACATAGTGGTAATAATAAGGTACTGTTAAGTAAACAAACATTGTTTGGTTTCTTCATGGCGTTCCGATATTATAGGTAGGTACCTGTCGCTCCAGATTAACCGACGAGAAACCAAATTTTTAAATTCCGCGCGCTTTAAAAGATCGTAGCTCCTAAACTATAAAAGTCACAACAATGCTTATGCTACGGAAAACTATTTTGGTCATTTGTCTACATTTTATTCGCTGCATGTTTTATGAAATTCCCAAAAACAAAAAGTTTTTCGATTAGTGTAAATTTGCCTGCATAATTTCTAAAGTCTCAAGGTCATCAACATTTTAAGCATATTTAAAATAAAAAATACGAACCATTTTATATTTGGAAAGAAGCGCCTAAGTGTGTGTTTTAAAACAAAAAAAAAATCATGTCGATAGCTCTATTGAGTGTTTAGATATTAGAGTGGAAATATAAAAAAACAGGAATTTTAAAAAGAGGAAGTTTCACAGCTTTTTTTTTAAATAAAAGGAATCGGGACCGCAAAAAAGGTCGTATTTTGAGGTTTCATGTGTAGAATGATCTTATTAACAATACCCAATAGGTTTGATCTTGTTCTAAGCTGATAAAAAAAAATCGACACAATTTTACTCATTACTTATTCCACCACGAAAACGAATATAATAATTATTACGGTCAATATCAATGATCGACGGAGGCGGGGTGAGTGCGGCGCGGCGGGAGCACGAGCGACAAGAAATAATGCTCCTGTTGCCACGTTTTGTACCACGTTGCCGCTTGTAGTGTAAAGTCGTGAATAAATAATAGTTATTAATCATGATACAATATTTTTGTATCATGGTTATTAATGATACTAGTTCGATATGAACACTATATTGAAACGCGTGTAACGTTAAACCACGTTTCATTAAGCAAAGTTCATATCGAACGTGTATCATTCAAAATTTAATCTATGACGGCGACACCGCGACGGTCCAAATAAATTTTATTTGCATAGATTCGATTTATCCTACAATTCCATAAACGTTTTCATAAATTAAAATTCAAAATTATAACTATCAATTACCTAAACGTACCGAATTTTGGCGACTAACCAAAAATATTAAATTTGATTATGACATATTGGAGGGTTCAAATGACTATAATAATTAAAACTAACTGAAATTAACCGACAGCTGATTGAACGACTAACCAAAAGTAACTAAAAGCACCCAAAAAGGGCTAAAACGTATCGGAACAGATTAAAAATATAACTAACTAAACTTCACTAATATTAATCAAAACCATTTAAATTGGTTATAACGTATCCGGTTCAAATGACTAAAATAAATTGGAACTAACTGAAAGTATGTGTGTGAGTGAATAACTAACCAAAAGTAACTTAAAGCACCAAAATGGGCTATAATGTACCGGAACACATGAAAAATATTAAAGTAAGTTAAAACTAACCCAAATTAATCCAATTTTGGCGACTAACCAACATTAACCAAAAACAGTAAAATTGGCTATAACCTATCGGAATCGGTTCCAATGACTAAAATAAATTTAAACTAATTGAAATTTTCATACCACCGACGTTACTATATATACAGTCTTAGAGAAATATGTTTCTAATATTTCTAATGGCTATTTCGTCATACTCCGAGTTACCTAGAAGTAAGTGGCCTAACCAGCTCTGGTAATTATCCGGCACCAGATATAATTACTTATATTTGTTTTCATATATTTTGAGGTGAAACTTCTTTACGCACGGTAGGATAAATTGGTTTCATGCGTGATGCTATGTAACGAAAACATGCAACGCTACGTAGTCGAATTAGTAGTGGGGATCGCATGAACCGTGAGCGTGCTTCGATGCATTTTTTTATTAAGATCATTGCTTTCCAGTCCTCACCAGCACTTATGGTCGGCTCGCCAAAAATGTTCAGACCTCTCAATGGTCCCAGTCGCCCTTGAATTCAGTTTAGCTATGTTTGTGACCTCTTTATGACTCGACAAGAAAAACCGCGGTATCTTAAAAAATATGGAGTGTATCGCCAAATTTGTTATAGCTATTAAATCGTCTAATATTTTCATACAAAAATTTGGAATAAAAAAAAATAGTTAAATTGGTGCTGGCAGAGGGCGCCACTTTACGGAGAAAATAATGAGGTCACTGCTTATTATGTGTGAGCTATCACGTATACGTCGACTCTGACCTCTTTTACACAAAAAAAAAATCATCAAAGTATTCTTTAATCGATCGTCGCAACAAAGAATTGCCATACGTAACATGTCAAACAGATGGCACTTTATACTTCTTTGGCAGAAATATAGCAAAATATATAATATTTGAAGAGAATTAAAGGAAAAATATTGTGGCATCGAGTGTAAGAGGTCACAATTTTGGAAGCTGTCACAGTACACCCACAGGCACACACAAGAGGTCATAATAATAGCGATACCAACACACATACAGACAAAAAATCAAATTTTTTTTTTTCGATTACAAATCGATTGGTATAAGTTTCAGAGCGATCCGACGTACCGTTACGAAGTTTTTGTCCCGATTGGTCTCGCCCTATAGAAAGCCTATATTATAGATAAGGGCTTTCTAACAAGTGGCGTGGCCACTCGTGCCTGCGGCACGCGCGAGGCCCTTCGGGCCTCGTTTGTGTGACCTTTGGTCACACATTATTGCCACGCTCCTATCCGTACCGTGGCCTATAATTAGAAAGCCCTTATAATTAGATAATTTACCGTGATAATTTTCTAATTGGTTGCCATGGTAACCGACTTGTCAACGTCAATTATTATTTTTTTTAATTTGACTTTTCTTTTGGCCTTAATAGGAGCTTTATTTTTTCTGCAGAAGGTTTTCCGATATTCCAAAAATTTTGTTTTTATAACCTTAATTTTTGTATTTTTTAAGTACCCTGTATAACTTATCCTTAATTTAGAATTGTTAAAATTAGCTTTTTTCCAAGCATAAAATCAAAATTAAAAAAGTTTCCCATTTGGTAACCAAATCTGGGCAGACCCTGTATAACACATTTCTTCCTGATATTAATCCTTAAGGAATTTAGGCTATATTATTTTTCGGTTGCCATTGTAACCAATTCTAGTCAGCACAAATCTTCATCACCCATACCCACATACCAAAGATCAAGTCTTCAAATCGTATAATTATTAAAATAAATATAAAAATTTAATTTTTTTTTCTTAGTTGCCATAACAACCAAATTTTCAAGAATATCTAATTTTTTTATTCAACCCTGTAGTATATGGGCATCTTAAATAAAATAAATTGAGCGAGTCTGCTAGTACTCGAGACTGATGTGTAAACATATCCTATAACGACATCGGTTGTAAAAAAATTACAACAGCACGTTGTATTCCCAAGCGGTCAACCATCCAAGTACTAACCACGCCCGACGTTGCTTAACTTCAGTGAGCGGACGAGAAGTGGTAATTTCAAGTATTCAACGTGCTATGGCCGTTACCCATACATTTTAGCTTGTTCATAGAATAAAAACAAACACATTCACATTTATAATATTAGGATTCTTTAATAATACTTGTTAGCAGCCTCGGAGTGGACTAATTTAATGCACAAATTCGACACGAAAATTTAATGCCACCAGGGATAACATCAACATATGGACACAGCTTATTTACCTGGCAGACATCCTTTGATTTGGAAAAGTCAATAACCAACTATTGCAAATTTTCGAAGAGGGCTATGACAATGTTGCTTTAAACGTCTGGGCATCTGAATAATACTTTTGACAGTTCGTTAAATTTCAAATAATAATATGCTTTTTATCATCTAAAATCCGTTTAAAAACGGTTTTAAATGGCAAAATTGTATGAAAATCCGAAAATTCGGACTTTTTTAGACCGATAGCCGTGGCTTCGCACAAATTTGTCGTGGATTTTGAAGCGAAAATTCATTTTAAATTCAACCGTCCATTAAAAATAAGCTGTGCTATGGCTCCAAATACACTGCGAATATAATAATTAAAAAATAATACTTTGACGGTTCGTTTCACTTAAAATATGCATTTTTATCGTCTAATATCCGTTTAAAATTATTTTAAATGGCAAAATTGTATATAATACCGCCCTAGCGGCTACAATTGGTTTGCGCATTTCCGTCCCATTTGCCGAGATTTACCCTCATAGCGCCGCGTAAGATGTTTACACATCAATAACTATTTATTTTATTCACCCCTGTAGTATATGGGCATCTTAAATAATAAATAATTATTCGAAGAAACATCCACATTTTTTTCATTAAAAAAAGTGTTTCTGCGATAAGATTCGAACCTGCACGCGAAAAACAATCAAAATAGTTACTTTACGTGTGGTAAAATAATTGACAAAAATCCTTCATAAGTCAAAAACGGTAACAATTAGAGCAAAAGTGCAAAGGAACTAAAACACGTGTCTTACCGAATACTTTCATTTGACATCAAAAAATAGAAAAGTTGGTCCTTGTTTACACGGACAAAAATGCAAAAAAACGGTTTTCACACCCTGTATATTAACCGATCGTAACCAAAATCAATAGGTTCCGAGGGTGTGTGGACCTTTACCTCCATGCCAAATTTCAAGTCGCTATCTTCAAAATTGCGACCTGTAATCGATTTCATCACATACATACATACACACATACAGACAAAAAATTAAAATTTTTTTTTTCGATTACAAATCGATTGGTATAAGTTTCAGAGCGATCCGACGTACCGTTACGAAGTTTTTCTCCCGATAGGTCTCGCCCTATAGAAAGCCCTATATTATAGATAAGGGCTTTCTAACAAGCTGCAATGTATTCCGATGCAAAGGTAATATCTTGTTCAGTTGCATTGTCACGTAAGGATATTTACATGTATGGCTCAAGTCGTACACTGTTTTTAGTTATAAAATTCATAATTTTTTTTGCCAATGTTATAGAAAGCTGAAGTCGTATCACAACCACTGTAGGCATGAATAAATCCTAGATACTTCTGCAAATGAGGAAAATTAAAACTATTTCTATCAAACAATTTTGACGCTACTTTACCGATGTGTGGTTTCCAAAAATATACATTATCATTTTGCCTAGGTGATACAGTATGTTAGAATGAACGAATTCTAATAGAGATTTAGTCAAGAATACGTTGTCTCTAAACTAGAGTTAGAGAACAACGTTTTTTTAGTTGTGTAAAACAGTAATTTTTTTCAATAAAATGCGAACAAAAACAATATTCGTACAAGAGGGATGAAATGCCAAAAAAAAACAGCAAGGTTCAAATGGCCATATCTCGGTCAATTTTTATGTAAAAAATTTGTTCCGCCCACCATTTTAAAGTAAATTTAATCTATTTTTTTTTTATCTAAAGCAATCCCTATACCTATCTAAGCCCAAAAAAAAGATACAGGCGGAAAAGCAAAAAAAAAACAAAAAACCTAAATTTTCGCTTTTTGTGTTTCGACTGTTTCGGCATCAATTTTTTTTTTAATATTCTAAAAATACTATTCCGATAGGAAATTTGATTCTCTACAAAAAGTTTCATATGAGATATATCGAAATTTTGGTTTGTTTACGACATATATTGAAAAACCAAAAGGGGTGGTTTTTCACCCCTATCTTCAATTTCGACCCTCTAATTTAATAGTACTCCGCGGTTTTTTCTTCATTTATAACCCATTGATCGATTCCAGCAATAAAAACCCGTGAACGTCTTTCTATATGATATAATCAATAGCCTATAAGAAATTATACTATTTAAAAAAAAATTGGACATATTGAAAAACTAAAGTTAAACATGAATAGATAAACATACATTTATCTTAAATAAAAACTAGCTGTTGAGGTAATGTAAAATTGTTGTTTTTTCTATTCAAGGGGGGCCAGACTCATTTTCCTTACATCAGGTGGATTATAGTATAATAAGAAGAGAGAGCATAAAACTAATCTCGTTTTGAATTTAGTTTTTACCATTTTATAAAAAAATTGAAACTTACATGATTTAATTGTTGGATCAAAAAACATATTTAAGTCTATTTTATGATAGTTAAAAAAAGTGTACCTATAAAATCATGTCTCGACGTCAAGGTCATACCTTACTTAATTTTAATAAATATCTTTTTGAAAGCAACACAAAAATAGGCATAATTTGCCTATCTACATAATAATACAATGATCTATCTAATAATACAATGATCTATCTAATAATACAATGATCTATAAAATAAAATTGTTTGATGGAAAAATAATCTTAATTTTATTCATATTTAAAAGATATGCACGGAATATTTGATTAAAACTAAAATTGTTCAAAAAAAAGTTATGCAAATATGAGTTCCTGTTTTTTTAATAAAAGGTGAGATAAGGAAGATTGAAAATTGTATTATGATATCATTAATAAATTTTTTACTTAAAATAGATTGCCTTTAATTTGCAAAACAAGTTAACATTTCTGAAGCAAATTAATAGTATTAAAAAATATATATCTGCAGTTGAAAAAATTATTAAGTAAATGAATATTTTAAATTAACATGAAAATGAAAAA
Organism: Pissodes strobi; assembly: GCA_016904865.1. Taxonomy (NCBI): domain Eukaryota; kingdom Metazoa; phylum Arthropoda; class Insecta; order Coleoptera; family Curculionidae; genus Pissodes; species Pissodes strobi. Next base: position 1,082,649 of record MU181932.1, on the reverse strand, counting down.
GAGTACAAATAGCAAAATAGCTTGCCATATAGAGACGGGTAAATTCAAGATTAGTATTTAGGTTCTTAACATTTTTTAGATATTAAAACAATATATTAAAAAGAAAATGTGGTTTATTGACTCCAAGTTGCCAAGTGGGGAAAATATAGCAATAGGTATCACTTTACGTGATTTATGCAAGTACGCTCCTAGAGAGGTGTGAGGCGGGTTGGCAATAAGGTCAGAAAAAACAGGTGAAAAATTTTGATCATTTTAGAAATATATTGACTTTCTAAGGATAATTTTAATTAGCCCACTAAATTACGCATATTCAAAAAATTATAATACATTTAAGTAAGTGCATTTCATTGAAACTTCCAAAAACGGGCAGGTTTCCGAAGTAAATGAGTGAATCCGCTCTTGAAATACGATTCAGAATAGCTCTTAAATTTAAAAGGCTTTTCGAGACTTTTGCTACTTCAGCCAATATCAAGTTTCGGCGCCTCTCTCGTGGTCACCCTGTATAGCTGTCATTTTAACTAACGTATCTAAAAAGGATGACATTAATTTAATCCACTGTCTCATTTCTCACTTCGTCTAATAGCTGTGACCAACATTACCCGATACTCTATATGGATAACAAAATGGATTTTTACAAAGCCAGCTCTATTGTTCGTCCGTTAAACATTTAAATAACCAAGGGATAAAAGCCGATTTTAAAGACCATTCGATTTTTAAGTCTCGAACCCGTTCCAGACATCGCACAATGGTTTAAAGCGAAACGTTCTGTAATTTCCGAACTCATTCAAGAAATACGGTCTTTTATGTAATAGGTTTTTCGGTGATCAAACCCAGGTAATAAAGGAAAAAGACAATTCGGTCTAAACGAAATCTACACCAACAAATTTCCGGCTTAAGCGGGCGTTCACAGGACTGACAAAATTGAAAATTTTTCAATTATTATTGGTTAAAAACAATGCAATTTAAACATATTTTAATGAAAAATGTTATTGAAATATTTTTGCTTACTGTTGTTGTTCTAATGTGATAAAGATGATGCAAGCTAAGTAAGGTTTTTACAATTCTTCAAAATGCTCATAGCTTGGATTTTTTAAATTTTTAACACAGTTATATCCACAATAGCGAAGCACAACTTTCGTAGTAGATGCGGTTTCGCTATATATTTTAGCATCAGCAGGAGATGATTAAAACTAAGCTTAAAATCGACCTAACTCCTTGTATACTAATTATTTGCTTAATCAGGTGAAACCAACAAAAAATAATCCTGGGAACTATTTTCGCTCAGATTATCAGTACAATGGATAATACGGGATGGATCACCTATCCAATTAACGCACGGGTACGAAAATCGTGTATGGAAGGTAATTCGGTGCCAAAATCAGGTACGGAATGTGATAAATGCATACGGTGTAAACCCATGTCTTTACGGTTCAAAGAATTGCTTTTTAGTAGTGCAGTGGTCAGATCCTGCGCTTGTGATACGGTGGCCAGAGTTCGATCCACATCGGTGGCAATACATGTTGCCTTAAATTTGTTTAAAGCTGTGTTTGTTTCTTTTTTAAATTTGGCTTAGTTTGGGTTCGTTTTGCTTGGTTGCACCCAGCAGCCAGCGAAGGCCATGCATGATGCAGTGATTACATTCCGTTCCTAAATTTGACACCGAATGACTCTCCATACACTCTTTTCGAAATAAATAGGTGCTAAAAGCAAGTACGGAAGGTATTAATGTATACGGGTCAGGTCCTCTATCTCTATTTTTATATTTATTAATTTCCTTACTTTGGTATGCATCCAATAATCTTTTATCATATATTATACGGCCGTCCTCAATTAAAAAGTGGTCTGTACAGCGAACGTAAAATTGAGAAAACGGAGTTTAAAGTTTTTGGCATAAACTCCATCAAATGATAGTGAAAATGTTGCTTGAAACCAATTTTGTATTTATTACCTTTCTTGTGGCAAAAAATTGTTAATTGTGTAGTGGAGTATTTTTAATTAAGCAATACTTAAACTAATAGGTCGTATCTGCACTTAATAGTTATTGTGTAACTAACAGGAAAAGCAAAACATTCCTAGACTATTGTGGAAATTGCTGGACAAGGCGCAACCGAGGCCAGCGACACAAGAGTCCAGGAATGTGCTTTTCCTACGTGTTGCATATACTATTTTTTATCCGATCGGAATTAATTTGAATACGTACTTAAAAAATAGAGCCAAATATTGCTCTAAATTAAAATGGTGCTTTAAGAATAAAGTCAACATAATATAAAGTTTTTAATCGAGCGAGTAACTACGGAAACTACAGCTAAATGTTACTTTTGATAAACGTTAGATCTGACAAACAAGGCGTTTGAAAAATATTATATTCCCGTCCTAGGACGGAAATGTTATATTCTCTTACAGTTATTGCCTATTCCCGTACAGTTATTGTATGCTGCTAAGTAACGAATACAATATACTAAAATGATGACTTTTGCGGTGAGAAAACACATCGAAAAGGTATAGTTTTTCGTCCGATCTGATAAAAAAATGGGTTATAAAGTATACATGAAGGAATTATTAGACGCATACGAAGGTATGGAAGCTATAAAATGTAAGAATGGTTTAAACAGAGATAGGAGACCAATCCTATACTGATTGATCTAGCGTATTTTAAACAGTTCCCAGGATTGGTTACTTTAATTTTTGCCTAACTAAGCATTTCCTTAATGTAAATAAAGTAAAAAGGCCGTCACAGACATGCATGCTTCACTCGTTTTGCCTGCACAGTCTTAAGTTGCAATGCAAAATTAAACGGGCATCAATACCAAGTTCCTCCATTTTAAGTTCAGTATTCAGTCTTTAGTTTTCCAAATAAACATGGGCCGCCAGAAATTAGCTGTTTGTGCAGAAGCTCTCTTAATCATAAAATAAATAAATAAAAGTAAAAAATTAAATTTTTAAAAACAAGTTTTTATTTAAATGTACTAAAAAGAAGAAAATAAATTTTGAAGTAAATCAAACCCATTATTTTGTTACATTAAATATTTTTATATGATATAAAAGCTTGTCGCGAGATTTTTCCTGTTAAATTTCTCGCGACAAGCTTTTATATCATATAAAAATTTATTTTCTTCTTTTTAGTGTATTTAAATAAATGCTTGTTTTTAAAAATTTATGTTTTACTTTTATTTATTTTTTACTTTTTAGTAGGTATTATGGTATAGCAAAATCACAAATTTAATCAATATTATATTTTTATTTATAAAACTTAGATTCGTAGTATATAATAAAAGCCATTTTGAATCAGCCATTTTGAATATTATATTCCTTGTCCCTAAAAACCCCCTAATACCAATTTTAAACCAAATCGGACTTTCTTTATGTAGTGCCTTCAGCACCAACCTTTGGAAGGAGGTGGGATGTGTAAGCAACACCACTCTTCATAAGAATAAACAATGGCAACACCATATATTTTTATTTTCATTTGAACTACAAACGCATCCCAAATCTTAAGCCAATTGGATATGTAGAAGTCAGCTAAAATTGACTTGCATCATTTAAAATCGGCCATGTTGAATCCGCCGTTTTAAATTTTCAAAAGCTGATAAAAAATTCAAATTCCTTGTCCCCAAAAAATCCATATACCAATCTTAAACGAAATCGGACATACTTTAAGTAGTGCCGCCCTACCTTATCCTGGAAAGGGAGGGGGAGTGTAAGCAAGACCATAGTTTTATATTTTCATTTGAACTACAAACGCATCTCAAATTTGAAGCCAATTGGATATGTAGAAGTCAGCTAAAATTGACTTGCAACATTTAACACAAAATCGGCCATGTTGAATCCGCCATTTTAAATTTTCAAAATCTGATAAAAAATGCAAATTGCTTGTCCCCAAAAACCCCCATATACCAATTTTAAACGAAATCGGACATACTTTAAGTAGTGCCCCCCTGTCCTACCCTTGAAAGGGAGGGGGGAGTGTAAGCAAGATCATAGTTTTATATTTTCATTCGAACTACAAATGCATACCAAATTTGAAGCCAATTGGATATGTAGAAGTCAGCTAGAATTGACTTGCAACATTTAACCCAATATCGGCCATGTTGAATCCGCCATTTTGAATTTTCAAAATCTGATAGAAAAATCATATTCGTTGTCCCCAAAAAACCCCATATACCAATTTTAAACGAAATCGAACATACTTTAAGTAGTGCCCCCTCCCCTACCCCCGAAAGGGGGGAGGTGTAAACTTAACAACATTATAATATTGTATTGTCATCGGAACTATAAACGTGTACCAAATTTCAAAAGTTAATCGGACATTTAGAAGTAGTTATAATTCAGCTTGCTAGATTTGATTACAGACAGATCCACAGGTGAAAGTAAATAAAAGCTTGTAAAAAAGGAGAAACCCCGAAAAATATGGTCCAAAAAATGGTTGCTGATGAGAGAAAAAATTACACACATTAAAACAGGTTTAAATGAAGCGTTTGAGGATTATTAAAACCTTGAAATGTGTTGACCAGTTGAATTTCGTGTTGGGGTGTGTGGTGTGTGTGGGTTGGGCTGTGGATCATTCACAATTTTGGAATATATTTTTAAGCTTCCCGAGTTGTGCTTGAAATAACGTTTCGTTTATGATTTTCTTGCAATACATTGCCATGCCTTGTGGAAGATCACTCAGTTCCTGCGCTACATGTTGTCCACACTTACTGTAATGACTTTCCTATTATATCCAATACCTCATCAGAGCCATAATTTTTCATCGTCTTTATAGACGTTGTTGATGTTGCTCTGGATGAGGATCGCGACACAGGCGGCGTCAAAAGAGGAGAATTGGCATTTCTCGTATTTTCGATTTCATTTGTATATTGTCTCTCATGTTCAACATTTACCGTATCTGCCAGAGTCTGAAACAAAAACAATATGAAATCTTATGTCTAAAAGAATCATCAAGATATGATCATGGCTTGCAGTAAACTAATTATTTAGGGTGCAAAATATTAAAATCCAAACTTAATAATTATTAACTGAGCCACCGAGGACGGGAGGTGAGTTGCAGAACCCCGTATAAAATATTAATTTTTATTACAGATTCCTACAAGATCAGTGGAGCAAAATGCGAAAGGATTTGAAACCAGACGGCAACTTTCGAATTGCTTAGGATGTATAGATGGAACTTACATCAGGAAGTGGATCTTATTTTTGGAATTGCAAAAAGTACAATAGTTCTGTACTAATGGCAATAGCAAACTACGAATTCATATCAAAGTATAAGTAACAACATACTTTGTTCACATACTGTGATACGAGAACGAATGGACGTGTTTCCGTTGGAGGTATTTTTGAAAACACGACATTTTTTAAAATACTTGTATATGGACAGTTAAATATATCTAAATATAAACCTGTTGGAAGTAGTACTACAAAACTTCCATATGTCTTCCTAGGAGATGAGGCTTTCGCTTTGCGCCCAGATTTTTAATTGTAAAACCTTCTACATGGAGATTGATCCAAAGAAAGAAATTTAACTGCAGTTTATCCAGGGTATGACTGAAAATGTTCTTGGAATAACAGCTGCACGATTCCCTATTTAACACACTGATATTAATTTGCGTCTAGATCATATAGGTCTCCTCGTTTTGACCTGTGCATAATCTTTTGCGCAGAAGGTGTGGTGCGTCATATATTCCACCAGACAGTTTAGCTAGTGACAAATGGCAACAGTCTACAATAACTAATGGGTTACGAATGAATTCCAATATTGTTGCTGTATTACAGCATGGTCATAATAGACATTTTGGACGAGAAACAAATGAGTCACGAAACATTTTCTTGACTACTTTAAAAATAAAGAAACAGTCAAATGGCAGGATAGGATGATACGTTAAATCCTATTGTTTATGAATTATTTAATATGCTAAGCATTGTCCGTCTAAATCTTACGTGATATTAAAAAAATTGCCCCTGTCAACAATGAGGGTTACCTATCACGTAGAATTTTGGACAGTCAACGCTTGAGCTTCTGAAGAGGTAATAAATTTCCCCGTATTAAGAGCTTTTTTACACCCTAGATATGTACGTATCTTATTAGGTGGACTCTCAATTATTTCTTTCATATTTCTATACAGTCCTGTATTGGAGTTTCTTGGTAAGGAAGAAAAATAAGCAGATCAAAATACCACCAATTTGGTTTCTGAATTTCTTCTGTTGCAGATCCCGATTTTAACGAATTATTATTGTACTTTTTTAATTCCTGTCGGAAACAGGTCCTTAAGGAATTTATTTTCTTTACCACCATATCCTTATTTGCTGCTGGATCGACCTCCTTTAGCTTTTTAATCAAATATAAGTTTAGTTTTAATCATCTTTTGATGATGCTTACATGGTTAACGAAACGTGCGTCGAGTGTAAAATGTTTCGTTATTCTAGATAAAGCAAGATTCGAAGAACACGAAAAAGCGCCACTGAAGATAATCTTCTTTTGGATCCCCGGTGGATCTTCTTAAAACTTTATGCTTAGGTTGAACTGTTTCAAAAACATTTCGTTACTTTTAGATGAGACTGGAAGCAACGGTTTTTTCTGTTTCTCACCTGAAACAGATAGCTAATCCCTATAAAATAATTATATTTACGGCAAAACACTTATTTTTTATCACGATCAAATAGGAACACATTTCAAGAGTCATCAGTATTTGTAAATAGTTATTCAACACTCTGGAGAGTTGTTAATTAGCTTCATCTATTACTTTACTGCTAATGTTGCTAAATTTGGTACACGACTTTTCTAACAATTGAAAAAAATCAATATTTCCTCGGCTATTCGCAATCAGCACTGATAAATGACGATAACGAGGGCGTGAGTTGCATTTTTCACCCCTCGTTGACTTAATTCCAATTATAATGTCTGCATTAAGTAACGACAAATCTTTTGCCTCCTGCATGTAATGACTTCGCAAATTTCAGCTATATGCAATGTTGAAGATAATGGCTGCGTTTAGGTTATAAATTGCTGCAACCCCGCCTTGTTAAATGCGATTAACAAAGCTGGTTCGGGTTATATAGCGATTCGAAAATACAAAACCTCGACTTAGTATGCTTTGAAAATTATTATTCTTTATTAGTTTTAAGTTTGAATTAACATCCACTTAAAAGCATTTTTCGGAAATGGGCAATTTTACGGTCCGCCAAAAGTAGCTAATAGATATGATGGCGTGATAAAGTATGCATATAAAGTATGAAACAAAATCTTTATTCATCGAAAAAACCAATTCGAAAAAATCTTATGTGTACATATAGTTATTTTCAATTGCGTACTTTTTGACACTGGGTCTACCAATACCCACTAAATAACAAGATCTTTGTGCTTGTCGGGTGACGTCATCAATGTAGGCCGTGCAATTTTAATCTTATGAGGGGATACTTAGACTAATATGTATGAAAACTATAAATAATTAACTTCTTTTATAAAACGCTAGCTATATGACAGATTTCTTGACAAATCCCCAATGTTATCTTTGAGTTTCGGGTTAATACTAGATGTACTATTACATGAAACACCCCTATACCTGCGCCAAAATTCAGGATATGTATTTATGTTGAATAATTTTTATACGTATATCACTGAAAAAGATTTTATTACACATAAATACATATACTGAACTATTCCAAACCTCCTCTTAATTATTACTCAAAACAATAAAAAAAGCTTTATGAAAAAGTGTACTTTAGTAGGTTTAATGTAGTATTTAAAAAATTCAAAAATTTAATTTTGAAATTGAAATTTATATCATATGGGAAACTTTTTTATTATTGATCTCACAGAAAACTTTATTCTTGATAAAAGTTGGTGTTTGGAAACAGTGGCGTGCAGTGCCATTTAGGAGAGGGTAGGCAACATAATAGAAAATGATACAGAAGGAATAAGCCCGCTGCAGGTGCCGCCGTAGGTAGTTTTTTTTTTTCAGGTGCAACGCCCAAAAACGTCCATTTTGAGGCTCCAAAAAATGTAGGCATAAAGCCTTGTCAATTCGAGTTTCGCCAAAACTATGCAAAGAAAACGCGTTCTAAATGGTTAGTGACATGGCCTTGTTTTTCTGAGACATTTTAACACATTATTTACATCAATATACCCACGTTTACTCTACAATTTCCTTCTTCGCCAAAGAGTAAGCATAGCCAACAATACAATTTAATTTGATGATGACACCCGCAGAGCCACTAATAATTGTCATGGATTTTTTTATTAAAATATCGAGGTTTTCTTTCTAACCAACAAAACTAACCCACAAAGAAAACGACAACCCCTTGTATAGGTACTAAACTAACTAAACTTTCAAAACTATAACTAAAAGCGCAGGGCGTCAAATCCCAATCTCAATAGAGCACATGGAAAAGGGAACCTGAGATTATTCTTATTTATGGCTGGCCAATGCTGGTGTTATATTATCAGGTTTCAGTTTCTTGCAAAAAAAAATGCATGGCGTTAATAATACCCAGATATCGAAATATTAATAAATTTAGGGATGCCCCATGTACTATAATTGTAAACATTATTAAATAATAAAGCTTTCTTAACCAAACACTGTAATGATGTAACCGGTAATCGCTTTCAAACCAATTACTAAAGCGCAAAAAACAATAACAATATGATCCTTGGTAAAAAAGAATGTCTATCAAATCAAAATATTAATTAAAGAGAGCACATTTTGGCAACAGCACTTATCGTTGCGTCGCGTCCGTAGGTCGGCCCGGACCATCTTCGCATGCTTTGCCTCTTTTCTTTTTATGTAACGTTTTATTTGGCTGTCTTTTTTCAAGCACTGCTTTTCGCTTCCATAGTAAATCCAGTATTGACGGTATAAATGCATGCCTTCGGTTTATTATGGAATGCTTTTTAGCGGTTGCCGTCCGTCGGAGAATATTATTCCGTTTAATATAAGTAGCGTAATATGAGTGGTAGACTGTGATGTTCTTCTATAATATAATTAATATTTTAATTGGCGCTTAAGATAAGCTTTTTAAATTTGGATTATACTTATTAGTAAAATTATAATTTATATTATCGGGATTAAAATTAAATGGGAAAATATAAAAAATGTCAAAACATCAGGGTAGGCAATGCATTTGTGCTTTCATTGTGTGCACGCCACTTCTTGGAAAATAATTAACTTGGACAATGCTAAATTAAAGATAAGTTATGCAGGGTACTAAAAAAATACAAAAAGTGGATTTAAAAAACACAAATTTTGGAATATCGGAAAACCTTCTACAGGAAAAATAAAGCTCTTAGTAAGATAAAAATAAAAGTCAAATACCATTTTTTCCAAAAGTGCACTGTTGCTGAGAAAATTCATGACAAATATTGAAAAAATGTCGAAAAACTTTTCTTTTTCTTAATTTTGTCTTTATTTTATTCAGGAACGATGCACTTTTGAAAAAAAATGGTATTTTACTTTTATTTTTATCTTAATAAGAGCTTTATTTTTCCTGTAGAAGGTTTTCCGATATTCCAAAAACATTTTTTAATTTAATTTTTGTATTTTTGAAGTACTCTGTATAATTTATCTTAAATTTAGCACATCAAAGTTAATTTTTTTCCAAGCACCAACTTTTATCAAGAATAAAGTTTTCTGAGAAATCAATAATAAAAAAGTTTCCGATATGATGCGAACTTTTTGAAAGACACTGTATATATACAAAACAATAAGCAACTTATACGGTTATGCGTCGGTTAAAAAAACGATTGAACCCCACGGTGCAAAGAACAAATTCTAAGAAACTGCTTTAGGTATATAATATTATAGGTTAAGTTTTGTATTTAGAAATATCTGTTTACTGTTAAACTTTTGTATTTTTACTGTATTTCCACTTTTTGTTTTTGTTGTTTTGGATAGGTTTTTATATACAATATATAAATACAGAGTTGTTATACATATTTTACTATTTCATTCAAAAACTTGAGAAAAATGCTTATGTTTAAAATTTTTTAAAGATGTTTTATGAGGAAACTTATTTCGCTCCATATATTGCAACAGCAAATCTATGGTAACATCTAAAAGGTTAGATGTTAGAGGTTATTTTCATAGCGATGACGATACCAATTACTCGATATCCTCAGATCGGGAGCTCAACTATTTTTTTGCTATTCTTCTTTATAGCGATAGTACATTATGGTCTTCAATTTATTGATCCAAAATAGCTTTTAAAATAGGTTCTCAGTGGTAGTTTGACTAGGTAAGCAGAATTTCAAAATGACTAACAATACTCAAGTAAATCTCCATACGCAGTCATGCACATGTAGGTAACCGTAGAATTTACTTGTTATTTTATATTAAGCGATATACTCAAAGTTAGTAACACCTACTAGAACTACTTTTCAAGAAATTGCGAACAATTTATTCAACAAAAAACTGTGGTTTTGAGACAACAAAAGAACCAGTTCAAACTCATACTGAACGAAGAAAGTGAAAAAATTACTCGAGCAACAGCAAATATTATTAAAACTCGGAAAAAGAATCTTATACGAAAACCCAAAATACTAGAATAATAAAGGGTCCTGCAGATTTGCTGAATAATATTTCGACTGTTTCAGGAAGATCAAACTAATTATGTTTATTCTTAGTTGCACCTCCGATCACATGCACATTCGCTTCGACATATCCGTTCAAAATACTAAAATAGTTAGCAAACGTGCGCCCAAACTTATCGATTGGATTGCCTACACAGAGTATCTGAGGCCGGAGCTTAAGGACGACCGCTATCCGCTTTAACTCCTGAGGAACTTGATGAAGTCTCGATACACTTAGAAAGTGCTATAACAGCTTCTTACGAAAAAAGCTGTCCTGTGAAACAGGTGGCAACCTAAAGACTGAGTCGAGGAAAGCCTTCCTTGAAGCTAAAAGACTGGGGAATTGGGATAACTATAATAAAACCCCGTTGGTAACAAAGAGCTTCCGAGATCCAAAAGAAGAACATTTAGCTCCTTTTGCGAAGGGATAGATAAATTAGCACCGTCCATTCGTCTATAAAAAGTGCTATCCAAAGAGCACTCACATGAAATCTGCCTAATAAATAATAGAGCGCAAGACACCTACGATGAGACACCTCAAAAAAGTTTAGGAATTCCTCTAGAACCACACTTTCCCGGGTCAAGCGTAATTGCTAAAGAAGAGCTGACACAAGAAGACGAGCCTATTGAAAGCGCTCAGCGGCCTATAAAAAGGGTAAAAGGTCTAGCCAACAAAATCTTTGCAAAAACCCTATAAATCCCCAGGAGTAGATGGAATCCTTCCAGCCTTGTTACAACAAGGTACAGAGCACCTAGTCTTGCCGCCCCATTAGCTTAACCTCCTCTTAAAACGATGAACAAGATTATCGATAGGCAGGTCAGAAGCACGTTCTTTTCTAATGCTCCACCGCATGCAAAACAATTCGCATGCCAACCATCGAAATCCGTCACCGCTCTTTAAAGCCTCGTCCGCGATATAGAGAAGGGACTGACTCAAAAAGAAGTGGCGCTGTGCGCATTTCTAGACATAGAGTGTGAATTTTACAACACTTCACATGAATTGGAATGGATGGAAGAGTGGAGAAACAGCCGGCACAGTCAAAGTAATTAAGGGATACCATCAAGGAGGGGTCCTATCGCACATGATTTGATCTCTGGCTGTTGACGATCTACTGGTAAGACTGACCGAAGCAGGCTTTGAAGTCCAAGGTTGCGCAGATGACCTAGTTATGATAATAAGAGGTAAGCATGGCAACGCTTTTTCAGAATGTATGCAAAGTGCACTAAACTTTGTCTGCACATGGTGTACACAGGAGAGACTAGATGTCAACCCAAGCAAAACCGTTGTGATCCCATTCACAAAAAGAAGGAAGCTTAACCTTAAACCACCCACTTTGGGAGGGACAATGGTAGAGTTTTCAAAAGAGGTTAAGTATCTTGGCATAGTTCTTGACCGGAAAATAACCTGGAAAAACTATCAAAAAAGCAACGGCAGTACTTTGGGCATGTCGATGGCTTTTTGGTAAAATATGGGGCCTAAAACCCTCCAACCTGGTGGTCCTATAACACTGTTATGAATCCTATTACAACCTACGCCTGCTTAGTGTGGTGGGTAAAAAGAAAGAAAATAACCTACGAAAGCTAACACGTGCCCCTACAGCAGTTCTGGAAACCCTACTTTACCTCCTCCCGCTGCACATGTACATAGAAAAGGAGGCCTGAACCAGTGGGTATAGAGTCACTCGGACACAAAAACTGAAGTCAGTAAACTTGACTGGTTACCTTAAAATTCTGAAGGACATCCAGTTAGAGGCGATGACCAAACCAACCGATAAAATGGAATCAAAACTCCATTTTGATCATTCCTTTGAAGTGGTAATTGAAGACCGCAATACTACAGGGCAAAGACTAAAACAACAAGAGAGGGGATCACATGTCTGGTACATAGATGGACCAAAGATGAAACAGGGAGTTGGATCCGGAGTTTACGGACCTAGATATGAAATCTCTGCATCTTTAGGAAATACTTCCACATTCTTTCAAGCAGAACTAAATGCTATCAATATAGTCATCTCTGAATGTACCAAGAAAGGCCTAAGAGGTGCAAAGGTCAATGTCCTATCAGACAGCCAAGCAGCCTTAAAAGCGCTAGCATCTAGCAGAATCAACCCCCGGCAAGTGTGGGATTGTCGGATGGCTGCAGATCAACTGGCAAGCAGAAAACAGACTTACCCTAATGTGGGTACAAGGGCACAAAAGCGTGGAAGGTAACGAAGCCACTGACCAGCTTGCACGACTAGAGGGCACGTAATGAATGAACTCAGAAAATGGGAGAAAAGGCCGAAAGAGACACATTGTCCCAATGCACCTGGGTAGAGACAGGCCAAAAGACGCATCTCTTATTCGCCCAACTACACAAATACCTCTCAAGCTACAAAAAAAAAAAAAGATAAATCTGGTCGTAGACCTTCTCACTGGACATGGCCCCTGGAGGTACCACTGACGAACAGTACAGATTCTGCCAAACTATGGTTGAAACGTCAGAGCACCTACTCTGCGAATGTCGGACACTGGTTCGCCAAAGGTTGAGGCATTTCGGAAATGTCCTTGTGGCACTTGGGGATCTACAATAGCTCAACTCTCGAAATATTCTGATGTTTTCGAAAGAGATATACATTTTTGCATAAAATAGAAGGGTATACACCCGGGTATACACACAAGATCAATTGTGGTTGACCTGTTGAAGGACAAATCTTGCCCGACTCCTCTACCATACCACACCATACCATAGTTGCACCTCTAGAGAAAAAATCTAAATGTGTAATACCTGGAGAGACAGCAGTCCATGGTACTGGTACTCAATTCTGTGTTAACATTTCTTGAACCCAAACATTACATGGGAACTTCTTGGCAGATGAATTACGGATTTTCAGCTGGCCAATAAGGGCTGTTTTGTCTGTTATATACACCTGACAAAACGGATTTCATCACCTTAGATGGAAAGGCCTCGTTTTCTTTACACTTTTATGGTACCAACAGCAAAATTCCAGTTTCGAAAGGTAATAAGTTTTAGTTTTAGTTCATTTCTGTATAGACGTAATCAGTTAAAATAATATTCAATCATATTAACTCTTTCTTGTACAAACAAAACTGTACCGCCCCTGTAATCGACCAGTCGCAACTTAGCAGGCACATCGAGAACACACAAACATCATGTTTGATTCATTGCCTGAGAAATCAAGGCGGATACGCTCAAACTTTGATCCTGCTGACACGTAGGGGTCTCGGCATCAGGATGCCAATTCATTTAAGTGAAAAATTACCTTTGCAGATACGGCACGTGACGTCTAATTCAAAGGCAGGGCACATGCTTCGTTTAAGTCGGCAGCATTGTTTTTAAGACGTTTCGAATTTTAAATTTCATTATTTGACATTTAATTTAAATCCCTGTGTCAAAGGCAAAATTTAGACATTTCAATTTTCGAGTTGCAAGCGACCTTAAATATTGTTTTATCTGTAAGCTGGCATAATGCAAGCATACTTACACGTAAACTTTTTAACAGCCAGAGTGTCGAATAGGCCATTTCATTTCCCATTACCTACAACTGGCTAAAATGCCTTGCTAGGCGTTTCAAAAAAGTGCCTACATATATATTTTTTAAGTTAGAATTAAGTAATTTGTTTTCAAATAATGAAAAATTTTGCTTAGCACTGATTTTTAAAACATCCAGGAATGCAGCTTCATTTGCTAGGTTTAGCTTCAATTGTGTTTATAAAAAAAAACTACTAGGGAGGGCATTCATTTCTTTTATATGAAGATGTAGGCTCAAAATATTATTTCACCTAAAATAAGGAATTCAGGTTCAACAAGATGGCTGCCCAAAAAAAAAAAACGTAAAAAAAACATTTTAATGACCTTGTGATTTCCAAGAGTGGTCAAGCTTTAATGCTTTCTCGCTTTCTTGGTATTACGGGGTGCTGCAAAAAATTAACTTTATGGGCTTGACCACAGTCACCTTTACCCATAGCCCCAAAGTTGAAACGGCAACGCTACTTGGAGATATGTTAGTCACGTGACATTTGACAAATTCGTATGCAATTTTAATGGAAACAGGTCGCTCGTTTTCGGTTCTCCTAATTAAATTGCATTTTTTATCGGGTTTTCGTTGATATTTTACAAAAACCCTTTGTGAAGTTATTGCCCAGAACCTCTACGAAGTATTAGTTATTATTTTTGGTGTGGATTCTCCGTAATATTAGGTGATAAATAGTGAAGTCGGTCGGGGTCGTAAGTTTTCTAGCACGAAATTTTAAACGGTTTGAAGCAGTTTAGTGGATTTACCACTGCGAATGTTTGCCTCGAGATCTGGTTGCAAAATTTTGTTCATGCTTTGACTATAAAAAAGATTATTTTTTATATTCAGCAATATCATAAAAATATTAATACAATTGGTGATTAAAATTGACAATATTAATGTCTAAGGCAAGTTTTTGCACCAAATCAACCGTAAATATTTTGATTAAATATTTGATTTTGAATTTCAGGATATCTCAGAATTCCTTATAGGTTCACCACCATCCAACCCAGGTAGTGTTTCTATACCTGCAAAATAGTATTCCTTTGTAGCGTCACAGGGTAAGCCTTCCACATCAAGACCTTTGTCGTTGAAAACCAAGTATTTCCGCTTGGTTATGCAAAACACTTTTTTATTTACTTACCATACTTAGTCTAGTATTCATAATACCACCTAAGTTTAGTTAAGATGGCGTTCGAAGCAGACACACTTCTAGCAGCGGAACTGAATAAATTAAAGAAGTCCGATTTAATCGAAGTTTTAATCTTTCAAAAGTTACCAAACACTTTCACCAGTAATACAGTGCTCTGTGAGTTTCGTATAAAGTTAAACACGAATTTAAATAGTGATCAAAACGATGAAAATAATATTCATGTAGCTTCTGATGTTTTCGCGCCAAATAATGACTTTTGCGCGACTGATTCCTGCATTAAACAGAGAATCAATCTGGAAGTTCTTAAGGTAAAGGTGAGCAGTCTATCGATAATTAATCAGCAACTCGAACGCCGGCTAGAAGATCAAAAAAACTTTTATATCATTATTGCGTAATAATAGTCAACCTGTAACTCCTAATGGCAATGTGAATGCAGCGCCATCTGCATCCAGTAAATATTAGTCTGGTAAACAAACTACACCGCTTCCCGCTTCCTGGGCGAAACCGGCAAACCCGCAACTAAACATCAGCAATCAAGTGATTTCAAATGAACAAGTAGCTAATGCAATCTCGGATGCCCAAAAAAATCTACTACAACCTTACACTCCACCTTCACATCGATATGCCAACATATCAAAGGCTGTTATCAGATGGAATAATAGTGTAAACACTAGTACCATCCAAAGGGACCGAACTTTGGATACTTTGACGTTTAGTGATTTTCTTAAAAATTCAGCTCCGGAAATAAAATTTGGGTGCGAAAAGCTAACGAGTAAAAATGATAGTGCATCATAGTTCAAAGTGCGATTTCCGATTAATGATGTAAACAAAGTGGACGATCCTGAAATTTGGTCAGCGGGAGCCGTAGTTAAAAGATTCCGTTTCCATCCTGCCCGAAGGGTGGGCTTTCAAGGGAGAGAACCACCGACTCCTCGTCAAAAACTGGAGCAGCTGTAAACTGTAAGTTAAATATACCTCTTTCCTTAATGCACTTATACGTACAAAGTCTTTCAAACAAGATTAATTTAATCGAAGTGCTAATTAGTAAACATAACCTATACATTGTATGCCTTAATGAACACTGGTATTTACAAAGTGATATCGAGTCTATAAATTGTAACGGTCAGATTTTGACAGTGTCAAATATTTTTAAAATTTCATTTATATGCCGCATTTAGGAAAAAAGATGCTTTATTTTGCACTCATCCGTTTATTAATTCTAAATTTATATAGTATGGCTTTCGTCCAATATTCTCGACTGCTTTTGGAGTGCACGGACCTACTGCAGCATATTTACAATAAACAAGATAACAACGAGTCTGTTATTGTGTTTTTCTTTGACTTTACTAAAGCCTTTGATGTCGTTAATAAACACTTTGTAATGAAAAATATCGAAAATCTGGGAATTTTCAAAGATCTTATAAAATCATTTCTGTCAAATCGTAAGATGACCGTTAAATTTAAAAAATGTCTTTCTGACATTAAGGATTTAGACCTGGGCACTCCACAAAGCAGTATCCATTTTTCCTACACCTTTGTACATGACCTTCCTGAACATATTAGCAAGGGCATGGTTTTTCAATACTGTGATGATCCACGATAGTTGTGTCAAATAGATGTTGCCAAGTTCTACTTGAAGATGTAAAGATCATAGTCTCTGAATTAACCGAATGGTGCAATAGTTATAATATTATGATTAACTGCTTGAAGACCTCAGCTGTTAGGCAACTACCCCTAAACCTGTCATTTGATTTTGGTGGTCACATCATTATAAATGAAAATACAGCCAAATTTTTGGGTATTACGATTAATAGTCAATTGTCCTGGTGCCAGCATATTGAATTTGTATGCTCAAATCGCAGCAAAAATGATTTCGTGTTAATCTCCTTAAAAAACTCGCTTAATAGAAAAGCATTACTCAATGTATATTATTCTTTAGCAAATTCAACAGTGTCATACAACATTGTTGTGTGGGGACAGGCTCGTGATGTTTGAGGGTACCTACTCATTGCAGAGAAACGAATCCTCCGACTGATGTTCAACCTATCGTTTATCGTTAGTTGCAGGGACACTTTTAAAAAATATAAAATAGTTACTGTAGTTTCCATTTATCTACTTAATATTTTAACATACGTTCATAAAAATAGATCTAACTTTGTTGTTAATGGAGATTTTCATGATTATTCCACAAGATACCAGGCCACATTCTGTATTCAGTGACACAACCACGAATATTTTAAAAATTTCCCAATTTTTGCTGGCCTATGAAATCCTCTTCCTCAGGATTTGAAAAGGTTATCAGAGAGAAGATTCAAAATACTATTAAAACAAAAAATTATGCAATGGTGCTTTTTATTCCATTTCGTAGTTTTTAAACAATTTTAACTAAAATATTATTTGGGTTAATGTCGCACGCTGACTTCGTTTGATTTATTTGTTTGTTGATTATTTATGTTTTGTCACTTAAATATTTTTGTATTGTGTTTTGTATACTTTCTTATATACATATAATTTTTTTTTGTAAGGTAATAGTGTGACATAGTTTAATCATTGTATTCTTGATCACTTTTTATTGTATTTTTTTTGACTTACTTCTTTCTACTATAATTTTGTAGTG
This sequence comes from Pissodes strobi, assembly GCA_016904865.1. Lineage (NCBI taxonomy): Eukaryota > Metazoa > Arthropoda > Insecta > Coleoptera > Curculionidae > Pissodes > Pissodes strobi. Next base: position 1,064,809 of record MU181932.1, on the reverse strand, counting down.
CTCGGAATCAAATATCTATCTATCAATCTATCTAAACCCAAATTGAAAAGGTTCAGGAACTCGTGAATGTTCAACAACAGATCCTGTGTACGCTATTAGTCACAATGAAATGAAAAAAATTAAAAGGTACCGTCAGATGGTGTCACTTCGGGCAATGCAGGTGGCTTCGGACATTCGGCAGTTACACCACATATTCGTAACAAGTCAAGATCCGCATCGTCAAAGTTGTGTGTCTGGCGTCGGTAATACTGTGATATTAGTCTCCTTTAATCATTCGAGGTGGCTTGTTACTGCAGCGCGGGAAAGCCACAAAGTACCGAATGTGCAAAGTATCGAAAATCCCGAGCGAACCCGAAGCTTTCGACAAAATGATTCTTTTCTTGATTTTGCGTATGTCTTGGATTAGTTTTGGTTAGCACCTGGTTAGTTTCCTTTTCTTGAGCCCCCGTAGCGCGCGAAGCGAAGTATTTACGATTTTTGAGGGTATTTTGGCGCCATTCTTTTAAAAGTTTTTCAAACATTGAGAAAGTAAGTAGTGTGCAGCTTGTCTGCTTCAGAATTATGATATATGAGTTAGTTGTGGTCAATACTCAATGTTTCTTGAAGACTTCACCAAATTTACACAGGAATTTGCTGGTTACTTTTTTTGTACATGGTGATTTATAAAAAAAACTTGACATTTTTCAAGTGACTTAGGACATGGGTCGAAAGTATAAAAGGGTGCTAGGGACCCGCAACTATATGAATTATGAACCCCAAATGGTTGAAAGGGCCATTTTATCGGTAACATCCGGAACAAAAACTCTCAGGGAAGCTGCCGAGCATTACAAGATCCAAAAATCAACTATCTATGATAAAATAAAAGGAATTCACAGCAAGAAGCATGGCCGTCAGCAAAGTTTATCTGTTGTTGAAGAAAATTAATTCAAGCGTGCAATATTATTGAGTGCAGAATAGGGATTCCTATGGAAAAACAACACCCCTGGCCGAGACTGGACAAATAATTTTCTTGAACGACATAAAGAACTGACTATTCGCCTTACCCAAAACATAAAAAGATGTAGAGCTGAAGTCAATGAAACCACAATACGAGAATACTTTGATTCTTAAAAAAATCGCCACCAGAAAACATGTTCAATTATGATGAGACAAATTTTAGCGACGACCCTGGAAAGCCAAAAGTTATTTGCAAGCGTGGTGCAAAGCACTGCGATAGGCTCATTGCTTCATCCAAAATAAACATAAGTTGTCATGATGGTTGCTTCAGCTGCTGGTAAGCTTTTACCTCCATTTGTTGTGTATAAAGCTAAGCATAGGTACGAGGAATGGGAAGAAGATGGACCTTACGGTTGCCGTTATAGCATAAGTAAAAGTGGTTGGTTCGAAGCAACCACGTTTTTGGAATGGTTCCGACAAATTCTCCAGCCCTATTTCCGACAAAAAAAAATGGACCTAAAATATTGATAGGTGATAACCTCATGAATAATCTCACATTACATGTTATTAAAGAATACTAAAAAAAACAATATCAGATTCATATTACTTCCACCAAGCTCGACACATCTGTGTCAGCCGCTAGATGTCGCTTATTTTGCCCCAATTAGAAAAGCATGGATAGCCGTTCCTACTGATTGGAAAATGAAGTGAAAGGGGCCATTTCAGAAATCAGATTTTCCCCGGCTCTTAAAATCTGCATTGGACGGGATAGCAACTTCCTCTAGACAAAACATTCTGTCAGGATTTCGGGCATGCGGCATTTCGCCCTTTAACTCTGATGCTGTAATAAAGAGGCTACCCAGAAAGTACGAATTCCCCCAGAACCAGCGTAGCCCCAAGTTACTGAGGTCCTACTGATTTTTTGCAGACTTCAAGAAGCCCAGAAACAAGAAGAAGCGGGTGAACATTTAACCAGGAGAATCAGTTCATTCAAAACATTTTTCTGACAGCAACAATATATCAAAAAATAAGCCCGATAATGAAAAAGATAATATTGATGTTCAAGATAACGAAGAGGTCGAAGCTGAGACCGTGTCGTGATCTTCATTGTTTCAATAAGACTGAAAATATTTCATCCTGTTCTTCAGAGGACGAAGTTTCTCTAAGCTAAGTGCGTTGAAGGAAAAAATGCAAACAAATGAAAAGACTGAAAGTTGTGATTTTAATCTTAAGCAAAAAATTAATATGTTTATAGGAGTTAAAGTGCCCCTTGCCACTTGCTCAAAATACAAATATTATGTTGGGAAATTAAGGAGGAAGAAGAGTCTTCCCTAATAAGATTTATGAGAAAAAGTCCCTAAATAACCAAGACTCTATTTTTTCTTAACAATTGTAGACGATGAAAGTGTTGTGCCGGTTTCAGATATTATTATGAACAATCTGATTCCGATTCCGCTGAGACGAGATCGATACACATTTTCAAATTTGCCAAAGAATATTGTGTTTGAATAGGCTTTTTTACCTTCAGAAAGAAATTTTGCTTTATTTTTTTGTGTGTTGTTAATACGTCCGTATTATTCATTTTGTTTTTTGTCACGTTTATACGAAATTGTTTTTATTTTTTACCTTTTTGACAGTAATCTTGTATTTTTTATGTAAAATAAAGTATCTTTAAAAAATAAATGACTTCAAGTAGGAACATAACCTAAGAAAAAAAATTTTTTCGGAAATATTATCCGAAGCTTCTAAACATTGCGTTTAACAACGGTTTTCCCCAAAAATGCTGGTAGCTTCGGAGACTGAAAATTAAAAAAAAAAACAAAAATACAAAAAAATTAACTATTATGCTAGAAACATAGCAGCTTAGGTCAACCTACATGAGATTGGACGTATCATTTTCCCACCCTATAGAGTTTGCTCAACTGATGCATGTTTTTGTTTAGTAAGATCAAATCCATTTTTAGTAACTTTTGGTTAAGCGACTTAGGTTTCGACCTGCAATGGCTAGGGCCTAAAATGTGATCCTACTTCCAGAATTTAATTTCCTAGTCCGAATCATAGCAGTAATTAAATTTCCCACTTTCGTCTTAACAACTCTCCGGAGACTACTTTCATATTTATGTTGAAATTTCTACGCACAGGAGCAAGTTCACAGACTGCCGCATAATAGCCATTTTGTATAAGAACCTTTTGCTATTTAATTCAAGAAATAAACTGCTGACAAAATTAGGAACACATAATAATTATGTGTATGTGTATGTGTATAATTAATTATTATGTCCTAAGTAAAGTTTAAACATATCAGACTGTAGTTTGCGAAGTTTTTGGCAATATACAAAGAACAGTAAAAAGTGCTTTCCCATTTTTTTCAGATTTGGATAGTTTCGAGGACTCTTTATAGAAACATAATTGATGTAAATGTTTTGACGTATTTTGATATATTAATTTGTTTAAAAATGGTGCCATTGTTATTTCAAGTAAAAATGCTCCAGTCACAGCTCTTAGAAAAGAACTAACTTTAGAAAAAAATACCTGAATCAAATGGCGAATGAGAATCTATTTTCTTTTTAGTGCTTCGCATTATTGAATTGTTAAGTAGGAGGATCTCTCTTAACGCCGTTTATGAAAAAATTGCAGCTCCACTTCAGTAAACAGAATCCTGATATATATTGTCGATATTAATTATTAAGCAGAAAACCGAAACCGGCGGCTTATTTTTAATTTTATGCAGAATGCTTTCTTAAACCAAAGTACCAAATATTATGGAGATCATCCGTCAAACTTAGAAACAAAATTTGTTAGTAAAAAATAATTCGAAAACTACGTTATTTTAAATCTTAGTAGAAATCCACAATAGGCATGCAAAACGTAAGGCGATGATTTTTCGTGAAAAACCTTAAAGCCGTGGGCCGGAAAATAAAGGCCTTGAATAAAAATTACCTCATATTTAGAGTATATAGAATGGAAATTACGCCCGCTGGCAGAAAGGCCTTTCGACCCTTTCCGGCTAAGCCTGCGAAACGAGCTAGAGGGATTTCTCTGTGTTCTTTTTCTTGTTATCACTTTATTGGGAAGGATAGCTTTATAGCGCGAAGCTTAGGCATTGTCGTTCAGATATAAGCTGTGGAGGAAAGAGTTAGCAACCCGAATTTGTTTAGATCTGGGCCGATGTTTGCTTTGGAAATATTTTTAGTTTTTTTTTCAAATTGGACTTTTATTTAAATGGTTTAACTAAGAGCGAAATCCATTACGCTTTATCGTGTTTGCACATAGTTTAATTGCAGGCAATGCTACTTATTTCCTACATATCCAATAGAAAATATTATATACACATGAGCTCATTTTCATAATTTTTATCATGACCAGAATAACTCATTCAATTACGTGGGTGTTTTAATCTGTACAATTACTGTCCCCCTTTAACGCAATAAGTCCCGCTCCCATTCCAAATGAAATCCATGCAAATTTCAAAGATAAGGCCTATAAATAAGAGCCTGATAAGGCCGTCATGTTGCATGTGCGTTCTGCATTGCCGCAAACCAACTCTCCAAAAATCCATATTTATTACGTAAATTCGTCGCTGTAGTAAGGGGTAATTTGTAGTAACTATACGCCTGCAACGTGTTCAGCCATCAGTGTTTCCCTTTTTTAATCTAAATATAATATAACCACGCAAATTTTGTAAAAGAGCCTTGTTTGGATGTTCCTTTTCCTACACGAGGAATTAGAAAAGTTTAGAAATATAAAGCTAAAGCTTTAAGTCGATTAGCGAATAGTTTTACTTTGCTTGTTTTAAAACATTTGGATTAAATTTTAACACTGGATTTCTTATTAAAAAATCAGTTGACAACTTCAGATATACTTCCCTAAACTTTTTCGTTTCTAAGATGCAGGGTGTTGAATTGGTGTGAAACAAATATAACAATGCTTTGGTGCTTCTCGTATGACGTCATCAATGTAGGCCGTGCAATTTTAATAATATAAGGGAATGTATACACTAATAATTATGAAAACTATCACAAGCTAATTTATTTTAAAGGACACTAGCTATATGACGGACCTCTTGAGAGATCCCAAATTTATGTTTGAATTTTGGTATAATACTAGGTGTAATATTAAATAAAGGCCTGCGCTAAAACTCAGCATATGCATTTATGTACAATAATTTTTTTATACTACTGAAAAAATTGTTATGACACATAAATACATATATCGAACTATTCTACATCTTCTCTTAATTATTATTACCTAAAATAAAAAAGGCCATAAAAAATATACTTCAGTATTGAAAAATCATTTATCTATATAATAGAGAGCCTACCAATGTTAAGTGAGTGTTTAGGTATAAAAACTACGACAGAGATCGGAAGAGCGTCGTAGAGCTAT